>VXBA01000260.1:178510-527655 GCA_013399895.1 Serilophus lunatus
GGCTGCCATCCCGGGGGGGATGCATCCCTCCTGCGGGCTCTGCCATGGCATCCTGAGGGGATAGATCCCTCCTGTGGGCTCTGCCATGACATCCTGAGGGGATGGATCCCTCATGCAGACCCCTCCATGTCTCCCTGAGGGGCCGGCAGCCTCAGGCGGCGCACGGGCAGCTCTCGCCCCTTGGCACTCCGTGCCCGATAGCTCGGCCAGGCCATGACGGCCCCGCACTGCAGAAGCCGCCTCGGAGCCGCCCCGCCCCGGTCCCGGTGCCAACATGGCGGCGCGGGGCGGGGCGGGCGCTGCGCTCGCGGACACCGCCCCCCCCATCCCTCCCTCCGTCCCCTCACACCCAGCGGCGCCCCCGCCCCCGGCCGCTCTCGCGAGAGCTGCGCGGCGCTNGCAACCTCCGGGATGGGGGGGCGAGCCCGGGATGGGGGTCCGCTGTGGGCTGGGGCCCCTCGGGGAAGGGGGAGAAGGAAGAGGGAGGAGAAGGAAAGGGAGAAGGAGGAGAAGGAAGGGGGAACAGGCTCGCTCACCACCCCCCCTCCCCGGCTCCTCCTGAGGCGCCTCGTGCCGCCGGTAAAATGGAACATCTCATCTCCCGCCTACTGAACCTGCATCTGCCGGGCCGCCTTAAATCATTTATAATGCAATAAACCCCGTAGTTCCTTAGCAACTGGAGAGGTCCTTCTGATAGGAGCGTAAAAGAAGGAATTTAAAAAAAAAAAAAAAAGCCTAAAGCGCACCACGCCCCGAGCCTTGTGTATGTGTGTGTGTGTGCCTTGTGGGACAGTGAGGGGCCGGGCCGGCCCAGCCTCCCCCCCCGGGGGAACCCCGGCTGGGCCAGGGCTGCTCCAGCATCCTGGGCTGGGCTGGACTGGGGGAAATCTGCCTGCGGGGAAGGGGCACCTTGCCAACGCACCGGTTCCCCACTAGCTTGCAGCGTTTCTTCTTTCTTTCTCCTTCCTTTCTGCTCTGCAGATAGTGTTTAGTGGGGGAGATTTGGCCTTGCAGCGTGAGGGCAGCTTCCTTGGCTCTTTGCTCTGGTGGGATCCCAGGATCATGAAATCCTGGGCTGCTTTGGGCTGGAAGGGACCTCAAAGCCCGTCTCATCCCACCCCCTGCCATGGGCAGGGGCACCTTCCCCCAGCCCAGGCTGCGTTGCTGTCAGTGTATTTGACAATGATAGGAGGGGTCTAAATGGGAAAAAAACGACATCTCATGGATCCCAGATGAAATTCCTGCCTTGGTAGGTACAAATTTGGAAGGCTGGAAGCAGAACTGAGCCTGTGTGTCTGTGTTAACCAAACAGAAGCAGCTTTGGCAGCCCCACTGGATGAATGAAAAGTGGAGGCTTTCTGCAGAACGAGGCACTTTTATTTTGTGGAGTCTGGGAAAACCCTGCTGGAGTTCAGTGGGAATTAGAGCTCCCAGGAAGGTGCTAATTGGGCTGAGCTGTGGATAAAGTGTGGTTCTCTGCTGTAGAGATGCTTCAGCTCTCCCTGAGCATCCTGCTGGCAGGGTTCAGCTGCCTTTGCTGCCTTCCCACACCAAGTGCAGCCTGGCATTGGGGGGTTCTGACAGGGGAGTGAAGTGGGTCATGTGCCCCAGGCTGTTCTGTGCAGGGTTAGCAGGCAAGGTGTCAAATGCCAGCAGCTGGGAGAACAATTCCAGAGGGCTGGTGGGCAGTGCAAACATGTTTGACAGGGCTCCTGTCTCTGGAGGTCAACAGTGAAATGCGTTTTGGGGAGGGATGAAAAGTGGCTTTGTCATGACTCTGAACGGGGTAGGAGACCTTGGCATGAGGGAAGACTGCACACCCCAGGTGTGTCCTGAAAGCTCATTAATTTTTAGTTGGTTAATTGGGGTCATCCAAGCAATTAGATGATGAGGGAGCCTCTGAGTGTCTGTATCTCTGAGCTGGGACAGGTGAGTGAAAATCTGCCTGGGGAGGAGGAGAGCACTTCAAGCCAAGTGAAAGGGGGAGACCCTTCTGGCTGAGGTTTATTGCTGCTGTTGGATCTTCACCCCAGTTTGAATTTAGAGATTGTAGGCCCTGCTGCAGAGCAACTGGGGTTTTTTCCAACAAATAATGGCCCATGAAAAAATAACAACAAATAATGGCTTCCTGAAACAGAACAATTCCTGGAGAACAGGTACAGCCATTTCCTGACTTGTAGATTCCTTGTAAGCCCTTAGAAAAAAGGTTGGAGCAGTGCAGGTCCCAGTGACACCTCCTCTGGAAACAAACCCTCTGTGTCACACACAGGGAGCTTTGGAGGATCCCCAGGGGCACACGCGGGGTTTGGTTCTCTATTATTGATGTGGAGTTGTCAGGGGAGTGAAAGGTGATAGTCCAGATGCTGCTGATCCCTGTGGGTTCAGAAGGATCAAGGAATGGCCTTGGCACAGCAAATGCCCAGGGAGTCCTCAGGGTTTGTGGGAAGCAGCTTCTTTTCTGCCTCTACCAGGAGATCACTGTTGAATTACCAGTGTTTTTTCCAGAGTTAATGGAATTCAGACTCTCTGGAGTCAGACTCACCTATGGGTTTCAGCTTGCTAAAACTGGAAGGAGGTTTTTGACACTTGCGTGGCTTATTTTTCAAGCTCTTGCATAAACACCTAAAGATCACAGGGAAATGTGTGTGTCACTTTTCCTGAATATTCTCTGGGAGAACTGTCAGGTTGCTGCTGCAGCTCTGGCTCATCCCTTGGATCCAGAGCAGGGTTCAGATGGAGGGAACATGAGGAAGAAGAGCTGGAAAAAGCTGCTCTGTCAAGAAGATCCGTGTTCAACCCACAGTGTCCAGTCAGGGGTTGGAAAATCACTTTAGTGCTTCAAAACTCGACTCAGTGTTGGGTGGTGAAGAACATGACTCTTCCAGTGGCTGTTTGGGTTATTCAAAGCTGGACATAAGTGGAAATAAAACCAAATTAAGTTAAGTGCTGCTGGTTTAGCTTATTCTCTTCATCCTCTGCCTGGATGAAGGAATTAACTAGGTGGCTAAAAACACAGTGTGGCTTTTCTCTTGGCAGAAACCAGACTAGAGAGCAGCATAAAATCAGGAAAATTACTTCATTCTTAATTCTTAAAATGAGTTTCTTCTTGAAAGAACAAATGCAAAACCTTCCTGTTCCCCTTGCAGTGCTGGGTCTCCTCCAGGCAGCTCTGCCTGTGTTCTGACAGGGTTTGTAATGGTCCCCAGATAAATCCAAGGAATGCTTTCAAACGGCATTTTTGGAGCAGGAGTGTGGGCTGAGCATCGAGGAGAATGTTCAAAGTTCTGTTCTCCTTCCTCCTACAACTCCCTCATAGGAAACTTCCCCACCAGCAGCAGTGACTAACGTGTTTATCCTTGGAAACGGCCCGAATTCCAGCAGGTAAAGAGGCGATAAGGGCCCTGCCACAGGGCTGGGGGAGGGCTGCTCGTGTTCCTTCGGGGCTGAGGTGCCCTTTTGCCTTCACAGCGAGCTGTTCTTCCTCTGCAAGTGGAGTCAGTTGGGAAAACTTGCCTCGTGAAGGACGGGGCAACCCTGGGATTCGTGGAGTGTTCAGGCCCTTCTTCCCTTCCTGCAGCTCCCACGGTTCAGATTCCAAGTTAGATAAACTGTTCCTGCTTATTAAGGAGCTGGAAAGTTCTGTCAATCTAATCTCAACCTGCTTTTGTGTATTTTTAGCCTGTCTTCCCTTTGTCCCGGCAGTTCAGAGCAGGGAGGAGGGGGTGCTTTTCTGAGGGGCTTCTTGGGAGGTTGTATTTTCCTGGGCATTCCTGTGGAGCTTCTCCAGTCACGTTTTCTGGAGTGTGGTGTGTGAAACTGGACACACTTCCAGTTGGGCCCAGACCAAGAGTCGTTGGAGTGGAAGGATCATTGTGTCTTGCAGATGGCATTGGCTCCTTCCAGGAGAACATTCCTGACTCTTTGTGGTGCTCAGACCTTTGCTTTCCTTGCAGCCTCAACCAGGGAGTTCTTGGATGAGGTGAAGGGGCATCTCCCCCACTTGTGTGGTCACAAGTCCTAGTTTATCTTCCCAACCAAGCCCAAGTTGGCTTTATCAGCACCAGAGACCCCCCCAGCCCATCCCTGATCTTATTCCATCCTGATTCCTTCTGTCCCTGTCCTGCAGCTACTAAACCAAGCACGTGCTACACACAGTGCATTAATAACATTTTATTTGGGGTTTTTTTTGTATAGGGCAGGGTTAAAAGCTTTATTAAAAGTAGAAAAACTGCATTTGTTCCTCCTCTGGAATCACCTCTGGTTCTGATTCACTTTGTAGTAGTTCTGATTAATTTTTTCTTGGTTCTGATTAACTTTGCCCACACAGCTTGTTATGGGCAAGCTGCAGCAAGGCACAGGTAGCCCACACAGCTGGATTCTTCCCTCCCCTTCTTTATTTTGGGGCACTTCCAAGCAGATTTCTCCTTTCTAGTGGCTGAGATGGGCTGGGCTGGGCTGGGCTGCAGTTCCATCAGATGTTTGAGGATGATCTTTGTGTTCAGTCCAACTTCTCAAAGCAAACTCCTCAGCAGCATTTGGTAATAAATAAAGAATGGCTTGGCATTTTTCCCTGTTGATTCAGGAGTCTGAAACCTGACTTGGGTGAAGTTGGAGGAGGGAGAAAAGCTGTTAAAACTCAGGAATTACCAAATCATTCAAATTATCAATCATTCAAATCATGATCATTATCTGCAACTTGATTGGCATGGCTTTAAAAATCTTCCTTGGTAGGTTAAATTTCTTTTCACTGCAAGATTTGATGTCTTGTGCTGTGTGCTCTTTTTTGGGGTTGAAGGAGATGGAGTCGAAACTGAACCTCCTTCCAGCCCAGATCCTTTGGGAATGGCTTGGACGAGGAGGGAGGAAGAGGCATCAGGTCTGTCTCGTGCTCCTTGGAGGTGGAGGAGTCTCAGGGATGCTTTTTGATATCAGCTTGGAAGCCTTCTGATACATCAAAGCAAAAACAGGGATGTTGGGAAAAAACATTTTCCAGAGGAAGAGGAAGGTGCCCAATCCAGAGTGACAGAAATTCCAAGCTGGAAGGACCCACGTGGATCTTTGAGCCCAACTCTGCAGGGAATGGTCCATGGAGTACCTGACAAAACAAGCAGCTTTGTACTGGGGAGACATTTTTGTGGAGGAAAATCAGCTCATAATGCCCTTTTCTGGTCTGAATAAACAGGAAAAGGTGCTCCTGGATTGCTTAGATTCCTGTAGGTTTATCAGACATTCCATGTTTGAAAATGCCACACCAAGGGTTACTTGGTGCCCATTTTGGGTGAGCACATCTGGGGGCTCTCCTGGAGCTCCTGCACTACTTTGGGAACCTCATCCAAATGCATTTTGTAACAGGAATGTTGAAGGGATGAGGAAGTACCAGGAAGGGACTAAAAAAGGAGCGAAGAGATAGAGTCAGTCCAAACCTTCAGCTGTTCAAGGGGCTGGAAAAGAATGTGATTCTGGGAGCTTGGTAAGACTAACAAAGGATAGATTTGAACTGAAAAGGAAAATTGCTGTTCAGTGCCCAGGGAAGAACTTGACAAGGCTTTTGGCAATGCAGTGGGCTCCCAGCAGACGTGAGGCAGGCCTAGGCAGACTGAAATACTTGGGTGAGGGCGTTCAGCAGAGATGGCAAAAACAGATGCCTGGGTGCATTTTTAAAACCTGAGGAGATACCATATTGACTGAGCACTCTGGGGGTTATTTTTTCCCATGGTTGGTTAGAAAAGCTTGGTGGCACTTCACTAGAACCTGCCTCAGGTTCAAGCTGGAAATGGAGGGTTTTTCCCTGTCACACTCGTTCAAAAGTGCTGATAATGGATTAAATAATGCTCAGCTCTTTTAAAAGCAATTGTAAATTGGAGCTCAGCTACACTGTCAGTCTTGTGAAATTTATGCAGGTGTTGCAATGTTTGGAAGGTCTTGTCAAAAAATTAGAGGATCCATAATATCCACTCTTACAGTGTGTTGTTGAGCTGCTTTTCTCTGTTTCTTCAAGAAATGGCAACAAATTCCTGTTTGTGTCCTTTGGTGGGTAATTTCTGCTGGAGGATTTCGGGCCTGCCTCTACAGAGAGTTTACCTAAAGCAGCCTTGTGCAGGGAATCTCAGATTTCATCCTGTCTCCTTTGCTGTAGAATCCATTTCCATAGGATCCCAGACTGGTTTGGGTGAGAAGAGACCTTAAAACTCATCCAGTGCCACCCCTGCCCTGGGCAGGGACACCTCCCACCATCCCAGGTGGCTCCAGCCTGGCCTTGGACACTCCCAGGGATGGGGCAGCCACAGCTTTTCTGCCCAACCTGTGCCAGGGCCTCCCCACCCTCACAGCCAGGAATTCCTTCCCAATATCCCGTCTCTCCCTGCCCTCTGGCAGTGGGAAGCCATTCCCTGTGTCCTGTCCCTCCATCCCTTGTCCCAAGTCCCTCTCCAGCTCCTGCAGTCCCTTTAGGCCCCTGGAAGGGGCTCCAAGGTCTCCCTGGATCCTTCTCTTCTCCAGGTGAACACCCCCAGCTCTCCCAGCCTGGCTCCAGAGCAGAGGGGCTCCAGCCCTTGGAGCATCTCCGTGGCCTCTTCTGGACTCCCTGCAGCAGCTCCAGGTCCTTGTGCTGTTGTTCCCAGAGCTGGAGCAGCTCTGCAGGGGGGGTCTCACCTGAGGGGGCAGAGGGGCAGAATCCCCTCCTCCCTCTGCCCCACTGTGGGATCAGCCCAGCACTGGGGGGTTCTGGATCCCAGTGTGTGCTGGGGGCGTGTGCAGCCCCTCACCCACAGCACCTCCATGTCCTTCTCCTCAGGGAGAGTGTTCCTTAGTTCTGCACCAATTCCTGCTCTCTGCAGTCCTGTGTAATCTTTATTTAGAAAGGGGAGGGAAGAGCAGAACAAGACTAGAAACTGTTCCAGGGAGGTTTGAGGCAAGAGTGAAGAGGTTGGGATCAAAGCAAGCCAGGAATAAATGACAGGAGGAAATAAATCTCTATAAAACACATCTGCTGGATTTAGTATAGTAAGAAACATTTCTCAGGTTTGTAGCTGAAGAGGTGCAGTTTAGGCTCAGATCAGGCAGCCTGGTTTCCACTTGTGGTACCTGAAGGATTCCAGGAAATATATAGGAAGCTCATTATTTGGAGAGATCGTTTTGGTTTCAGCATTTGTATATGGTCAGACAAGTTCTGCAGCTCCTTCCTTCCCCTTCCTGTGCTGCCAGGCTACACAGACAGGGAGTTCAGCACTGCCAGGGGAGGCTCAGCCCTGCCCTGGGAGAGAGTGGCCTTGGGGAAGTGTTTTCAGGATCCCAGAGCAGCCAAACATCCTGGGCTTGTGACTGAGAGCCAGTCTGCACCTGGCTGGAATTAGCTGGGAAGCTTCCCATCACCTGCTCCATGGCATTTTCCTGCTGGGGAGCAGAAGGATTGGAGTGTGACCAGCAGTTGTTTGCTGCACCGGGTGACCCATCCCACCAGAAAAGGTGGGATTTATTGAACCCAAAGGGAAAACCTAAAGGGTGTCCCTGGAGGGCTTTGGACAGACACTTCCAAAGGCAGGCAAAGCTTAACCAGGCACGAAGGGACGTTTCCCTTGTTCTTTTGTACAATTGCTCTAAAGCTGCACTCAGAGAAATAATTCAGGCTGCCACTTCTTGGGGCTTTATTTTGCTGTAAGAAATGAGGGTTTTGCTGCATTTGGTTCTTACAAACCAATCCTGTGAGTCCTTTTATCCACCAGACAGTGCTGCAGGTCACACTCACCTTTGGATTTCCCCTTTCACCTCTGACTGGTGCATTTCTGCAAATACTAAACTTTTATCCTATTCCTGCCAGTTCTTTATGCAGAATGGTACTTGTGGAACCTTTGGGGCTGTGAGAGCTTTCCTGCTTGTTGACAAACTCTGGGGCAGTTTTAATTTTTTTGATTTCCTTTTACTGTGCTATTTGTGGGTAGATTTTTTTTTTTCCCCTGGAACTTTGGCAGAGGGAAATGCAGCATTTTCCCTTCCTGGCTCTTTGCTTCCAGAAACAACCTGCTTGGGGAAGCCAGGCCAGTTCCCATCTCTCCCAAGTTCAGAGGGTGCTGATCCTGATTTAGGGCTGGGATAATCCCATATCCATGGTTTACTCTGAGTTCATTTGTTACATTTTCAACTGACAGGGTTTTCAGCACGTTGCTGTGAGTTCTGCACTGCTCAGCAGCAACTTCTGTTCTCACTGAAGGGTAGAGGATGGTTTTAAAGCAAAGCTGAATGTTTTGGGTCTCAGGCTCCCAGAGCTCCTATTTTTAGCAATCCCAGGATTGATTTGGTGACCCTAATCTTGAGCCATATGGAGTAAGGGGAAAAAAAAAGTGGGTTTTGGTTTCTAGGAAAGGTGATTAGTTGGGAGAACGGAGTAAAAATGATAGGACAGGGAGAAGTAGCTTTTAGGGAGCTATAAATAACAACCCAGGCAGGAGCTGCAAAAGGATCTTCCCCTGGACCTCCTTAGGTCTGGCCTTAAGGAATGTGGCTTTGGAGTATCCTGGGAGTCAGTTATTTATCAGTGGCCTCCATTCCCATTTTTCAGAGCAGTATCGTGGTTTTTTTGTTGTCCCTTTATTTGTGCCTCTTCTGGGAGCTGCAGGGATGAGTTATCCTTTGAACCAGCACCTTCCCAATGTTCCCCTGGCACTGGCTGCCCACTGAGTACCAGGAGGGGAAGGCCTTGTCCTGCACTGCTGCCCTCCTGCTTTGATTTACAATTCCCAGAACCTTTGCCAAATATCACACTGTTGCCCTCTTTTTGCAAAGTGAAACAGAGCTCCTGTCTCTCTGAGGTGGAAAATGACTAAATAAAGCTTTTGGCTTTGTGGAAACATGAATTTGCTCTGAGATAGCAATGGAAAAACCACCTTTGGTTTAAGAAAAGCCTCAGCAACAAATTCCTGAAGGCTGAGAAAAGATCCATCACACCTTTGCCCTCTTCTTACGTTCTTGCCATGGCCACCACTGCTCCATTTGGATAAATCTGCCTCTCCTTTTGTTTTGGATAAATGTACCTCCAGGAGAAATTCTCCCAGTGCTTTTGCTGGTCTCTCTCAAGGTATTTAAAGCAATCTTGTAATGCTGCTGTCAAATGGCTGGAATGTGGTCTGTGGTTGAAGAGCCTGAGAGACCAATTCTTGGTGCTGTTACCTTGGGAAGTCCAGAGCTGGCACAGAAAATAAACCAGAACTTTTAGAGTTGACTTTAGGGAGATGATTTCAATTCAGGACACCATTTATAGTCCTCTCAAACACCAAAAAATCTCTACATTGTAGTTAAACACAATTAGTGTTGGCAGCATTGGGGATGTTTGATTTTTCTCCTTCATCCTGAGCAAATGAACAGGTTTCTCCCAGGATTTGGTTCCAGCTCCCTTTGCTGCTGCAGACTCGGAGCCCAAATCTGCTTGGCCTTTAATTGGATTGCTCCTTTTGCTGGAAGAGCCCTGGAGCAGGGAGCCTGCTCTGGGCTGGGGCTGAAGCGGCAGGGCTCACCCTCAACCACAAAACCAGTGGCATTTTGGGAGGGATTTGTTGCCCTTCAGCAGTAATTTGGGAGGAGGTCCCAGTGGCTCAGCACAACCTGGATTTTGGAATCATGGCCATGGAGATAGGAGCAGCTGGACTGTGCTGTGGAATTGCTCAAAGGGTGGAGATGAAAATGACCCTAAAAATGCCCTTTGAAGCAAGGATCTCACTTGGCAGAGGGGGGGAAATCTGGGACACAAATTGTGCCATCTCTGCTGCTCTTGAGTGGATTTCCTTCCTGCTTTGCTCTTCCCTGTGGCTGGAATTCTGTAATTGTCCTGGAGAGCAGACACTGCCAGGGCCACGAGCTGCTAGAGCTGGAATTAGCAGACAGTCATTCCCCGCAGCCATGGCGAGCACAAACTTGGAATAACAAAAGCAGCCCTCCTCTAACCCCCCCTCCTGCAGCAGGGCCTGTGCTTTGCATTTTGGGCAGGTTAAATCTGATTTACTGTTCCAAATGTGCTTCCAACGTGTTCTCCCCTCTGCTGAGCCCATTCCTTGTGCACACAGAGGGATGATTTCTGTGGCTGAGTGGCTTCTCCTCAGACTGAGGGGCCTGTTACATAACCCAGCAGTTCTGCAAAGGGCATTTCTTTTGAAAGGTCGGTGTATTCAAATATCCTGCTTTTCCAGCAGGGCTGGGAGGGAGCTGCTCCTGCTGGTGCTCAACGGCTGAAAGGGAGGGGGAAGAGCTTTTCCATTCAAGAGGCACTTCCTTCGTGCTGGAGAGAAACATAATCAGCCTCCTTTCAAACACACCTTTGTTGGCTCAGGAAAGGTCAAAGGGAAATTGAGGAGCATTTTGGCTCTCTGATGGCACAGCTGAGGATTTGAAATGCCTGATCTGACACAAGGTAATTTTTGTTATCAACATTTTCTGTGCTTTCAGTGTCTTCAAAATGCAAATGTAGTGGTCTCAAGTTGTTGGAGCTCCTTAATGTGCCAGCTCCAGTTGCTGTGTTACATGGGAACACCAGACAAATTTAAATTGCTGTCTGTTCCAGCTCTGCTTTTCTGTGCTGGAGCTGAATTCCTTCCCACTTCTTTGCAGGGAGTGGGTTTCTAGTTGTTAATCATTATTTTTTTGGCAATATCCAGGAGCCTTTCTGCTCTTGTATCTTTTCTGCTTTAGAGAGATTCTTGTATATTCCTTGGCTGCAACAATAATATTCCTGTAGTTCCTTAAAAAACCAGGGATTAAAGCTGATAAATGCTGGCTCAGTGGATTTTTTCCTCCCAGCATGGATGAGTGTCAGTCTCTTTGTTCCTAAGAGGTGCCAGGGAGAAGCATGAATGGAAAGAACAGGAGCATGGAATGTCTGCCATTTCTGAGGATGAGGCAAGTTTAATCCTTGGAAAAACCTTGGAGAAATGAGGCCACACATTCTCCATGCAGGGAAATCTTTGTGATGGATTCAGCCCAACTTCCTGCCAGCGCCAGCTCTTTGGAACGTCAGCCAGGCAGGAGCAGCATTGCCCTGCAATTCCATGGTTTCCAAGGCTTGCTGTGACATCCAGCCCCAGGGCCAACATTCCCAGCCCCAGGGCAGTCATTCCCAGCCCCTCCAGGTGCTGATCCCAGCAGGCAGTTGCCGGGTTTGCTCTCCAGGTGTTCAGCAGGGAGTGTTTTTGGAATAGTTGGTGGCTCCAGGTCTTGCTGCAGGGAGAGGTGGAGAGCACCTGTGTCTGCCTGGAATCCCTAAGGATTGACAAGGGAAGGAAAACTGCCTGAAGTCACTTGACTCTTGGATCCACCCTGCAGCTCCTCAGGGGAATATTCTCCAGTCATGCCTGTAGCCCTCAGAAACGTGGCAATGATGAGCCTCCTTGGCATTTGAAGATATTAATAGTTGAAGATACTGAGAGCATCTTCTGCTGCCTTGTCCTGAAGTGAGCTGGGTGTCTTCCCTGAGGAGCCACTGGCATTTCCCAGGAATGGCTTTGTCATCCCCCTTGGTTTAGGTGAGGTTACCCAAGTTGTTGAGAGAAGTTCCCCAGATTTGCCTTTTTTCAAGCAGGTGCTGGAAATGCCACACAATATAATTGTGCTGGGGTGGTGTCTCTGAGCTCCTTGTGGGCTGGGGGGGCTACTCCAGGGTGGCTGGAGCACCTCTTGGTTGAGAAACTGGGATGTTTTCTGGGAGATTGGAACACAATGTGCTTGTCAAGGCACTGCCCTGCTGTTGGTCTGGGTGCCATGAACTGTTTCACACAGGGTGGTCCCAGCTAGCTCTGGCCACTTATTCTTTATTTCCAGAAGCACTTTAATACTTATCTCACAAGGCAGAGAGTCCTGGAACTTCTCATTTCACTCTCCCTCAGGGCCTCAGGGCAGATGGGCTTAAAACAAGCAGCAGAGCTGGATAAGGAAGGGGCTGTAAGTTGGAGGGGGAGCTGGAATTCCATGGAAAATGAGCTGTAGTAGGACAGGCTGGGACAGAAAGGGAGATGCCACGTTTCCTAGTTGTTTGGAAAAGCCCCAAGTCAGTGTTCCAGTTCCCTCTTCACACTGTGCTCCTTCAGAGAACGAGCAGAGCCTTGATCTGTCCAGCTAAAAACCAGGAAAAGAGATCTGGGAACTGCAGGTCAGCTGTGAGTGCAGCCAGTGTGCAGCCACAACTCCCAAACTCCTGTTCTCTTGATATTCCATACTTGAACCAATTCTCCCATCTTCTCCTTCCTGAGATCAAACAGGTTGTCACAGAAAAAGGGTTGTGAACACTGTTCCCAGCTCATGGAATTGTGTTCTGAACCCAAACAGGTCATTAATGGAATGGGCTGGGGGTGACAGTGATTCCTACAAGCTGGAAGTGCTGTGGCACACCAGTGTCTGCTCTTCCCAGGGCTGTTCCTGTGGGCTGGGCTTGGCTGTATTGTTCGTGAGTTCTGGTTGCTGAGCTGAGGGTTTGTGCCGTAAAAGTGGCCATCAAATAACAGTTGCCTTTCCAAGTCACTGCAGGGTGAAGTGCTGCTTTTTTTATTCCAAGAGAACAGCCACCGTGGATGTGGGACAAGATGGATGGGCAGCTTGAGAGTTTTGTGTGTGGGGGAACCTTCAGGAATCCTTTCCAGTCAGAATTCCCTGATTTCCAACCCTGTGTCCTTTCCAGCCACCTGTCCAGGGAGGTGTCCCTTGGCTCTTCCCCAGGATGGCCTCACTGTTTCCTTCAGGATTCTCTGAATTTGACTTCAGCAAACAAATGAAATGAGTTTGGCATAAATCTTTGTGCATGTCAAACCAAGCAAAGCTTTCCAATGCACAGAGAAAGGAGGAATGTTGGTCTGAATCCAGAAAATGTTAATCCTCATGTCTGTGGACTTGGAGAAAGTAAATCCTCAGGTTTCCCTCTCCCTGAAATGAATCTAATGCTATGTCATGAGCTCATGCATTTTCTATGATGCTCTCTGGGTAATGTTTTCCCCTCTTCAGCTTTAGAAAGCTGCAGGATGAGATG
Source organism: Serilophus lunatus (assembly GCA_013399895.1). Lineage (NCBI taxonomy): Eukaryota > Metazoa > Chordata > Aves > Passeriformes > Eurylaimidae > Serilophus > Serilophus lunatus. The sequence goes on from VXBA01000260.1 coordinate 191,508, forward strand.
GCAGGAATGAAATCCAGGGATTGCTCCAGCTTGGAGAGGGCGTGGGCTCCTCTGGATCCCTGATGGACGTGTCAGTGCTGGCTTAGAGCTGCTCCTGGACTCGAGTGGGGCAGAGCAGAGGAAAATTAATGCCAATTTCTGAATTTCCTGCTCTCTGCTGATTAAAAAAGAGGGACACCATCAATCCTACTAAAGGTGGGTGAAGAGAGGCACAGGGTGCTTTGCTTTCCTTGGCATTGAGGTGCCCTCACCCTTCTCCAGCTCTGTGCCAGCGAACACTTTTTTGCATGTTTGACTAATTCCCAAGACTTGGAGTGAAGGATCAAATGATGAAATAAAGGTGAGAATGGGCTCAGAGGGGGGCAGAGTAAAGCCAGGCTGTGTGGAATGCCCAGGGGTCAGCTGTGTTCCCGTGTTTTAACCAAATCCTGACATCTGCCACGGGGTTTTCATCCCCCTTCCTCAGCTGCGTTCCCTGGAGCTCCAGCCAGCCTTGAATCCAAGTCCTGGGCAGGACCAGACTGTCCTGGGAAGCCCCTGAGATTGTACAATGCAGAGTTTCAGGAGCATGGGAAGTGCTGGCAGTTGGTTCTGTTACATTCTCCCCTTTTCAATCTGCATTTTCATCTCTTTGAATATTAAAAAAAAATTAGCATAATCCAGAAAAAAAGGTGTGAAAGCGGTTTAATGAAGAGCCATCCCTGGGCTTGTGCTCAGCTTTGATTTTCATGCTTGGTGCACATCAAAAATGAGAAATGAGCTTGTTGTGCATTGCTAGGGCTTTTTGTAATACCTGCATTTCATTGAAGCCTGACTGTCTCTGAGCCTGGTTTAACATTTCCTTTGGTCACATTTCCTTCAGGCAGAAGTGGCTTTATTTTGGGACCCCCTTTCTTTAGGCCAGACTTCACCTTGGGGTGATCAATATTCTCCTTGCACTCTCTCCAGTGCCACTGGCATTGATTCTTTTGCAGCCCTGATGCATCCTGATGAAATTTGAAGGAACCAAAGGATATTGAATCAATAGCACAATCATTTCTGCAGCTCAGAGGTGGTTCCCAGCTACTGCTTTATGGAGATTCTCTGGCAAGTCATTGCTGGCATATTTTACAATAATTTTTGAGCTCTCAAGGTCCTGGTTTTTCTTATTTGGGATTTATAGGAAGAGCCCTTCTGCCCACTGGATTTCGGTGGAATTCTGGGTGCACACGAACATACTTCTCTAGTTTTAGAGCATTAGTCTTTGTCATCTTTATCCACACAATCGGTGGATGAGAGCAGATCTTCAGTAAACAAACCTCTTCAGAAATGGTTGTGTATTTTTGCCACCTCAGGCAGAAAAGCAGAAAAATATTTCAGTAAATTGATTTGGAACGTCATCATTTTCCTGAACAGCTTCTGCATTATTGTTCTTGCATTGTGGTTTATCATGAGGATGGTTTAACAGCAGCTCTTCCCTTCTTTTATACCTGTCAGGAATTAGCTTCAAAACCTGAACATCCCTCCCCCTCAAACTCCTTCTTTCTGTGAATGAGACCTCCCCCAGGTGGGACAGAATAACTCCTTTATGGCTGTGCTGAGCTGAACGCAGCCAATTCACAGGAGCAAACCTCAGTCTTGGAGGCACTCAAAGGTGCTTATCCCTCTTCTGTTGGACACCCAGGAGTCACTGCTGCCCATGGATGAGCTGCAGGTGGGATCCCCGGAATGTTTCTCTGCTCTCCCAAGGCCTGTGGGAGCTGTTGGCCTCAGGAATCAGCTGTAAATACAACCAAGGGCAGATTTTTAGTGTCAGACAGAGCACAAGCCCTTCAGCATTCGGCCTGATTGTGTTTTGGGGGTTCTCTGTGCAGAGCAGGGGAATGACAAAGAGGGAATGCTGTGCTTGGAGAAGCCCAAGTAAGGGAAGTGCTGGGCTCTGAAACCTCTTATGTAAGCAGTGAAGTCTGTCCAGTGTCGTTTGCTGTCTGCTCCTGAACAATTATGGAAATGCCTGCCAACTGCCAAAAAGCAGGAGGGCTGGGGTTTCCAGGCTCCTGTTGGGTTGCAGGGAGCAGTCTCTGTAAGAATTAGCCTTTTGGCCCCTTTTCTTGGGGTTTCTTTTTAAACGTGTCTGTTTAGGACTGGCGGATTCCAGCTCTTTTTGCAGTTTGTGGCTGGATGTCTTCATGGGCAGCTGGAGTGTGGCTGGAAACATCACCTCAGTTCCTGATGCTCTTTGATGTGTTGCCTTTGCTCTTTGTGAATGACTGAAAATGCAAAGCATTAACCCAGGACTGTCCTTTGTCATTTCAAGTTTTCATTAATTTATCTGTGGAGTCATTTGTCCTTCCAGGGTTTTATTCTAACCTGGAATAGCTTTTTGAGAAGCATTTTTCTCTCTTGGAAGCACAAAATCCAGTCTGGGCTTTTCCTTTGCATCATCATGGAATTACCTGTGCTGGTGTCACCAGTCCTCAGATGAAGGTGGTGGTGTGTGGGAATGTATCATAATCTGAGATGGGTTTTTTCCAAGAGGATTTGAAACTGATGGAAATGTAAGGTTTAAAACTTAAACCCAGAGAATATTTCCTGAAGGGACCTTTTGATGCCGTTGTCCAGTTTAATCTTTTTAAATTATTTTTAGGCTTTGTGCAAAAGTTATAATAAGAGCTTAGTGACTCAGAATCAAAACCCAAAGCTTTTGACAGCTTTTTATTCAAATTCTGGATCCTCCTTTTAATAAGAGGATTTGCTGCACTCTCACACACCACATGTGTCATTTTAAAATTCACAAAGCCACAAAGGCTGGGCTTTCCATTTCTCCAGAAATGGTTCCTTAGTAGTCAGGACAGCTGGAAAAGGATTGAATTGCAGCTTGGGTCACCCTGCCTTGGACTCCAGGGGTGTCCTGGGCACTGGGAACCTGGACTTTGCTGCCCTGAGCTCCTGGGAGTGGAGCTCAGTGTTGGGATGGAAGGGAGGGAGGGAGGGAGGGAAAAGGCTGGGAACACCAGGAGGTGGGACCAGCCTGGGGTGTGTGGCAAACCTCGTGGAGACAAACTCTGGGGAATGCAAAGAGTTCAGCATTCCCTGGAATGGGCACAGTCCAGCAGAGCAGGATCCTGACCCAGTGCCCTGCGTCACCTCGGGCAGCAGTGGGAGAACAGTGATCCCTGGTAACCCTGGGAGCTGCAGGCTGAGCTCCTCCCTTCCTGCAGCAGTGGATTTCTGAGCTCCTCTGCTGCTGGGCTACAGGGCTGGAGAGCCCTCAAGCAAACAAGGTGGTTAAGGAAGCAGCTTCTGAGGTGTATATATTTAATTTTGGAGTGTCTGTTCTGGCAGCTGTTACTCGTAGCTGCTCTTCAGGCAGGACTGCCCAGCAAGGAGCTCTGTGGGTGTGCTCTGGACACTCCTGGTCTGGTGTCCTTGCCCAAAAGGTTCTTTAGAGATGGATCTGGAGAAACTTCCCCTGTGATTGTCAACATACAGCCCTGTGTTCACTGTTTTCATTGATGGGGTCAAACCATGGAGGGGTGGGATCCCACCCGGAATTTTTTCATGGCTCTAAATCCACCTTTTTGTTTCATAAAACCCACTGAGTTGCGGCTTTGAGGGGAGGGATGACCCAGCTGTGTGGGCCTGGGACTCCATTCCCCGATGGGAAGTGGAGAAGGGGAGCACAGAGGGACAGGTTTTGCTGCATAATCTGTGTCTGGCCAGCTGTGTTCTAATCTTTGTGTTTTAGGAGGGGCCTGCTGGGGGAAGGCACTGGCTTTAAGGCAACACTGTTCTCAATAAATATCTTTGAAAATAGGATTGAAGGACAATTTAGTGTGTCTGTGCTCTTAATGCAGCTCTGAGGTTGGTAAGTATTGAAGGATTTCCTGCCATAATAAGGATATTTTGGCCTGAGCACGAATGTCAGTGTCTCCTCCAGAGTGGCGTGGGCTGCTCAGGTACCTCCTGCGTGTGTCCATGCCACTGGATTCCCCTCTGTCTCAGAAGGCTGGGATCTCTTGGAGCTGGGGCCATCCAGCTACTGCAGGAAAATGGGTCACTTGTATCTTGGGGAATTCTCTGCCTCCCAAGTCCTAAGTAGATGGAAGAGGAGGTCAGAGCAGAGCTCACAGTTGGCACAGGTTGGCCCCTGTCTGTGGGTCAGGTGTGAAACCTGTTCAGAGAACCTGGGAGAGGCCTGACAATCCCTCGGTCTGCTGGGAGCTCCCTCCTGGGCCCTGTGGGAGAGCCCCCCGTGAGTGCCCCGTGTGTGGCTGTGTGAGAGCTCTGTGACTGCACATGTCTTGAACTGTTTTCTGCACCTCGTTGCTCTGTTGTTTTCTGCCACTCTGTCACTGCGTTTCTGCTGCCCCTCCCTCTCTAGCTGGGTTTGTCAAGTCGCCCATGTCAGAAACTAAGCTCACGGGGGACGCCTTTGAACTGTACTGTGATGTGGTTGGCAATCCCACTCCCGAGATCCAGTGGTGGTATGCCGAAGTCAACCGCGCGGAGTCTTTCAAACAGCTGTGGGATGGCGCTCGGAAGCGCCGTGTCACCATTAACACTGCCTACGGGGCCAATGGGGTGAGTGTGCTGAGAATAACCCGCCTTACCTTGGAAGACTCTGGGACTTACGAGTGCAGGGCCAGCAACGATCCCAGGAGGAATGACTTGAGGCAAAATCCCTCCATTACGTGGATTCGAGCCCAGGCTACTATAAGCGTCCTGCAGAGTGAGTCCGGCCCCCACCGTAGTGGCACTGTAGTTCCTAGAGGCAGTCTGGTGACCCCCATCCCCTGATCCCAACCCTCTGCCTCCCTCTCCTGCTGTTGCCAACCCCACACTGCTCCTCCTCCCCCTAGTGCTGACCTTGTCTGCCACCCCTGTCTCTTCTCCTTAGGATCAAAGCACTTGGGAAAATGTGTGGATCTGTTGTAGAGCTTCTGTGTGAGCACGAGCCCAGTGTTGGATTTGTGTTGCCTCCCTTCCCCTTGGAGTGTTGTAGTAGGTTTCCAGCTTCCCTGGCTTCTCCACCAGTGCCTTTACGTTTGATTTCCGTGTTCTTCCCAGGTCTAACCATTTTATTTTGACTTCTTCTGTTCTCCTGGAATTCCTCAGAATGCCTTCTCACATGGCTTTGGTTGCATCTCTGCTTCTGTATAAATCCTTCCCTTTCAGTTACATGTGACCTTTAATTGAGATTTTCCCATGAAGTCGTGGTGTTTCTTTTCCTTCCTGGACAGCAGCATGTTCCTAATGAGTTCTCTGATGCAGCAGCACTGAAGTGAGGCAGCTATTCCTAATCCAGCCTGTGAGAGGAGAGGGGGGAACATCCCTCCCATGCTGAACTAGACCTCCAGCTCCATGACTTTGATCCAAGGATGCAACTCCTGGCAGCAGCAAAGAGCACAGACTGTGGTTGGCCCAGAATGGCTTTTTGTTGTCACAAGACTTCCCTGCCTTCAGTTTGCTTTTAAAGCCATCCCAGACAAGTTTGGGAGTCAATATTGGCAGAGTCAATAGAGAAGAACCCAGTTTTGTTTGGGGGCAAGGTGCAACAGTCTTGCCTTTGCTAATTGTGGAGCAAATATCTGATAGGTAGAGGGAGTTAAATCTGCAGTGTAGAGGTAGAGGAGAACTTGCTTTTTGGGTGATTTCTCAGAGTCCTGAGAAGACAAAAGAGCAGAGCTTTGTGCATAAATAAACCTTTTATGCACCACTTGGAGTTTTTGTCTGGGTACAAAATGGCAAATCTGTAATTATGCCTCATTTATGTATTTGGATACCTTAGAAACAAAAACCCATCTCCAAGCTCTCCCTAAGCCCTAGTGCTGCAGTCAGCACTGCTGGATCAGAAACCTTCCCTCTGGAAAATGGAAACAGCATTGGTACCTGTGGAAAAATAGACAGTGAGCCCAGTGATGTGGATTGACTTAAAAAATCCCAGTGGCATTGGGTCCTTCAGTTCCAACCTGCTCAGGAATCCTTGATTCCTCCCTGGTCCTTTGGGGTCCCAAAGGACTTGGATTGCTTGCATGACCCACAGCAGCAAGAGCCTGGAATCCTGGGAAATGCCACAAACTTAAGACAAAGCCAAAAGATTTGTCTTCCAGGAAGTGATGTCTCCTGGAATTCCCCCTGCCCCATAAGACCTGTGGGGTTTCTGGGATGTGACAGGTGCTGTGTCCCTTGGCTGTGTCCCCTCACACAGGGACCTGCTGGGGGAGAAAATCCTTTTCATATGCCAAGCCAAGCCTTGGGAATGAGTTGCTGTGAAGAGTCTCCATATGGAAAGTGGGGTTTTTCCTCTCTCAGTACTAACCTGCTCCAGGGGCTGGAGTTTAACCTTCCACCTTCCTCCCCAGTTAACATCTCCTTGCATCTGGTGCTACTAATTCAGGAATGTGACTTCCCTGCCAAGTGCCTTTGCCCAGGGTAATTCTGCTTTTGTACTTTACTCCTGGTGGGAGAAATGTTGGATCAAACACTGTAATGCCTTTGCTGTGTAATACTGTGTGTGTTGAGATGTGACCTGTTTGGGGAGCAGAGCCTGTGGACATCCAGCTCCTGCCTCGCCGTGCTGGACGTGGAGACGAGGCTGGGGAAGGTCCCCAAGCCAGCCCTGGAAGGTGGAGACCGTCCTGTCTGAGCCTCAGCTGCTCTCCTTGTGTGCCTGAACACAATCTGCCTTGGAAATGGGAATTTTCTCACTAAACAGTGTTGGAATTCCAGAAATAGTGGTTGTTCTGCTGCTGCCCTTATTTCACCCCAACATCTCTGAAAAGGAATATCCAGTGTCTCCAGGAGCACAACCTCCATCCCTGTCCTTTGGGGAGATCAAGTGCAGCTTGAGTTTTAAAATTTGGCACCCAAGAACTACCATCTGGCTTCTGTCTCATTCCTAAATTGGAACAGGAATTTCACTTATTGGGCTTTTTTTCTTTTGGTGGTTTGCTTGGTTTTTAACTTTCCTAAAATGGGCAGTTTAAGTGATGTGTAAAAAATGCCTCTTGTAGGTGAACACCCTCCTTGGGATGCTGCTGTCCCAGCAGTATTCCAACTGAGGTTTGTCTCCTGGAAGTAAATCAGGATTGCTTTTTTTATAAACAAATCAACATAAATTCAGGTAAAGATGAAACGAGGCTGCAGTTGCCTTTCATTTTCCTCGGCTACAACTTAGAAAGCTGCAAGTCAGACACTGAATTACTGTTTCAGACACACTGCTGACAATATTTCCAGGGTTCTGGAGTTTTCTGGGAATGCAAAGGAGCTTTTTGTTAGGGATGGAAAAGCACACAGGGCAGCCCAGGAATGGGATAATATGACTGTGACACAACAACTAAAATCTGTGAGAAATGTCAAGAACCCTCTGTGACTACAAAACCTGCCAGTGTTTCTGCAGGAAAATAACAGTCCTGGCTTTCAGTTGCTGTGGAAAGGGGGATTTTCCAAGAAATCCATCCTGCTGGGGAAGGGTTATACAGGGCTGGAATGCCCCATCAGGGAGGTACGTTTTCTCTCTGCCCCTCTGGGCAATAATCTAAGGACAGGATAGAGGAAAGTCTTATGTTTGGTGTGTTGGGATCTGTGATGTTTCTGACACAACTGGTATTTTCCATCCCCCTCATTCTGTTTCATAACTTGCATTCCAAAGCTCTGCAGATGAGCGGCCAAAAGACTCGTGGATGTGACTAAATTGATTCTCCAAATTGTTACCGCAAGGCACAACAGCCTTCACAGGATTAAAGCTGCTTTGGTGACTTGCAAAAATTCCTGACCCACCTCACCCCCTGCATCCAGAGGGGCTGGAGTGTCAGGGAAAGGAGCAGCTGGCAGCAGCCACCTCCTTGGAATTCATGTCACCCTTTAAAGGAAGGAAATAAATCCAAGGCTGAGGGCACAGCAGCATTTACAGCAGGGACTGCTGCAGCAGTGGCTCTTAGTCCAAGCTCAAACCAGAGCCACTCTGAAATGGAGGTGTTTTTTGCAGACTGACAGCAGGAATTCTCAGTTCTTTTTAAGCTCCGACATCCTGTGTTTAGGTGGGATTTTTACAGAATGTTTGAACCCAGCTGTGAGCCATGAGACCTTCAGGAGAAAGGGGTTTCTCCAAGTTTGGGAAGAAACTTGTCTGTGATTATGCTAAAAATTCACCAGCTATATTTATTTGTTGGTGAGCAAGGACTACCTGCCTGATCTGAAGCAAAGGTGGCTCTCAAGTGTATGGACAGTGCCCTCATACTCACTTTAACACTTTTGAAAGGCTTTTCCCTAAAAAAAAACACATGAATTTGTTGTTACCAGGTAAGATTGGGAAGTGAAACAGCCTGGTTTCAGTTCCCAGCAAAGGGAGCAACTCCTGGGGTCTGTTCATGCCCTGAGACTCCCTTTTATTTTTGCTTCATTACTGTTTCTAAGGTTGCTTCAGACACAAAATAGGTCCAACCCTAATTATAACTTGCTGTGTAAGGGCTGCTTCCAGCCATTCCACAGCAGACTCCTGCCTTTCTCCTGGCTGTTCTCCCTCCTTTCAGACACCAGAAAAGTTGGGATGTTTGAAATGCCCTGTGTGCACAGCATGTTTTCCAGAGGTAGGCTTCACTCAGCTTGCAGGGGCAAATCCAGAAATATTATTTAGGAATCTGTTTGAGGGCTGTTGTGTCTAGAAAATGGGTTTGTTTTAAACCTTAAAAGCAGAGGAATCAAGAAAAACAAGCTTCTGGACGACAAGCTGATCTCTCCTGTGCAGTCCCAGGACACGTGTTTTCCCACGTTCTGTGTAAAAACTCCTTGCTGGTGTCACCCAGAGACCTGTAGTGACCTGAATATTGAACTAAACCTTCCAGATAACTCTTTTTTTATCCCGTGCAGGAGTGCTGCTCCCCGAGGTGTTGCCTTCACTAGTGGCCCAGCTGTTCCCTGTGGCTTTCTCGCTGTCTCCCAGAGTAGTGCAGTGCCGTTCCCTGTGTAGTGTCCTTCCCTTCCCCCTCGGCCCTGAGCCTCGTGTGGCGCTGCTGTGCCCGCAGGGGGCTGAGGTGCCGTGTGGTATTTGCCTCCCCGCAGAGCCGCGCATCAACGCCAGCGAGGACGTGGTGCTGCACGGGGCCGCCCCGGCCGTCACCCTGCAGTGCAACCTCACCACCAGCCCCAGCCCCCTCTCCGCCAGCTACTGGGTGAAGAACGGGGAGGAGATCCCAGGAACTAGGAAACCCTCCAACACCACCGAGTACAAGTGAGTCCCTTGGCAAGAACCTTTCCGGGGGATCTGAAATGGGAGGGACTCCGGGTCTAAACTCACCGTGGGCACGGGCACAGACTCACAGGGGAGTCCTCTGTCCCCTGGGGGTGCTCTGTGCCCTGCCCCTCCCTACAGCAGGGTGGGTCTGCTGTGCCTGTGTCCTGCAGGGAGGTGCAGCACCCGAATCACTGCTGGGATGGGCTGCTCCAGTCATTCCCTGCCCTTGGCATCTGAGTTGCTCCTGGAGGTTGGCAGAGCACTGATGTGGGATGGGCCCAAATCCCAATTAAACCAGTTGAGCCCCTGCACTGTTCGTGGCTCTGTCCCCTCCAGCCCAGGCTGTGAGCAGAAATCCTCTGTGGTTCCCATAATCCTGAGCAGGGACTTTCCTGCTGGGAGCACAGGGAGCTCCCTCAGCGATGCCCTCAGATCTGCTCCCAGGGTGGGATTTCCCTGCATTGTTTTCTCTGCCCTCAGTGCCCGCAGGGACAGCAGGTGCAGCTCTCAGGCCACTGTTGGGCCAAGATGAAGAGCACTTAAGGCATGTTTGAACCACTGCCGGGAGCTTGGTCTCAACTACACAACTCAGCTGCCTGTTTTCTGTCTCTGGGGAGGCTCTTTACCACCCTAATCTTGTTTGCTGACAGGATTAAGAAATGTTCAAGGTTTTTGTTGCCTTTCATCCCCAGGATTGTGGAAGTTTGGTTTAATTCTGACAAACAAGTGTTTAAGTTTTCCCCCTTGTTTTCCTCTTCAGCTCACTTTGCAATATCTTAATTTTGCAGTTTAAAAATTAACTTCCTTTACTTCCATAATTGCATGTTGTTACTTCCCCACTTCATTGTTTAGTGCTGGGCCTGACTTTTAAAGGCTCTGCTTTGTTTTCTTGCAATTAACTTGATGAGCAGTTTGGTCTTAATAGCACCAGCTTGAGTGGTCCAAAAGGCCCTTTTGTGTCAAGGTTACTGAAAACTCCACTTTATTATCCAGGAAGCTGAGGATTGAGGCTGACTACAACCTGGTCCAAGCTAGGGGGGAATTTTCCTTCCAAATGCCTCTGTAAAGGAAGGATTAAACGGCTTCAGTTTTAACTTCCACGTAGTAAGTTGGCAGACTAAGACAGTCTCTTTATTCCCTGGGAATGGAAGGATTGTAGGAGTACATTGCAGTCCCAGGGACAGCTGGAGAAATCTGTAGGTTTACAAATTAGATCTTGAATTCCTGATCGTTTTTAAGGTGCTTTGCTGCACTTTGGGGCTTCAGGCTTTCCTTGGCTCTTTGTTCTTGCATTTGATCTGGCTGGTAAATTCTGCTCTGATTTGGTTCCTCTTTAAACCTAGAAATCCCAAATTCTCTTAGTGAGAACCCAGTGTCAACAGTTGTGGTTAAAAGAGGATATTTAACTCCACCATCTAATTCACATGATGGGCTAATCTTTTGTTTTCTATTTATTTTCCTTAAAAAATGTTGAGGTTCTTAGATTTTCAGTCATTAACATGTTGGCTTGCTATGAGATGTCATTGGTACTTGGAGTTCAGCGTTCACCATCCAGAAAACTTCAGAACTTAAAACTCCTTCCCTTAAGAATCCTGCTTCACTCAGCATTGGGAATGGGATGTATCTTTCCTAATTCTCACTAAGCCTCGATGTAGCTGCTCCTGCTTAGAGAAGTTGTTGGCTAAACAGCCCTGTGTGTCTTTGTAACTGTGGAGCTGTCTCAGTTTCCCCTTGTTCAGTGATTCATGGTAACCATACCCCAGTGCCACGGCTGCAGGGGCACTCTTGGCAAAGCAGCCCGCTCAGAACTGAAAGAATTCAGTGTTTTACTTCTTCTCCCCCACTTCTAAGCATTGTCTGTGGTGGATGAAACAGAGCAGAGGTCAAAGTACGAATTTTTAACTGTTGGAGAGCTGCTACTCTGAGACATGGATTCACTTCCCAACCTCCACCAGCCACTCTGGAAGGGAAGTGCTGGGAACACTCCAAAGGTTGTGTTGGACTGAGCAGCTTTTTCCGTGTGTCCCAGCAGTTTCCATGAGCAATTCCATTGTTTTATTGCAGGGTTCAGCTGTTTGCTGACTGGGCTGAAAACATGGATAATAAAAAAAGCTAAGGAGCCTTTAGGTAAAGGGGAGAACAGCTCTGCCTTAGGCTGCGCTCAGGGGGAGACTCACACCAGACTAACTGCAGTGCACAATTAACAGGTGTTAATTAACAGTGGCAGGGGGGGCTCAGTTCTGGGGGCCACCATGGTGCTTCCAGGCTCTCACCCCTGTTCTCTCCCTGTCTGCAGGATCCTGAAGGCCAGAGCAGAAGAGTCAGGGGAATACTTGTGTGTGTTTGTGTTCTCCAACTCTCCTGTCGCCAATGCCACCATAGAAGTGAGAGGTAATCCTGGGTTTGTGCTGTGTTCTTTCCTCTCCCTAAAATGCCCCTTCCCTCCTCTGCCTTCCAGAGAGTGAGCTCAGGAGGCCTGTCCTGGCACAGCCTGTGGCCAAGCCTGGGTTAATAATAACAGATTCCTTATAAATAATTGTTCCTTGTTAGGGTAGATGATAATGATGATTCCAAGGGAAAGGCTTGCACACGTTTGCAGGGAAGGGGATACAGCCCTGGCATTTGTGGTGTGTGTGCTAAGGGGGTACTGCAGCACCTTTGTCTTGGGAATCTTCTGGCATCCTTAGGACCAGAAAACCTGGGATAGAGATGGCAAAGCGTGAAAGGTTTGCCCCAGGTTTTGCTCTAGTTGCTGAAAAAAAGAACAGTGTGTGGGTCAAATAATATGGAGGGGATTGGTAAATACCCAATGATTTCAGCAAATGCTGAAAGCTGACTTCTTTGGGAATTCCTGGTCCTGAATCCCAGGTGAGAGTAATTCCTTGGTCTGTGTGAAATGGCCAATTGACAGCATTGCTGCCTCTCCAGAGAGCAGCATCCTTGGGCCCAAGCAGTTCCCTGGGGAAGGGGAGTAGTGCCATAAAAATAAACATCCTGACTCTTGTTGTACTGATTTTCTGTGTTGATTTACAAGTTATTTCCCAACAAGTTCCTGTTAGCTCAGCTAAGAAGTGTAGGGGGTGTGAACACCCAGAAATGGGCTGTTAGTGATTAAAACTGTGTTTATCTCTAAGAATAATTATTGCCTTGCTTCAAACACATTGTTCTTGTCATCTGGGTGTTCAAGGTGCACAGGTTATTTTCCTTATTTTTCTTTTTTTATTTTTAAAATCTCATTCTGTATCTAATTGCTAAATATTCTAATATTGTCCTAATTCTTAAGTTCTTACTTTCTTCTCTGGGCTGCTTTAGGTGACAAACCACTTCTGAAGGCAGGAAATTTAACTTTGGGAATAGAGTAAAACCTTTTCCAGCTCTGTAGAATCTCTCCAAAGACCTTTTCGGAATGCTTGGTGTAGGATGCCAGGCAGGGAGGTTTGCAGGGATGTGGGATTTAGCACTGTGGGAAGAAGGAAAGCCACTCTGTGTGACTCAGTCCTGTGAATGTTTCCCAGGTAATTTATACCCAAGTCCAATGAGTAGCCCTCAGTTAAAGGTAGTGACTCCAGCAGCACTTCTGGGACGTTTTGCTTCTCCAATGTCCACAGCAGTCACAATTCCAGGACTCAGGAACCCTGTTCTCCAGCTCCTCCTCACAGCAGGAGTGACTGATGTGCCTCGAGCTCCTCCTTGGCAGGGAGAAGATCCAGGGCTTGTCAAGCCTTCTGCAAAGCCAGCTGGGAACTGGAGCACATGTGCCCTTTTTCAACTGGGAAGATGCTTCCCTTCCAAATCCTGTTCCTTGGAAACTCGGGCAGTAACACAGGGGGTTGCATTTTGGGGCATGAGGCAGATGTGACACAGAGGCTGTAATTTAACACTTCCCTGCAGCTGTAGTGTTTGTGGTGAAGCAGCTGTACAAGGATTTCATTACTAATTGTAATTGTGCTGCAGTTTTATGTGCTGATGCACAGAGAAAAGATGGTTCTGGGTATGAAAGTGCCCGTGGGCCAAAAATAGGAACTTTGTGACAGCTTGTGAACACCCTCACCAAGTGCCTGGTGGCAGCTGCAATCCAGGATATCCAGTGCTATTTGCCTTCCATGTAATGCTGCCTCTCTGCCTCCTGAGCCTCTCCACACGTCCCTGCAAGTGCCCAAGGCCAGGTTGGAGCAACCTGGAATAGTGGGAGGTGTCCCTGCCTGTGTCAGTGGTGGGACTGGATGACCTTTAAGGTCCCTTTCATCCCAAACCATTCTGGGATTCCATGATTTTCTCGGGGACAAAAATTACCTAGGGTAGTAGTACAACAGCAGTTGTGAATAGCGGGGTTTAATGTCAGTCTCGTGCTGTTCTGGGAATTCCAAGTCTGGCTTTTGTAGGAAGTGTGTGGTGGATACTTTGGGTGTTCTTCCTCAGATTCTCAGGGTTTGAGGGGCATTGTGTGAGTGCAGTTCTGAGCCTGAAACAACAGGCTGAGCAAATGCTGACACTAGGAAGTTTGTGCCTTGGAACAGGGATCTCCTCCCACCTTTTCCTTGGCAGTGGAGCCAGCTGGCAGCAGGAAGGGGCTATTTCAGCAGGAGCAGTGAGAGTGGCCTTGCCAAGGTGCACTTTGCCATGGAAGGGTTTTGGTTGCTCCTTTGCCACAGGGTGGAAATCCCTGCTGTGCTCTTGGGAAACCTCCCAAGAGGTTGAAAGACAGAAGAAGAATGAAATTCAAACCTGAAGAATTCTGCCTCTCCTCCTGCTCTTACCAAGGTCTTGGGAGAAGGTGGAAGAGGGAACAAGTATCTTTCTTGCCTGATGCAGTGAGAACCAGCTGGGGAGGAGCATCCCTCCCTGCCTCTGGCTTCCCAGAAGTAGCACAAGGATCAGGAAAGATCCTGGATTATGTGTAACTGAGACAGGGCATCTTTCCTCTCTGCCCTGCCCTCCCATCCCAAGCTCCCATCTGTCCAGAGCTTTTGAATTCCTCTCCTCTCTGCCATTATCTCATTAAGGGCCTCTTCCCACTCCCTCCTCATCCACTTTGCACCTTTCTGTTCCTCCCCACCTGCTCTTGGGGAAGTTCTTGGCTTTTCACTCTTGGCTGTCTTGGGAACCTTTTGCTGCAGCCTCATGTCTCTGTCCTGGAAATTAATTAAGAAATGGGACACTCTTGGCACAGCTGGATCTTGGAGTGATCCAAGAAAACCCAGGTCACGTTCTCCCTTCTGGCCGTGCCTTCGGTGTCTTCTCTCTCTGTGCCCAGACTGCAAATCCAACATGGATTGGAATCATAATGCAGGGAAATAAATCTTCTGAGCCCTTTTATAGGTCACCCATAAGACATATTAGTTCTTACTGCAGGAATATTTTTAGGTGCATCTGGCCTTGCTTTAATTCGGACTGTTAATGGGAAACTTGGAGGGATTTTGTTAACTGGGCCATGGTTTGGAGGTGTTACACACATTAGTTCAACTCCCCTCTTTGGTAATGCTGTAAAATAGCTTGAAATTACCTGGAAATTAAGGGCTGAATGCCTCCTGTGCATCCAGTGCCCTGTAACTGAACTGAGAGGCAAACCCCCCTCTTTTCAGGGCTGTATTGAAAGCAGACCTTTCAGAAGGTGTGTTTTGTACCTGCTGGGGACTTGGAGCATGGAAGCCCAATGTTCACTGTGGCACAAACCCTCCTTTCTCTTGTGATTTGGTCTAAAACTATCAAAATGATACTTACCAGAATTTCCTCTTGTGTCAAGAATGCCTAAATTGATGTTTGTTTTGCCTTTTTTTTTGTAGCAGTTCATTTGAATCAACTCTGCCTCTTTTTGCTCTTTCATGTGCTGTTCCAAGGAAATCTTGGGTATTTTTCCTGTCACAGTGCAAGAGTTAAAAACTCACTTTCAAAAGGGGCATTGTCTGGGCTTCACTGAGGCAGGAGCTGATGAAGCATCTTGTGCCCACGTCTGAGCAGAGATGGGAATTCTGGAGTGAAATCCAAACCTGCCTCATTCTGGGCTTCTCTGGCACTGGAGCAGAACAGTGTAAGGATCAATCCTGACTTAAAAAGCTTACCAGGAAAACATGGCTCCTTGCTAAACCTGTGCCTGAGGTTCTCTGCAGGGATTCTGGGACAGTGAACACAATCTCCCAGAGATTTATTCTGGGAGAATAAATGCTGGGTTCATGTCTCTGTGGGCAGCACCATGTCCTGAAACCTCAGTATCCCAGTGCCTGCAGAAATAGCCCCTGTCCCAGCAGAGCAGGGGAAGAGCGGGAGATATTCTTGGCACTGGGATAACCCCTGGGAGGTGGCCTCTCCTTCCAGCAATGTAGGAGAGCTCTAGGTCACCCTGCAGTACAAGCTGAGGTGTCCTAGAAAGCCTTCCCTCTCTTTCCCTCTGTCTTTCCCAGCCAGCAGCTGACACCAAGTGGCCCAGCTGTGCACTCTGCCTTTCCTGGCACGGATCTGCTGCTCAGGGAGGGCCCTGGAAACACGAGGAGCCTGTGGGGCTGCAGCTCCCAGCTGGCAAATCCTGTTGCTGCTTCTGCCCCTGTGACAGCCCAGGTGGGATCATTGCCTTGTCACCACTCCCGCTGCCTCCCCTGTTCCCTGGGCTGGAGCACATCCCTGCTTGTCATTCCCAGGGAAGCAGAAACCACAGGGAGGTCACTGGGCTCACTCAGCTTCTGCCTGAAGAATTTCCTTGGCACTTGTCAGGAGGTGCCAGGATGAAATTCCCTTCCTGGACCATCATTCTTTGGGGTGAGAGTTACTTTCCTCCCCGAGGCTGCAGGCAGTGCCTGGGAAGGATGTTGCAGGTGCACAGCAGTGCTTGGGCTCCTGAAATCACACAGCACACAGGGCCCTAAAGTCGGATGATGTTCTGCTTGAAGAGCTCCAGCTCAAAAACCCAATTGGCTCTGGGAATTGTAGGCATAGGTAGTGTGTGTAGGTGTAGAATATTCCTGCCTTTCCTGCTTCCTTATTTCTGTACCTGGCAGCTCCTTTTTGCATGAGACCAGAGAGTTGTTTTGATGTGGTGTTTTCATTCAGTTCAGGTTTTGTGTCTCTCAGGGTATTTTCATGTTAGATGTGGAAAGATATGTTTTAGGTGTCAGTTTTCTTAGGGATAAATAAACCCCCTTGGTTTTGTTCTTGGCCTTGTTCTTACCTACCATCACCTTGTCGTTGATAAGCTGGCATCTGTCTTGATCCTCTGGTCAGAACTCCTGCAAAGCTCAGGGGGTCTGTTTGGTGTTGGAATTTCCACAAGCACTTAGAGGGTGCCTGGACTGACCAGTGTCTCCTCATGTGTCTTCCCAGTGAACACACATCCACGGGAACTGAGCTGTGACTCAAACATGGGGTTTTTTTGTTGTTCAGAAGCTTATTTTGATAATGTTGTGAGAGGCAGAATTAATCAGCTGCATTAGAATCCAAGGCATGGCATGTTCCCTGCATTTAAAACCCCTTGCCTTTGAAATGGGACAGTTTTAAGCTCTTCAACTTGCCAAGCAATTTCCCAAATAGTGGATGTGATTGCTGGGAGGAGCAGGTTCAGCTGGTGTCTGGTTGCCAAGATGTTTTGTTCACTTTGATCAGAACTGTGATATTTCCTCAGCTATTTTAGCTGCAGCTGCTCCCCCTGTACCTGTGTTGACAGGGACTCTCCTTGCAAGGAGTTCTGGTGCCTGGGGGTCTTTTCCTGGAGCACCCAGCGTGGCCTTTGACTGGATTAACAGATCAGTGTCCTGCCAGCACACAGCAGGCCACGTGTGCTGTAATTAGGGAGCTGGAGGGCTTTAAAGGTGGTCACTGTGGCCCCAGAACCATCTGCTCCAGCCAAGGTTCAGCTCAGGCGCTGCACTGATCCAGCCTAATCTCTCGTGAGGTTTTAGGGCTGCCTTGACAAACACAGAGCAATGAAATCACAATTTTTCTTCCCTGAGCCAGGCTTAGTGTGGGAAAAGAACAGCTCCCATGAAGCTGGGAAATGTGGAGGTTGTTGAAATGACTGAAATAACTCTGGTTTTACTTTTGTTTTGTAGCCACTCCTGACATCACTGGCCACAAGAGAAGTGAAAACAAGAATGAGGGGCAGGAGGCCCTCATGTACTGCAAGTCTGTGGGCTTCCCCCACCCCGAGTGGGTCTGGCGCAAAAAGGTCAATGGAGTGTTTGAGGTAAGAAAAGTGGGAAGCCAGGCACAAATCCACCTGCCAGAGCCCTGGGAAGGAGGGAAACTAGCACCTTGGCTTTAGGGATGTGCTATTTAAGGTGCCTCAAGGACTTCTCAGAAGGCTGATCTGTCAGTGAGTGAAGGCAGTAGTGAGGATGGATGGATGGAAAATGGATAAAAAATGGATATTTGTATTTTTGGTGTGTGGCCAGAGCTGCTCATGGAATTGCTGGGCAAAGCCAAGAACTGTCTGGAAAATACAACATTCAGGTTTTCTGCTGCAAACTGCAAGAGCTGAGATAGGAAATATGATTAAAGATTTGCCTATAAATTCCCCTGGGTTTTCCAGTGGTACTGGTTGAGCTCACAAGACTCAATCTGAGGAGGAGGCAGTGATCCCTACTAGTGCTTCAGTGAGCATATTTTTTCCTTGTAGCAACTGCTGCAGTGAGCAGGGAAATGTGGCCAGCAATGGGAACAGCAGAAGAGAAGCTGGAAGTTACTGAACCCTTTGTTTTTCCTGTCAGTGTATGACCTGCCAGAGGCAGCAACTGGAGGGAGGGATGAAGCAAAAGTGGGGTGAGGTGATTGTTCACTGCCAAGTGTGAGGTTAAATCTTTAAGGGATGGTGCTTATGAGTGACCAGGTGCTGCGTGGGCAGAGATGGGGGTCAGTGCAGGGTTCCCTTGGGGGTATTTTCTGATGTTCTGAAGCCCAGCTCCCTTTAATGAGAAAGAATAAACACCAGCCATGGGCTTCTCCCTCAAATTCCATCACACAAACCAAAGGCCTCAGAACTTAAATCTCTTGCTCTTTCCCACCCTTGTCCTTTTCCCAGGACATCAACAACTCCTCGGGCAGGTTCTTTATTTCCAACAAGGAGAACTACACCGAGCTCAGCATCACGAACCTGCAGATCAACGAGGACCCCGGCGAGTACCAGTGCAACGCCACCAACCAGGTGGGCTCCGCGTCGGTCACCACCATCCTGCGCGTCCGCAGCCACCTGGCCCCGCTGTGGCCCTTCCTGGGCATCCTGGCAGAGATCGTGATCCTCGTGGTCATCATAGTTATTTATGAGAAGAGGAAGCGGCCGGACGAGGTTCCGGACGGTAAGTGTGCCCAGCGCCGCCTGTGAGGACACGGGACGAGGGAGAAGGGAAGAGAACTCGTGGGAGCAGGACGGAGTGGGGCCTCGGGGCAGGAAGGACCAGCCTGCCCAGCTCCAGCCTCTTGGCTTTCTCATCTGTTCCCTCTCCAGACATTAAGCCCATCGCTGGATTTTGCAGAGATCTCGGACCATGGGGTGGGAGGGGGGTTATTAATACCTTTGAAGCTTTGGTTGCACGAGGGATCCAGTGTTGCCATCGCTTTCCTGCAGGGGTAGCCCTGGGAAATCCTGCCTGTCAGCCCTGAGGAGTGTAGGGCAGCACAGGGGGAGAGCTGGAAGCTGCTAATCTATGATGGCATTCCCTCTTCCGTGTGGCATCAGGGCAGGTTCCGTAAGGACACACTACACTTCAAACTAAGGAATCCCTGCACTTCAGTGTTCAGAGGGGTGGGGGAGGGCTCTTACTCTGCTGTGTAGCTGAATTTGTATTTAAGGAATCCTCTGGAAACCATAGCTAGTTGTCACAGCCCCCAAGTTAGAACTTATGAAGATTAGGTTTTTATTATCAAGTTTGATGGTAGCAATAATTAGTTAAACTGTGTTTGGTACATAAAAATAGTAGCTTTCATCTTTGGACTTCCTTCTGCACCCCTTGCTACAAGGATGGAAGGGGCAGTTTGAGGCTAAGAACAGGCTTTAATGTGCTGCCAGCTGCTTACTACAGTGTGGAGGAGAAAACCCCTCCAAGGACTCCTTGGGAGCAGCAGCTGGAATGTTACCAGGCTGTAGGAACAGGACGTGTCCAGGCAGGGCAGCAGGTGCTTCAGAACCTGTGGAGGGACCGGGCCTTCAGTGCCCTCTTGGGCTGGTCAGGCCTCCGAGTGGGAGATGCTTCCCAAGGCCCGGACACGCTGCTCGCGGGACTGATCCCAAGCCAGCCCCTGGGGATGGGAATTGAGGTGCTGAGACAGGGATGTGTGTGTGGAGAGTGGGCAGAACCACCTCCACGTGTGTCAGAGTGTGAGGAGAGCAGATGACAAACAGCAGTAGTGGGAGAGTGGCTGGGGCTTGGATCATTCCTGTGGCACATCCACACTGGCTCAAGTAGTGCCCACCTACAGCAAGGCAGCTTTTTGTTGTAACCATTGAGTAGCACCTACTAACTGCTTACAGAGCATGTGTGGAGACTTCTCTGGGTGTGCCGGCAACAATTTCGACTGTAGTGCATGTTCTGTGCATCACCAACAGCTTCCCAGGGCTGAGGGTGTGCACTGCCCACAGTCTGGCCTCAGCCAGCCCGGAAAACTTGGGAAAGACAATTGTAATGTTCCCCTGCACATACCTCACCTCTGTGCCGGGGACTCCTCAGAGTTCCCTGCGCTCAGAATTTCATTTGATGAAGTTTCACAAGGACCCAAACCAGGTATCAGTAATTTGTGTGTCACTATTCCTGCAAGAAGCCCCAAATGGACTGAATCCCACAGGAATTGGCTTTGGCCTGACCAAATTGTAGCACAGCCACTCTGGTGCTGTGGTAAAGCTGGAGGTGGAGAGGTCACTGCCTGTTGGTTCCCAAGGCTGGAGTTTCCCTGGCTGGTCTGGCTGCTCCTCAGATGCCCGAGGGATCCAGGCTCATCATCTCCCATGGAGCTGTCTGGGATGATGAGCCAAGGAACTGAGGTTACTACATGGCTTGCTCAGGCTGTTGTTGGAGAGTGATACACCTCCGGGGAGCACATATTCTCCCTGACCGCTTTCCTGGAGGACAAAATCCATGCTGAATATCACAGTCCATACCTGTGGACTAGGTTTGCCTGGATGAAGGGACACAATCGGCACAGCGCCGACTTGCGTCCTGCATTCCTTGGATACTCCTGCATTTTCCATAGTGGCACTGAAGCTTTCCGTGGTGTCTCGTGGGGGGGAAGCACCTTGTGAGCGGGAGCATTTACAAATGGACACGTGGGAAATTGTCGGGAGCCTGCTGATTTCCACACGTGGAATGTTTGACTTGGTTATCCTTAGTTCTATTATTTTCAAGACACGGTTACGAAATGCCAAAGTTAATGCTGGAATGCAGTGGCCTGCGTAGTGTTTGGAATTTCAACTCCTTGCTTCCAAAATCACACCTCCTCCTCCGTGTGCTGCAGTGAGCCGGAGTGGGAACATCCAGGAGCCCGGGCTGAGGCCCCACATCCCCTCGGATCCGTGTTCCTGGGCAGCGGCCGGGACCTCTCCCAGGGGCTTTTCCCATCTCCAGTTTTGGGTTTAAGGGTTGTGGTCATGGCACAGCTTCACATCAAGCTGCTGCAGCAGAGATTGAGCTGTGCCTGCCCTTCCTACTGGGATGTGAATTTTCTCCTTGGACCACTCTAAATTTAGACACCACTTCCTTCATATTCCCCACTATCATCCCATCTTCTCTGGGCCTTTCTCAGGCACCAGATTCCTCTGATATCCTTCCTTTGCTCTGTGTGGCTGGGAGAAGCAGCCTAAATCCCACAGCCAGTTTTGAGGATGGATGGCACTTGGGATCTGTGCCCAGTGGATCGTTGATGACTGTCTGGGCACGTCCCGCTGCAGGACGACTCCTCTGCAGACCAAGTGGCTGCTCCCAGTGTTGGGTGCAGGTGTTGTCCCTGTGGTGTCCCCCTCTGGGTGCCACAGATCCAGCCCAAGGTGACTCCCACCCACCCTCAGGAATCCTCTGATGTCCTGGCCAATGTCTGTCCTGCCAAGGGGATCTCGGGAGTGGGGATTCCTGCACAGGATGGCTCCTTCAGGACACCTGCAAAGGGTTGCTTTGAACATTTTGGGAGAAAACCAGTGATGCTGAATGTGGTCACTTCCCCTGGATGCAGCTGAGCTGGGTTGTCTTGGATCCTGCTGGGAGCTGCAGGTGCCCACGCTGAGCTCCCACCGCCTGCCACCGCCAGGTGATGTTTTTAGGGCTGGCTCAGTTCAGCCTCCCCAAATGAGGGTGTGCAGGTGTGCTGTGTCAGCTCCTTGGATGAGACCAGCCCAGTTAGTCCTGGGTGATGTGACTGGTTGGAGAGGAACATTCTCCATGGGTGAGAGAATTCTTGGGAGTCTGGGATGCTTCCCCAAGTCTCTTACCTGGCCAGCCCAAGGAGACAATTGAATGAATTTCCTTTCCCTCTGATCTCCACGTTCTGAAGGCTACAAATGACCTGGCTCAGTGTCTCATGTTATCCTGAGTACAGCTGGAGCAGGTCTCCCATTACTGTAGTGAGTCCACTGAGGTTGCAGGGTTTGGGGGGCCAAGGGTTGGTATTCCAAGACACTTCCCAAATGTAAAACATGTTCCCTCCGTCTGGAAGCGCTGCCATGCTGGAAAGGCAGGGCACTCCTTTAGCTTTGGCATTTCCTGACTGCAGGTGGGGGTTTTGCATGGACCTTGCTTTCTGTGTTCCAGTGAATTGCTGTTTGTGCCTCGGGCCGGGGCTGCTCAGGAGCTCCTTCGCTAATATTTCCTCCTTCTCAGAACTCAGATTTGCGAGTTTAATCTTTTTCCTGTGCTCAAAGGAACTTTGCATCTATGAAATCCCTGTTTCTACCAAGAGTGCAAAGCTGACATAGGGGGGCGCCCAGCGCAGGGTTTGTTGTGGTGCCCGTGGATTAGGGGGCTCTCACCTCTGGGAATGAGTAACCTGGGAGCCCCCTCCCATCCAAATCCATACTGGAAGGAGGAAGGGAGGGCAGATTGCGCTTGAATCCCGCATCCTTTCCAAGTGAGAGCCTTGACTTGCTTTACACCTGGTAAAGCAACATCCGGCTCACATCCCGTTCCCAGAGAGCAGCCAGGGGCTGGGAAATGGGGAGCGGGCAGACAAGGTGCAGCTTCCATGGCTTCTGGGGACAGAGCTGCATGAGTGTGGCATGTGGGGCCGCTGGCACGGGCTGGATGCACGGCTGGGGCTCCCAACGCCGGTGCCTTGGGACAAGGAAGGGAAGCAAGTGGCTTCATTCCTCTGTGGTCCGGCTTGAGCTGCTTGGTTTCCGTGGATGTAGGGATCAGCCATGGTGCCCTGAACGTAGTCTAGCAGAGGTTCCTAAGGAAAGTGGGCATTCTGCTGTTGTTGGATCAAATAAAATGAGCAAAGCCGCTGGTTTAAAGGGTGTTTTCTGGGGTAAGTAGAAAGTAAAAACTCCTTGGCTGCATTCCCTAGAGGAATGGGAGCAGTTTTTACTTAAAAATCCACATTCGTGATCTTTAGTCCAAAGCCATGAGGTGACTGGGTTATAACATGTCCCTTTCCATTCTTCCCCTCTCATTTCTCAGCCTAATCCAAAGACTTCCCATACACGTTTCTCCTGGCTCTGCAGAAGCTCCATCCATATCCCCACATTCTTTCTAACCCTCTTTTGTTTTTTTTCTTGACTTTCCCTGTTCCTGCTATTACTGTAAGTAATTGAAAGAAACAAACTGTTTTCACTGCAATGGTTTACCTTGTAACAAGTGGATTTTTTGTGATTTTTTTTTCCCCTGTTATCTACATCTTTCTCTCCTACACTTAAAACTCATCAGGGGGAGAAAATTGTCAGGCAGGTGCATAGTGAGGCTGCAGCCATCAGCTGTTCCCAACAGCATTGTTGGATCCCAGTGGGAATTGCCCAGCGCAGGAGCTGTATTGTCAGCACAGGACCCTGATGTGTCAAAGCCTGTGGCTGCTCCTTCTGAGCATTTGAGCTTAAACTGAACAGAAATTGGCTTTAACAGGGCTCCAGCTCAGTGCTGATCTGTACAGGAAGGCTGAGGGTGGCCACATGTCAGGATAAGAACCATCCCTGGACCTGCTGCTCTCCAGCTCTCTCTGAGCAGGTTTCTTATGGCCCAGAGAAGCCCCATCCCTGGAAGTGTTGAAGGCCAGGTTGGAGCCACCTGGGATAGGGGAATGTGGCCCTCCCCATGGCAGGGAGTGGAAGGAGATGATCTTTAAGGTCCCTTCCAACCCAAACTACTCTGTGGTTGATTCTTAGCAAGTTTTAAGGCACGAGCCAAGACACAGAATCCCTTCAGATGCAAAAATTGGAATCTTGGTGCTGGGAGAACCTGTTAGTGTTTCATTTTTAACTTCCACCAGTCACAAGATGCTGTCCAAGATTAAGTTGCTATTAAAAATAAACCCTGTAGCTTTCCATGGCAGTAAAAGGAACTGAGCCTTATAAATTAAGGCAGAAAGTAAATGGGGAGGAGGAGGGCACAGAACACATTCCTAGGCAGGAGCTAAGGGAGCTCTGCTTGTCACCTCTTCCAGTTCTAAGGCCCAGATATTTTTTTTGGAAGGACTGATTTCACGTGTTAAAGACAAGCAGCAGTTCTACCCTTGTGGTTCAGAAATGTGGGATTTTAGGGCACCACTGAGCAGCTCATCCCATACCCACAGGAAAGGCCTGGATGTGGAGAGGTTCTGTTCCTGTATTCTCTGAAGAATGGGGTTTTTGGAGCCTGCAGATCCCCTCCAGATCCCAGAGGGAATCGTGCAGGAGGAGGGGTGTAGTAGGAGGTGTGGTCAGCAATGATCCCAGCGCGGCCGTTGGTGTTACTGTACCAGAGCAGGGCTTTGGCATAAAGCTTTGAGTTATATTGATCCTGTCGGTTACTATGACTTCTTTTTTTTTTTTCCCCCCTTCAATTGCATCATACCCTTAAAAAACGGTGGTAAGTGAGAGCTCTGCATGCTTTGGAGTTTGTTTAACCTCCGCTTCAGTCTTATACAACGCACAAGTCATTGACGTTAACACTCTTAAAACTTCCTCATTCACGTTCACAACTAATTTGGATTTCAGTTTGCTGTTTTTAATCTTTTCTTTAGTCTGATTTTGTACTGGTTTTTCTGTTGTTCTGTTGCCCCTGGTTTCGCTGAGGGTTCGGTCTCTGTCTGTACTGTACTGGGGGTGCTTTTCCAGCAGTGAATGGCTCACCAGGATAGCGACGCACCGAGGAATCTTCCTCGGGCTTTTTCTCTCTGTTGAGGGTATAGATGGGACAGGGACCAGTGGTGGGGATCCACCATCTACAAGTATTCCAGTAGGCTTTTTTGTTGGATCTCTGATAGGAGAACACCCAATGGCAGCCTTTGTAAACGTGAAGCTTCTTTTTTTCTCTCTTTTTTAAACACAAACCTCCCGGTCTGAAATGGGCATTTAACTATTTGAGCAGAGGAGGGACAATGGTTATTTTTCTAGCGAGGTCTCCACGGTGCAGTTCGATATTGCTGAAGTCCAGCCAAACAAACTCCCAAAGCTGTCCATGATGTTTGTCAGGGCCAAGATGAGTCTCGGGGGCAGTGCTGGGTTTGGGGCCCAGGCTCGGCCCTCCTGGAGCGTGGAGCTCGGCCTGCTTTCAGATCCTTTGATTCCCAAAAGATGTTTGTGGAAGGAAGCTGTAGATTTCCTCTGCTGTGCTTTGTGTTTCAGTACCTGATGTGTCTCTGTATATCTCACTGTATATACAACAGCACATTGATGTCTGGCTGTCCTTCCTAGTCCCAGTTCTCTGTACTGTGTCCGATAGTTACTGTTGCTGGTACTGGAATTCTGTGGACACCGGTGTGTCGCTAGTCTGTTATTTTGGCTGTGAAGCTCTTGGTTTGTGGTTAGTTCTTTATTTTTGGAGTATTTTTTGTTCCGGTCACTGTCTGTGCTAGCGGTGGCTTTGCCTCTCCGTTGCCTTGAAGGCCCAGGTGGAGTAATGTCCCCTTTTCCTGACATTACTCCTGGCGTGTGCTCATGCGGATGCCTACACTGTAAGACTGTAATTTCCATAACTGCTTCATGTGCACTAAGCACCCTTGTGGAATCCTGCTGAGAGTTTCTCAAAGACTTCCTCTGAAAATTCCCTCCGGCACGAGATGGGAACAGCAACTGCCGAGTGCCAAAACCAACAGGGCCTCAATTGGTCCCCCCAAATCTGCCTTTGAGAGCGCTAACTTCCTGTATCGGTTTTTGTACTTCTGTGCTGCAGCCTGGGAGAAAATATGGTGGTTGAGAATTCCAAAACAAAGAGTCTAATTGGTCTTGACAGAGTTAACGTGAAACATTCCTCATTGGCAGATTCTTTCCCCTTCCCAATTTTTAAGAGAATAGTTTTGCCAAGGGCCAGGGCAGGACGATGCTGTGGATGTTGTGGAGGTGTCACGGCACCCCGACTCCTCCTGGGGACATCGGATGCCGCTGCCCAAGGACCGGGGTTGGGGCTGGGATTGAGGGTTCCCCTTCAGCCTCCTCCTAACCTGGCCCTTCCTAATCAAACATGGAGAAAAATGGGGAGCGTAGAGGTCGTTTCATCCCCAGGGGAAGATTAGCGTGGGGTCTGTGCCCTCAGGATTACCCATCATCAGTAGAAAAATGGCTTAAACATTAAAACATACATATTAAAAAAAAAAAAGTCAATGCAAGCAAACAACCAGCAGGATTTTACAACTGAACCGTTGGTTTGTCTCCTCATCTATTTTTTATGAGATTGAACCACTGGAACTTGGGGACAAGATGAGTCTTGACCATGTTGCACCAATCTGTCCGCTACAGTTGCAGTCCTTCATGACCAGCATTCCAAGTGTTAACTAAACCCATTGAAGCAACATACCTGCCATTAAACCTGAATCCAGAACAGTAACTCCATGACTCCTTGCACTCCCGACTGGAATGGCCTTTGATGCTGTAGATAGTTTGGTTTGCTGCTCGCAGTGTGGCCGTGGTGCAGGGCAGACACTGACTCTCTTTTTCTTTCCTTCCCTTTTGTCTCCCCTGGATTGCATCGGGATTCTTGCTGCAGATGATGAACCAGCTGGGCCAATGTAAGTGTGTTTTCAGGGAAAAAGTACTCTTTTGGTTAATCTGGGGGTTGTGGGAGGTGATGTGACATTGTGGATGGTGATGACCCTTACGTGTGTTGTTTGTTAGCACTAGAGGAGAGAAAAGCAACATCTTCCTAGAAAACAAATAGTGTATAATATGCAAAGTGTAAAAGCTGTGTTGTCGTCAGGCATTTGAAGAATGAAATGCTCTTTAAATAACTATGTGCAAATAATTGTGTATAGTTACGTACAGGTGAGTACAAGTAATGTGCATTTTTCCCTTGTTTGCGACTGATTTCGGTGCGTTTCTTTGTCGTTCCTTTCTCCAGGAAAACCAATTCTACAAACAATCACAAAGATAAAAACTTACGCCAGAGAAACACAAACTAAAAGCGCTCCTCATGTAAGTATTCCCCGCGCCCGGCCGGGAGCGGGCGGGCTCAGCCCTCCTCTGGCTGCAGCCGTTGGGGCGCGGATGCACAACATATTCCATGGATTCAAACATTCCCGGCTGCGCAGAGGAGGGCACTGGCCTTCCTGCCGCGCCTCAGGGGGGCACAAAAACATTGAGTTCCTAAAACAGGCGGGTGGTTTAAGGCTGCAGCCACCCTGGAATTCCGCGTTGGGAGGCGGCTGTTGAGTGCAGGCTGTGCGGGCTCGCCGTGTCCACCATTGATGAGCACCTCTTTCTCGTTTCTTTTTTAGAGCTTTAAGTTTCTGAGAGACTGATGGCAATATGACCTGCTAAATTTAAGGGTTGGAACTCTTGGTTCTAGAACTCCAGTTCTGTCTGATTTCTTTTTTTTCTTTCCTTTCCAAGTGAGCAACGATATGACTGTCTAACGCATGCCTTATTTAGCCTCTCCTGCAAGGATGACCTAGCCAGATCAATTTTAATGCTTCCGTGTAGAAGGTGTAAAACTCTTTTGGGCTTGATGTGCTGTGAATGTTGCTTTTTTTTTTTTTCCCCTTGACTCTCTTTACCATGAGCAGTAGCCAGGCGGGCTCACGCATGCGCCGTTTTTTACTTCCTGTAGCTGTTAAATTTGGCACCGCTCAAACCGCACCGCTGCCATCTAGTGAGACTTCTTTTGTAAAGTACAGCAGAACTTAAAAATATATACAGTATATATTTATATTGGGGGGGGAGGGGGAAACCAGAAGTCATTGTGGTTCATTTTGAAGCTGCTGATATTCATTCCTTACTGTATGGCTGAGAGGAGAGGGTGAGGCCGGGCTGGCACGGGGACAAGTGAGGCTTGGAAATTACCTTAAGGGCTTAACTGTGGAGCTGGGATGGTTCCAGGGGTGGTGGTGGTGGTGGTGGGATGCAGTTGGAAACAAAAACAAACCTTCAGTTTATAAATATATATATATGATTGCTTTTTAAGTGATTTTTTTTTTTTGTTAACTCATGTAAATTCTCAACTCCTTTTGCACTGATGTGTTCAACATATTCTTGTACATTCAATTCAGGCAAACTTTTATAATTTTTTTTTGTTTGTTTAAATGATGAAACGTTACAGCATGGTGATATTCTATGCAACTAGTTATTCCTCTTTAGTTTGACACTGTAATTTCTCATGATTTAAAGATTGTAGAAATAGACCTACCAGGGTTCTCATGATGTGCGTAACTGTAGCTGCATGAACTCGTGTTCTGTGTATTTGTTGAAGTGCAATGATGTATAAAAAGTGGATTCACCTGTTTTTAAAAATAAAACACTGACAAAAAAACCCTGTGAGTGTTGTTTTTCAAGGATTTAATCATCCCCTGAGCTGTGTGCCCTGGTGGCCCGAGGTGTGCTCTGTGTCTCAGTGCTGTTTCTCAGCCTTCCGTGAGTTTCTGCAGCTCATTCTCCACGTCTTCCACGAAGGCTGGGAAGTGCTGGTCCATGAGGCAGAGGCGGATGAAGGGCCCCAGCTCCTGTGCAGGCCACACCGCGTGCCTGTAGGCCAAGGGCAGCTCCTGCCTCCTCCTCAGCACTGACTGGGAAAGGAACAAAGCACAGCATAAAACACAGGGACACCCAGGTTTTCCTGTGGTACTGGGTAGAGATGGATCTGCCCTGTGCTAATGCTGCTGGAAGGCCTTGCATCAGGTATGATCTCTGTGTGCCCAGCTCTGATTCTGATGTAGTTTTTTACACTGCACACACTTAAATTGGAAATTTAACCTGCAAACACCAGTTTCCTGGGCAGTGTGACTGGCTGGTGAATGTCCATGCTATGGGAGAGCAGTGGATCCTGGATGAAGCATCCACACTGCCACGTGAATGTGCAGGGATAACCAAGTGCACACTCCCAAGCTCCTAATTTAGCAGAATGTCTTGTAGAAGTAAATTGTGGGGCTTTTGAAGTGTTGAACAGAGATGAAAAGGATGTTTTAATCCCACTCCTCATCTGTTTCCCCCTGGGCATTGTATCACTGGTCAGTGTAAATAAGTGGAACTGAGAGGATGATGCAGGACAGGGGCTGTGAAAGCCCTGGCTGCCTCCAGCATCCACAGGGGATGCCTGGAGAAAGGCACAGCCTCATGGAACTGTCTCCTCTAATGGAGCATGGGAATTGTCCCTAGGATCACTGACCAGGGCACAGCTTGGAACAACAGAGCTTTAAGGTCCCTAACAACCCAAACCAGTCTGGGATTCTGTGATCACCCAATGACTGGAAAAAGGGTGAGAAAGACAAAAAACAGAGGTTGGGGAGAGTAGAGTTTTCTGCTCATCCATCTCTTTCTGTCCAAATTCCACTGAATGAGCAACAGTCCATTTCCAGTTCTTTACCCTGGACTGCTCAGCAGGCTGTCCCTGGAACACAGGATCTGCTGCTGTGAATCAAGGATGAGAAGAGAAGGTTCCAGGGAGACCTTGGAGCCCCTTCCAGGGCCTAAAGGGGCTGCAGGAGCTGGAGAGGGACTTGGGACTAGGGGTGGAGGGACAGGACACAGGGAATGGCTTCCGACTGCCAGAAGACATGGTTAAATGGGATATTGGGAAGAAACTTCCTTGGGAGGGTGGGGAGGCCCTTGCACAGGTTGGGCAGAGAAGCTGTGGCTGCCTCATCCCTGGAAGTGTCAAAGGCCGGGTTGGAGGAACCTGGGATAGTGGAAGGTGTCCCTGCTCATGGCAGGGGGTGGAAGGAGATGGGCTCTAAGGTCCCTCCAACCCAAACCATGTTTCTGTGATTGGTATTTTCAGAGCAAGCTCTGCCTGCAGAAGTCACTTGTGCAGAGTCAGACCAGTGCCAAAGCCATTTCTTTGGATGTTGCCTCTGGGTATTTACTTGCTCTCTGTGTGTCATTTGTTCTTATGCAAATGGGGTAATTACACCACCAAATACCTGGGTTTGCAGCTTATTTCCTGGCTGTGGATCATTACCCAGATCCTGTGTTTTGGCATCCTGATGTTCAGGGAAGACATTCACCAGATGTTTATGGAACCTGAGAGAGCTCATTCTCTCTCCGTGCCCGACTGATTCGGTTACAGGATCTAAATATTAAGAATTTATGTTTTTACCTGTGCTAGCTGTGCTACAGATCTTCTTTCTCCAAGGCTTGTGCAGGAATCTGGTAGAGACTCATCTGGCTGGAAAATACCAAATGCAAATAAGGGCTTGTTACCAAGCACAGTGTGGGTATGTGCAAGGAGGAGAGGAGTTCCATTTTTAGAGCTGATGGGATGGGAATGTGCTCAGCTACCTTCTGCAGTAAAAAGGCATCTTTTCTGGAGCCTTCACATCTGCTCAAGTCTTTAAAAATGAGAGACGTGAAATTTAACCACAGGCTCAATATCTCAGGTCTAAGCTAAGCTTTAATTTCTAGAAATAATTTTAAAAAGCTGAGTGTGAATGCTTACAGGAGCTGCTTCCTTCCTGTGGGCCTGAATACTTGAGAGAGCATGTATTTGAGTCACCCTCAGAAACTCCTGCCTTTCCCTTCACCGCAGAGCTTCGTCTTGCAGAGGGGAAACGTTATGGGAACGCACCCTGGGACTCTGTCAATGTGCCAGTGAAGCTCAAATGGTAAATGTGCAGTTGTAGCAATTACTACCCGAAAAGGGACACGATCCAGGGTGACTTCCTGGCTCTGGTCATGTTTTCACTCTGTGCAATTCCCTGGAAGATCTGCCAGGTCATATTTCGTGTAGATGACCTCACAGTTGCAAGAGACACGTCCTTTGCGGCTGTAGCACCGAGAGCCGATGGTTTTCCTGCCTGTGTGTTGGTACTTACCCCCTGCTCCGTGTCCATGCCCTGGTTTTCCTGGCTGAGGCTGTGCTCCTCGGCCCCCTGCACTGGCAGGTACTCGGCCAGTTTGCGAACACAGGCGCAGCAGTGCCCCAGCATCTCCTCCTTGGAATCCCCACCGAACTGCACGCGGAACATGCGGCTTTCGTTCTGCAACAGGGTCACAGGGAAATTAAAGTCACTAACTGTGAATCCCCTCGAATTACTTTGCTTTAATTAATTCCCTACTTGTTGGAGCTGGGAAGAAGGCAATAGATTCTTGGATCACTGCACCAACTTAAACAAGTTTTCCCTGCTGTATTTTCATTTTTTCCCCAGCAGTTAAACCAGAAGACTCTGATTCCCAGTTTGAAAATCAGTTAAAAATGTGCAAGAAAGGGGTAAGTAAATGATTCAGGACCACCTGTCACTAATTAAAGGTTTAGCCAAGTGAACAAACCTTGCCATAGCAACAGTTTTTATATTTATAGCATAAAGATTAAGTTTTATTGTTGCTGCATGTAGTATCCTGTAAGGATAGGTCACCCTGAACAGTTTCTTTGTGTCTAAAAATGACATGATACTACAGTAAGAAGTTAACTCTGGAACCTGAACTAGAAATTCTGGGAATGATGTGTTAGGATTTGTCAGTGATGCATCAAACCCAGCCCTTCCTACCTGGTCTACCTGTGTGCAGCTAAACTTAAAACATTCAGTTTGGTTTTCACCCAGTATTCCTGGAACAGAAGCCAACACCTTGAATAGGAGTGCAAGAAATTCAAATGGATTGCTTTAAACAGTGGAATAACACTAAAAAAAATGAAGGAATCTCGTATAGGTCTGACCTCCCCCCCAGTCGAGGCTGTACCATAATAGATCTTTTGAAGTGCACGAGGTCCAGCAAACTGCTGAAATGGGGATGGGAGTCTGTGGTGTGTGATAAGCTTGGCCTAAGCACCCTGAGCTATGTAAGGCAGATACCTGTTGAATGCTTAGGAGTAAATTAATGGGACTTCCCGTTTGATCTTCACATTCCCAATTTCAAACAGCTTAATTACCAGAAAAGCTGCAAGTTTTGCTTGGCCCAGCCTGGCTTACTTGAGAGTTCATCTGAGCTTTCAGCATCAAACCCAGTTTTTAATGCCCAGCCTCACTGCCAGGCTGCTGCTGCTCCAGTGCCAGGACACCTCTCACTTCAAGGATGCGTCTCAGCCATGAGCCTGCTCTTCCTGACAGCCCCTGTGTTTACAGGCCTGTTCTTTTAAGATGTTTCTATCACATGCAGTGGTTTCTAGGGCAGTGTAAGCATTTTCAAGGGAAAAATCTCACAAGAACGAGAAGTATAGCCCCGTTTTATCTCCTCTAATTAACTGAGATGTCAGTGTTGGGGAGCTGCTCACACCCAAGAATGAGCTGTGGATGCCAGACAGGTGAGTTCTCATTCAACTGACAGAAAGGAAACATGATTTTAGTTCCTTCTGGAGCCTCTCAAAGACCACTTGTTTGACTTGGAAAACGAAACATTTTTCCTTTCTGGAAAGAAGAGCTGAGATGATGTCAAGGTTTTTAGCACCACACAAATGCTGACAACATTAAAGAACCCTGAGGTCACTTGACTCATCACATCTGCAGTTCTTCCACACTGGGGTGGGGGCTGAGCTCAATGATGACACAATACTAAGGCAAATGACTTATTGCAAGAATATTGAGAGCATTTATCTTGCTCCTGTTTATAGTTTCAAAGCTCATTCTGCTGGCTCAGAGTCCACAGTGCCCTATTGAAAGCATATTTCTTAAGTAATAAGTTCCACTATAAATGCAATATTAATGACTCCTAAAAAAACCAAGGAGTACAAGATAAATTGGAAACTTATCAGAGGGATGAGCACAGAAGCTACACACAGAGGAATCATTTCAGCTACAGTTTAGGATATAAAATAGAGAAACTGGTAGAACCACTGCAGTGCCACTAAATCCAATTTAAGTCATGTGAATTTATGGTAAGTAAACATTTAGATGCATCAAATTAATTCCAGACTGTGTTATTATTCCTCCTTGCCTGAACTGTCCCTCAGAGCTTTGTTAAGCCCTGGAGTGGCTGTGCTGTTGGTTTTGTGTTCCTGGTGAGATGCAGCAGAGTCCCTGCACTGGGGGCTGGGTCTGTTCCTGGGAACGGGAACAACTTACTGGCTCATCAGCACTAATTCCTGCCCCGGGGTGGGACTTGCCGTCAGTGCCAGGCCATGTTTTGTAACAAGCAAAACTCACAGTGCAAAGATATTTTGGTGTTTTGAATTTAACACTAGAGATGCTTAAAAGAGTAAGTACCAAGAGTTCATCTAAGAACCAAAAACCGTGAGATTTTTACGTAAATTGGTAACAGGTAAGTGCTATTTGATAGTTAAAGGTGAGACAATCACTTACCATGAGATCTGACCAGAAGCCTCCCTCTTCCCTTTCATTGCCAAATACCTGAACCCCCTCCCTGGCGCTGCTCTGCCTGGGGCCATGAAATGGCTCAGTAATTGCTGGTTTGGATAGTTTGTTTGCCAGAGTGAAGTCTGACTCATGGAAGAGATTCACTTCATCTTTTTAATTGTCAGCCATGGCAGATGGACTGTGTGATAAATACCAGTCCAGCTGTTTCAGCAGCTAACTCTGAGAGAACAGTCTGAAAAAAACCTGAATATTAGCACTTGCAAAAGATATCAAAATGATCCAGTCCAGTCTTGTTTAGAGTAAAAAAAAATAAATATTTTATACAGACAATTTACCGTATCTCACAACTTCTGGTTTAATTTAGCCAATATGCAGACATTTTGTCCAGCCCTGTGCTGGTTATTAGAAGCGTTGAAAGCAGCTCCCCTCACCTTTGCCTGTGCCTGGAGCAGCAGGCAGTCTGCTCTCCTCACTATCTTGAGCCACTTCTGGGAATCAATCAATGCAAAGCCCTCCTGAAACAAAGGACACAAAGCACTCGCACAGTTAAGTGGGAGGACACACTTAAGTTATGTGATGTAATTAAATCCCTAATGAAGATTAGTCACTGCGTTCCTGCAATTTTTGTATCTGTCAAACAACTGCCAATATGGAATTTTTACCACTGCAGGGATTAAATCTGTAGCTCCAGTAACACCGTGTCAAGGTATGTTCTAACTTCCATACCTGTTTATACCTGGTTTAATTTGTGCACGTTATGAAGGTGTGGATGAAATGCAGCTGCAATTGGAGCTGAAGTTGCCCAGGAGGGCAGCAGAGGGCAGGCAAAGCCAGGGAACGGGACAGCTCCTGCTTTTTCCAGGGCCCAGGGAGGCCTTTGCTCCAGATGGCACTCAAGGAAACGAGCAGCAGCTTTGGTAATTAGATAGAGATGTTTTTATACTCCAGTTGCATTACTGTCACTCTTCAAACGAAACAGACTGTGAGAACAGCCCGGGAAGGTGAAGTGACTGCAAGGCACAGACTGTATCTCCCAGGGCACTGTGAGCTGTTGGCTAGCAAAGTCCAGGGGAAAAAAGCAGACATTTAAGGGCATATTTGAACTCACAGCTCTTTCAGTGGCCACGGCTGTGGCTTCCCAAGGGGTCCTAAGGGTCAAAGTTGTGTCCCTCCCAGACCACCAGCAGGGTTTGCCACAGTCACTGCCCGTCCGAGGTGGGCCCAGGCTGGAAAACCATCTGTGGTTCTGTTTTGGTCCAGGAATCCTCACTGCTCCCTCACCGAGCTGGCTTTGGCTCTGTCGTCTCACGCAGCAAATGCATGGAGATTTTAACTGCACTTTTCCAGAGGAATGCCTAGAAAGCACTGAAGAGTGGAAACAAAAGCAGACTGGATCCCAGCCCCTCGACTGTGGGACAGTGACACTGTGGGTGTCCTTCCCAAAAGCTCTGGCTCGGAGGGAGAAGAGCAGTGCCCTGTGCTCTGCACAAACAGGTGCTGACAGCAGGTGAGATGGGCCAGTCCCTGCCCTGAACACTCTCCAGGTGCCTTGAGGTAGGACTGGCCAAGGTGTGAAAAGCCTCAAGGTCAAAGCAACAAGGAGACCTCTCTTTGTGAGCCATGGGAAGAAGTGGAGCCAAGCCCCAAAATTCTACTGCCCCATTCCTTCCCTGGGTCACTTCAACTCGTGGCCACCTGTGCTTGCCCTGTTCAAGTAGTTTCTGTTTTAGAGGCACACCAACTGTGTTTATTTAAATAGAGCTGTTCCCAGACTCAGTCTGGTTTTATAATGATTTTCCTTTCACTGTAGATGAAGGTTGAAGAAGTGTTGTCTCCCTAAAATAATCACTATTTTCAAAGGAATCATAAAATGCAGCCACTGTTTAACTTTCCTACCAGCTGTTTTATTGACATTTTTTATATGTCCTCTTTCCCAGGTAAAACTAGCTGGAGAAAAACCCTGCATTTGGAATTTTTATTTACATACTTCTAATCATTCAACTCCAACCCAAAAATCTGATTTAACTAAAATTTTAATTCCATTAACTGAAGAATAAAACAGAAAATATGTTTTCTCTTGCACCTTGGGTTGATTTTAAATCGCCAAGCAGGAATAACTAAGAGTTGCTAAATAAAATTTAAAAACTCAGTGCAGCCCTTGAGCCATACACCAGACCTGATCTGGCATGAGCAAGCTGCCTGAACGAGGAGAGGGAAGGTTTCAGACAAACTCAGCTCTGTTTAATCTTGTCAGTAATTGCCATTACAGTCAGGATCCTCTGTGTTATCCTCAATTCTGAGCAGCAAATGAGGCAAATTTTGGTCCATGTTAAGGTTTACTCTGTTCCTCGTGGCTTTTCCCTGTTGCCTCAGTCAGAGGCTGCCTGAATTGAGACAAAATAAGATTCTTCTTAACAATAACAATTCTCTCTTTGCCAACAATAAAATGGTTGTGAATCATGGATTGGGTGGGAAGGGACCTTAAAGCCCATCCAGTCCCACCCCTGCCCTGGGCAGGGACACCTCCCACTGTCCCAGGTGGCTCCAACCTGGCCTTGGACACTCCCAGGGTTCTCTGCCCAACCTGTGCCAGGGCCTCTGAAATCAGGCAAAAGCCTTTCCAGAGAGCTGGGATTGCCTGTCAGGTGCTGTGGGCACAGGGCCAGCAGCAGTCCCTCGGGTCGGTGCTGCCACCGCGCTGCCAGCGCCGGGAACGGCCGGGGCTGGGCCCGAGCAAGGCCAGACGGGCCCGTGAGATTAACGGGCACGGATAACAAAGGCAGCCTGGAACCGGGCAGGGACGGGACAGCTCAGACGTCTGCAACGAGAAGAGAGAAACGGCGGCGCTTCCCAAAGTTTGATCTTTAACCGTTCAGTCAGGAACGTGCTCCTTATGGCATTCCCACCGTGGACCTGGGAGAAAACCAGAGGGAAGGAAAACTGTTCCCTGCATTTCTGACAAAAATCTAAGTTTCCCAGAGGGAGGACTCTGAGTGGAATTAAGCAGAAAGATGTTTCCCAAATTTTTTGGAAGCAGGCAGGATGTGACCACACCTTCCCCGAGGCAGGGATGCTGATCCTGCCTCCCAGCCCTGGGGTCTGGCATTAACTGGGAAATGCTTTTGCTCTGACTTCCCACTTCAGGGTTCAAACAGCTGCTGTGATCTGTGTTGGAAGGTATTGCATGGCATTTATGAGTATTTTTTATTGTATCATCTAGAAACCCTGTGGTGCTAAGCAACACAGCAACAGATTATTTTTTGTTACGTTGCAACCCTATCTGAAGTAAAAATGAACATACCTTTATGAAATTGTTCAGCTACACTGGCTGGCATCAATTAGTTTGGATTCACTCATCACAAGCCAGATGTTTTCAAACAAAACTATGAGTAAACAATAGCTCAGGAGGAAAACCTTCATCACAAACATGATTTATCTGCCCTTAAATTACAACCAGCATTAAAGACAAACAAAACTCAACTTCAAGTGTGATTTGTTACACTCAAATACCAACATTTCTGACCTCTAATAGTCTAGGTGTTATAATTTAACATTTCCACTGAATAACAGTGTCTAATTTGGCAATGATAATATTATTTCCAGGTACCTGATCAAAACAGAACAAAAATACTGTAGGTGCAAAGGCTGTTACTAACCTTTATCTCAAAAGACAGTAAAAATAAGGATGTGAGAGCAGGAAGTCTGAAAAAGCTTGTAAATTATGTTCAAGTCTTATACAGAATTCTAAAGAACAGGCAAAACTGAGATGCTTTCAGGAAACAAAATTGGAGGACATGTTTGCAAGTAAATCACTTTAGTAAGGATTTAGTTATTAATAGGTTGTAATAGACTGTGCATGCTTGAAACTTGGAGGTTCTAAACCAAATGCTTGCATATATCTGGAAAACAGCAATTTTCAGCTCAGTCTTCCCAAAATACGAGTTGCTGTTTTACACTTTTTCTAGAATGAGTCTTCTATTTAAAAAAAAAAGAAAAAAGAAAATTCTTCATTAATGACTGTAGAATAAAATTGTAATTCCAGCTGAAAGATAAAAGTTGTGAAAATTAAACATAATTTCACTCCAGTCTTCAGAACTACCTTGTAACACACCAGGGAGTAAAAGCTTTCCTGACTTGTATCTTTCTCCAAGATCTAAGTAAGGCCAAATACATTAGGTTTTATTTCTGCAGTATGAGCTGTCTTGAAAAGAGAGTCAGAACTGCCAACATGACAAAAAGAAGTAATTCCTAAACAAGACAACCCTGTAGAGTGAGGGAAGCAGAAAGATGTCCCTGCAAAAATTTGCAACCCCACCAACCAAGGCAGGCAGCCAGGAGTGAGGAATAAAAGGATGCTAAGCTCTGCATTATCTTTGGGGATGCAATTCTTTTACCCTTAATCTCTTAGAATCTTAAATCTTGCTATTAAAGCGTGTTTGATTGTGGGAAAGAACACGAGGTTGAACTCATTAAAGAGAGTGCTCCATGTGCACAGAGGCAGGAAAGCCAAAGGAATGGGAAATCCAGGACACAGCAGCCACCCCTGAGGGGACTCCATAGTGCAAAGGCTGGGTTTCTGGGTGAGTACAAACTGCAGCCCCTTGAAGGAGGGAACTGCAAAGATCAGCTGTTCAGCTCAGGACAAACCCCGAGGTTTCATTCTCAGAACCTGACCTGTTTTGGTGTTTTCCTGAACTTCAGAACAGGGACATGGAGAGGGGCACAGGAAGCTCAAGGGCTGTCCTGGTAGAGCTCTTCATGATTCAAAGTATCTCTGTCCCCAGATCAATACCATGCTTTAACTCTATAGAGTAAATACACTTCAGTCACTGCTGGATTTAGAGGAATTGGGACAAGAGAAAAGTAGAGATCAGAAGTCCTTTACATCAAACCTAAATGCAGAAGGATGCCCAGCTTGTCCAAAACAATCACATCAACAGCACATGTTGTAATGAGCAAACTAAAATGGACGTTTTTGAACTACGGTTGGGTACTAAGTACATCCACAAAAGTAAGATTCCTTTTCCTCTTTCAAGTAGCAATCATAGCACCTTGAATAAAAGAGCCTCCTTCCTGTAGCTCTGCTTTTAGTGGAGATCCAATGAGCAGCATTAACAACCTGCTCACTCCCAGCTCTCTGTCAAGTGCCCTCATTTATTGCACAGGGACTGTCTCTGCCCAAGGCACTGTTGTGAATATCAGCTCGAAAATTTGGTAAGAAAGTTTCAGGCGCTGCAAAAAGAGCATCAGGAACATGGGGATGTCTGCTGAATTATTGCCTAATTAATGACTTAGACTCTGATGCACCCTAAGCACTGGTAGCTTATTAGGAGTCATGAGGGGACCAGGAGGGCACTGAGGACATTTAGTCCACACTTCAAAAGATCAGGTCACAAATCAATTACTCTGGATTAATTTTATCCTATTAAGTCCTCTTCACAATTTCCATTTGTTTAATTTGTAGGATATTATGAATTCTAGAAATCATTGCACTGAATAAAACCACCAAAATACAATTTTCATCATGTGTTAATTCCCAAGAGGGAAAAGGAAGTAAGAGTTGTGGTAAACAGAATGTGATGGACCCTCAGTATGGGCAGAAATCAATGGAGATGCTGTGGAGATATTCCTGTAAAATTCCATTGTCTACAGTATGCAAGAACTAGGGTTTTCTGCCATCAAATATGCAGTCTGTTAGGCAGCACTGCAGCAAAAACAGGTCCTAAAAATGTGTTATGTAATTTAATTCCAAGTGAAGAACTTGGTTTAGAAAAAAAACCCCAAACCAAATCAAAACACCTTTTAATTTGCATTACGCATCAGGGATTTTTATGTTCCATGCTCTGAAGTTCCATTTACCCTCCTCTTCATTCCATTTGGCTGATCACAAGGAGCAGACTCTATTTTGAGAGGAAAACAGTTGTTTCTGTATTTATTAAAAAATAAAACAGTTGTTAGGATATGTGAATATTTTATTGCTATTTTATAAATATTGTCCTTAGAAACAGATCATAAAAGAGCCACAGTTCCACTGGACTCTAAATAACTACCACTCGTTAAGGAAAAGGTTTCTGAACCCTCCTGAAGAAAATAAAAAGGACTGAGACAATTCATAAATACACCCATCACTGAGGAAATACTTTGACAGCAAGTCAGAAACACGTGAATATTCCTACTATGGCTCATATGAATCCAGCCATCAATGAAACAGAAATTTCCTTTCCTACACAACTATTTCAGTTTTGTGCAAATGGAGTTGTAGTGAATGTTGCACATAGGTGAAAAATGGAAGAAAAAAAACCCTTCCTCTATAAAAATCTCACAGAAATGCCATAGTTGTGCATGTGGAGAAGGAAATGGTGCTCCTGTGACACACATCTCGTGCCTCACCACGTTCCTGTGCAGAGGTACAAAGCTACAATAATTTTCTCCAGTTCCCTCAAACCCAGGAGCCTGTAGTACATCAAAAGGTCTGAAAAGCAGGGATTAAAAGATAGATCAAAAGACCAGACATCAACAACTTAAAGGATGCAGTTACTACATGGCAAGAAACAGCTCTCTAAGTACATCAGAGGGAATTTCAATGCCAGCTTGAGAACATCTTGGCAATCAAAAGGACACAGTGAGTAGCCCAGGCCAGCAAGGAGAGATGAGAGCACAAGGAAAATAATCCCAACAGTTGCAGCATTCCATCAAACTTGATCCATTCCCTCTGGAGCTGAAAGTTGTGACAGAATGTCCATGATAATGGTCCCCCAGTGAGCAGCTTTGGTGTATGACAGGCTCCAGAACAGGGGCTGCACAAAGCCTGTCTCAATATTGTGACAGCTTGGTGACAGCTCTGACAGCTGCAGACTGGAGGGAGATAGAACCACGGAGATGAACCTTTTCTGATCATTTCCACAGCACTGACAGGGCCTGGGCAGCGCTGCAAGGTGGGGCTTTCTGGTTACAAGGCATTTCAACCAGGATTTGCAGAAAGCCCCATCCTGGGAGTGCCCAAGGCCAGGGTGGAGCAGCCTTCGATAGGGGAGGTGTCCCTGCCCAGGGCAGGGGGTGGCGCTGGGTGGGCCTCCAGGTCCTTCCCACCTGGACCAGGCTGTGGTTCCATGAAAACCAGCAGATTGGGTCTTTGGTGGGTTTTCCAGCCAGTCAGGTGTGTTTTAAGAGGAACAGTGGGAGGACTGCCCCTCCTCCAGCCTCTGAGGAATCCAGGCGTGGGGGCAGCAGTGCCTCAGACTGGCACTGTGTGGCCAGAACTCACCTGCACCATGACTCCAAACACACCTGCCCAGGGAGGACACCCGAAGGAGCTGACAGTCAGCTGGTAAAACAAAGCTTGTGTGACTTTTCTCTGAGAAAATGTTGCTGTTTGCCTTAAGAAGCTTTGCCAGAATTAATGTTAAAAAATTGCAAACCCTCAAACAACTTTTTATTTTTGTTTACCCTCTCACATTTTGCTCACACTCCCCAAGAATGTCTGTTTCTCTTAGAAGGTGAAACAGTCCTGATAGATCCCAGAAATTCCTCCTCTGGCATTTCATGCAAGGCAGCTGCCTGGAAGCTTCACTGGCCACTCAACTCAAGAGCTGCAACAAAGTGCTTTTCTCAGCCAAGTCTCTCTAAAGCTTTCCTGACACTTTTATCTGCCCCTGGTACTTGCCAGATTCAGCCTCTGCCAGACACAGACTTTGCAGGGCTGCAGCTTTTGGTTGTGCCTCTTTGGTCTTTAATTAGTTATCAAAACTTACTTGCAGACAGACTTTCTATGGTTGTTTCAAGGGCATTGAGTCATGGAAGTCAGTGGTTACTAACAGTTCCAGCCATGGGATTGGGACACTGGGAACAGGATCAGCCCCTGGAGAGCAGCATCCTGCACTGAATCATTCCAAGCAGGATTTATTAAGGGAATCTGCATTTTCAATACTCCAGCCCTTTTTCTTATTCAACACAGCTGCTAAAATACTTCCCATGTTCCATTTTTACCTTGCCCTCACTAAATATGAGCCAAGTGTCATGTCTTGTGTGAGGGCTCTCCACACTGACAGCTCTCTGTCAGCTCCTGCAGCCTCTCTTCAACATTCCCAACACACTCACAGACCAAAAAACTCCAGGATATCCTTGGTTCACCCCCTGCACTGAAATTTCTGTGAGTTTAAGATGCACAATAAAAACTAATTTATAAGCTTATACATATTTAAGGCTGCAACACAGCCTCTTACACACTCTATTAAAAAGCTGTTATCTTTATACTGCAGGATCTTCTGCAGGTTTGTAAAGGCTTTCTAATACATTTATCAGCCCACTGCTGCTTGTTATCACCACTGAGTGCTGGGGATATGCACTGAACACTCTGAATTCCACCTTCTCTGTCAGGGACATCCAACCCACTCCTCCCAGACAAGAGTTTCCCTTTCAGTCCCTTTGGTCTCATTGTGGAACATTCAGTTCAGGAGCAAGGGCAGGTAACCAAGGGACACCACTTGTGAGTTGGTATTTTGTCTCCAAGAGTGTACCCTGGATGTTGGAGCACGTTATCCAACACAGGATAAACAAACCCTTTGACAAACCAGAGGATCAAACCCAAAATACTAAGAGGGCAACAGCAAGAAATTAGCTGATCATAGAGCAAATCCTACGGGAAATCAGGGTTTTATCTATTCCCTAGTGATGTATTTTCTCTGTTTTCTTAGGCAGAATTGTGGAGAAAAAAAACCGCAACAAATCTTTCAGCAGAACTCAGAATGACCTCTGTCTAGATTTTTAGAACCACAGAAGACATGCAGTTCCTCAGTATGAAATAATGTATTTATTATTATTCTGATAAACATGGAGGGAAAGCAGCACATGAGAATTACCATGAGCAAAATAAAATTGGCAATTTCCATTCAGTGGGAGAGAAGATGAAGCTGAGAAGGGAAATGAAGTTAATACTGATGGTAACACAAAGGGAGAAACGTTCTTTGTGTACCAGAAACTCACCAGAACTGTTCGTCCTTGGGAAATAAAGAAATGGCCAGAAACCACAATGGTCAGGACAAGAGGGCCTGATTCTTCGTTTGATTCAAACACCTTTAAAAAGACAGACAAAGAAAAATCAGTTCGTCTAAGCAAATAATCTACAATTCCCCTTTCTAGTGCAAAACAAAAGGTTTCAAAGCCGGGCGTGTAACTCACATCTCACTGATGCAAACTGCCCTGCACTCCCACAGACAGGAGGCGCTTTCAATGTTTTTTAAACTAATTATACCTCCGTACACAGATTTAATTACTTTAAGCAACCCTCTGGACTCTTCCAACTTCATCTCTAGATTTTAGTATCACAGGAACACAAAAACCAGCGGGCCACTAACTGTTCTACCTCTGATGTGCCGGCATTAATAATTCATGGGGCAAAAGACTCTCCTGATTCCTGAATTAGCTCCGGATCGAAAAACACGCCTGAAAAGCCTCATTTATTCCCGGCGGAGCCCGTTCCCCCCCGCAGCGCCCGCCGGCACCTTCCACGAGCTGCTCAGTCCCTCCGCGCCCGCGGTCCCCGGCGGCAGGAAGCGCCCGTAGCGCTTCAAGGGCCACGTCGTGGCGCTGCCCAGCAGGGAGCTGTCCCCGGAGCCGCCCGGCGCCGAGCCCGGACCGGGCCCGGGGCCGCCAAGGGCTCCGGCCGCCGCCATCCCGCGAGCTGAGGGCACTGAGGGGACACGGCACTGCGGGGACTGAGAGTGCTGAGGGGCTGAGAGCGATGAGGGGAGTGAAAGCGATGAAGGGCTGAGGGCGATGAGGGGCGGAGGGCGATGAAGGCGATGAAGGCGATGAGGGCGATGAGGGCGATGAGGGCGATGAGGGCGATGAGGGCGATGAAGGGCGGAGGGCGAGGAGGAGCCGGCGGCGGGCAGTGCGCACGAGCCGGGCGGGAAGCAGCAGCCAATAGGAGGGAGGAGAGCGCGCGTGGCGGGAACTGTCCGCCAATCAGCGAAGGGCGAATGAGGCGCTCGAGCCGCTCCCTCAGGGGCCGCCGGGCGCGCCCTCAGTCGCTGCGGGCGCTGCGCTCGCCCGGCCCCGCCCCGCCACGTCTTTCGTCCCTGCTCTCCTTTCCTCTCCTTTTCCTACCCTGCCCCTCTCCTGCTCCCAGAGGAGCGCGGCTGCGGCTTCCCCGTTCTCCCGACAGCCGCCGGCCGTGCAGGGCGGGGCGCGAGCCCGCGGCCGCCATTTTGTGGTGTGAGGGGAGCGGCCCCGGCCCCGCAGAAGCGATGACGGGAGCCGGATTCGGTGTGAGCGCTCGTCCTGCCTCAGGTGAAACGCGATCAGTCTGTAGAAACGCTGTCCTTG
Source organism: Serilophus lunatus (assembly GCA_013399895.1). Lineage (NCBI taxonomy): Eukaryota > Metazoa > Chordata > Aves > Passeriformes > Eurylaimidae > Serilophus > Serilophus lunatus. Next base: position 234,811 of record VXBA01000260.1, read on the forward strand.
CCGTTGGGTGCCTTGGTGTGCTCGCTTCACACTGGTGTAACTGGGTTTGTGCGATACCTGAAGTGGGGTCTGTCAAAAAGCTCTTTTCAACGTGTGTCAGGTGTTTTTAAGCCAATGTGGACCAACAGCTGGATTAATAAATCGAAATTGCGCTCTTCTCCCCATTTTGCTCGCTTTCTGCTATTAGTTTGCTCCTACAATTATGGAATGCTACACTTCCCCTGGATCAGGAGCAGTGATGAAATGACTCATAATTGTAAGACTGCACTTATTTTTTCCATTTGCAGAACACATCGTGGCCATTAATAACGTGCCTGAGCTGGTCAAGGTCACTGAGGGCAGGGAGGGGCAGGGGCCGGGGCCGGTTGGGACTGACCTGGATGGGTTTGTGGATGCCCATCACCTCCAGCACCTTTAAACCAGCAGCATTCCTGAGGCTGCTATTCCAAGACTTAAATCCCAGTTCTGGCCACTGCTCATTGCCAGCATCACGTACCTGCCCAAGATGAAGCTTTGTCTCATTCTCAAATTAAGCAGAACAGGTTTTTTATGCTTTTTCTTTATGGTTTGCATTGATGTTACTGGTTTGGCTGATACAAATAAGGTTAAAACAGCATGAGTAGCTACAGTCTCACCTGAAATAAAGCCTTCAGGTACAAGGATAACCTGTTAAACTGCGAATTTTAGTCTATTAGAAAACAGTAGATTGGCATTTCTGTCTTGTGTTTTTCATCCCCCGTTGCACCCGAGAGCCACTTTCAATCCGAGGAACTCTTTCTAAAATAAACAATTTTACAGAGTTTCCAAAGGGGAGGTGTTTGTCTAAACATTTTGCAGATAGGGGAACACAGCCAGAGAGGCATTAAGTGCCTTGACAAGGTCACCCAGAGAAGTCACTAATGAACAGGGAATACAGCGTGGGCTGCCCAGCTGCCAGCTGCCTTCTCTAATCACTGCCTCCCCGCGAGGGCTCCTCACATTGTGCTTGTCAAACATTCAGGATCTGCCTGTAGGCTTGGGACTCCCTTGGAATCTGCAGAAGCTGAACGTTATTGTCAGAGAAAGATAGTGGGAGTACCCGGAGTGAGTCTGTTTTCCCCTAATTCAGCTGGAGTTCTGTGGAAACCACTTTGTTTGCAGGGTCTGTTCCTGGCAGATGTGCTAAAAGCTTCTGCAGGAGGAAAACAGAAGCTTAATATTTTACCAAAGCAAAAATTCAGACTGTGGGTTTGAAAGGGGCAGAAGGAAATGAGCAGCAGATACTCCCACCTGCTCAGGGGGTTGTTGCTTGACTGGGGTCTACTGGTTTTGGGGTTTGGATGTGACAGCCTGTGTTTAAAGTAAAATGAGTGCTGTGTTGGGGCTGATTTCCTGCATGATCAGTTCTTGATTCAGAGAGCAGACATACAGGAAAATAGGTTTTTGGGGTTTTTTTCTGGTTTGTGATTTTTTTTTTGTGTTGTAGGTTTGGGTGTGGGCTTTTTTGAAAGGACTGTATAGGCTGCCAATCTTTTAAAATTACAGAAAATGTAGAAGGAGGAGACAGGAAAAAGCTGTCAGGAGACTGGCAGGTGGAGATGTGTTTGTTCAGAGATGAGGTGGCAGATCCCACGGAGGCGCTGGGGGTTTGTCCTGGTGTTGTGCTCCAGGTTGGCACAGTGCCACAGGTTCATTTCCTCCCTGCAAAGGTACCTGGTCCTGTGGATAAATCAGAGAAACTCTGCCAAAAGCAGAGGGAGCCTTTCCTGCACCATGTGGGTCTGTGAATGTTTCAGTATGAGCTGTTTAACAGCTGATTTTGGTGGTGGGCATTGTGCTGAGCCCTCTGCATGATTGATTGTTGCTAATGGTGGTGGTGGTGGTACAGCAACAATCACATCACGTCACCAGGACTTTACTGCCTGGTGTGAGTGTGGATTTGCAGGGGATGGGCTGGAGCAGCTCCTACAAACAAACCAAGGTTACCAGATGCATGAATGGGATAAAACAAGCACCAAAAGGTACATTTTAGACATTCTCGAGGTTTCCCTGTGGTACTGACAACTTCCCATCTGCTCCTGCCCTGCTGTGGAAAAGGGATGGATGGGATTATTCCAGCAGCATAAAACCCAGGCTGGGGAAAAGGCTCTACTTAGAATACTTGATTTATTGCCTTGATTTCTCTAATAAATAATGTTACCTCATGCCATGGTGGCATTCCTGGGAGTTGTGATATTTCCTGAGGTTTGTGCCACTCATTAATGTTTCCATTAATTAATGCTTTCATTGGAATGGGATGTGCATTTGGCAGCTCACTGCCCCGTGTCTCAGTGCTGATGCAGCACCTTGGATTAGTGCACAGCAGTTGTGTTCCCCTCCCCAAACACTTCCAGCCAGTCCTGCCAAGGTGTGTCAGTGTGGGGGGAGGTGGATGGAGAGGGTTCTTGTTCTGGCCTGTGGCACTGTGGCCTCTGCTGTCCTGGGCAGATTCATGTTTCAGGGAACCTCAGTCCCCCTGTTTCATGTCTTTTCCTTGACAAAATTTACCCCTTTGCAGTAAGAGTTCTATTTTGAAATGAAAACCAGAAATTAAATCAGGGTGTTTCTGACTGAATGTACTTCAAGAGTCATTGTAAGGTAGAAGTAAAGTCTGATGACTTGTGTTTGCCACCAGAATCCCACAGAATCCCAGCATGGTTTGGGTTGGAATAGATATTAAAAACCATCTCATTCCACCCCTGCCCTGGGCAGGGACACCTCCCACTATCCCAGGTGGCTCCAGCCTGGCCTTGGACACTTCCAGGGATGGGGCAGCAACAGCTTCTCTGCCCAACCTGTGCCAGGGCCTGCCCAGCCTCACAGCCAGGAATTCCTTCCCAATATCCCATTTCTCCCTGCCCTCTGGCAGTGGGAAGCCATTCCCTGTGTCCTGTCCCTCTATCCCTTGTCCCAAGCCCCTCTCCAGCTCCTGCAGCCCCTTTAGGCCCTGGAAGGGGCTCCAAGGTCTCCCTGGATCCTTCCCTTCTCCAGGTGAACACCCCCAGCTCTCCCAGCCTGGCTCCAGAGCAGAGGGGCTCCAGCCCTGGGAGCATCTCCGGGGCCTCCTCTGGACTCTCTGGAGCAGCTCCAGCATCTTTGCTTGCTGAGGATCCCAACTGGAATTTCCAGTTTTATTTCCCAGCCTCTTTCTTGTGTCCATGTCAAGATTAAGACTGGATTGAGAATCCACCCTTCAAGCATCACAAGAATTAAAGGGTCCTTCTGGCTCAGGATCTTCACTTACCCTTTTTTTCCCCAGAAGTGACTCAGTTTTAGTGTGTCTGCAGGACCTGACCCTCTGAGTGCCCAGATTGTGTCTGTCTGTCTGACAGTAATGTCTGCTCTGTGCACACTGAGTTCTGTGAGGGAAAAGGAGCCCAAAGCCAGTGAGAAGCCCTCTGACTTCATGGTGTCTTTGGCCTCTCTGTGTGAGTGGAGACTCTGCTCCATAAAAGCCTCAGACTTTTTCTAGGGAAGGTCACATTTCTTCAAAACATAATTTATGTGCATTCCCTTTATTTCCTTTTAACTTGTCTAACTTTAGCACTCACGGCACAGATGAAGGAGCTACTGCCTCACAGATTTTTCCATTTACATAAAAAACCCACCCACAAACACCCTTCACTGTCAGTGCATCCATTTTGCTGAGTGCTCTTCATTTTCCATGACCTTGAAAAGAGAAGGGCGTTTATTAATTAATTCAGATTTACAGCTGGGTGGAGGGGAGAATTGCAGATCAGAGATAAGCAATTTGGTGTGTGCCCCTTATTTGATGGGGATTGCAGGAGGAGAAATAATCCAAGCCATTGCCAAGGTTTCTCATCCCTATCAATTCTATCTTTCATTTAACCACTGGTTAAAGAGTGACTCAACAGGGAGAGAAGAGTTCTGGACTTGGAGTGATTCCTGTAAACTGGGTTCCTGACAGTCCTGGATGTGGACAGGGGCTGGAATCCTCTCTGATTAACTCTGGATGTTTCCTCATGTAAACCTGTATAAAGTGCTATAAACACAGCACTGATTGGAATACTGACTGACAACTCCTCAAAGTTTGTTTCTGCAGAAGTTTGTTTCTTTTGTAAAGAAAAACAGAGATTTTTTTTCGTTCAGCCTGCATTTAACTGATTTTATTAGTTCTTGCAGTGAGTTTGTAGGGGAAAATGCATCTTTGATTCTTTCTCTAAGCCTCAGTCCCAAAGCTGATGTCAGTGAGAGTTGTGTGTGCATAGGAAGGAAATGTCCTGAACTTCTGTGCATTTTCAAAGGAGGATACTCCCTCCCCACCACCTGAATCCTGAATTCTCTTTCTAATCTCCTGGATTATCATGTGTGCAACTCAGGATTTAGTGGAGCAGGTGAATAGAGGACTGGTGAAACAGAGCTATGCCTCTTTCTCCTTGGCTGAATCAAATCCAGCAGAATACTTGATTTCAGTTCCTCTTCCAAATATACAGCCACTGAAAGCAGGGGATAATGTTTTCTGGTGTTGGTGCCAGGAGGTTTGGACGTGCAGGACAAGGGGTGTGATGTGTAACCCCCCACCCTGGCACGTCCAGCCTGGAGTCTGTGCCACCTGAGATGGAGCCTTTAGTCCCCTGGATCCCACACTCTTTTAGAAGCAAGCAGCAGAATGCTAATAAATTTCATTTACTTGCTTAATCTCCCCTGTGTTTTGTATTAATATGAATAGCATTACAGGAGCAGGGATGTGCTTATATAACAAAATGTTCTCCTTCAGCTTAAGGTTAATGGAGTTACTCATATTTGCCATATATAAAATGGGGGTCTGATCTCCTGCAGCAGGATCCCAGGAACTTCTGAGGGTTCTGTTCTGGGAGGCAACTCTTTGTAGTGTCCCCAGATCCTGTAATGTGAGATACTGGAGACATTCCCATCTGTGGAGAGGAAGAATATTGATCCAAACCATGCAGTGCTACACACAGGGAATTTTGGTTTGCTCTAATAGCCTGAAACACAAATTAAAAGACACGATTTTTCCCCATCACTCAAAGGCTTCTGCTTTGCTGTTGTGTTGCATGTGGTGCAGTGTACAACTCCTGCTGTGCTGTCCTGGACACTGGTCTTGCTAATGAAGTGAGGGAGATTCATTATTGCCCCTGTCAATGCTTGGGGCTGGGTTCCCTCCAAACACTGTTGCAGCCTCAATGTCTGACATGTTCCAGGAGATTATCCTTTCTCAGGCAGTACCAGGCACAGGACAGCTCCTGTTCTGTGTCTCACCAACAACTTAATGGGAGCACTGGGGAGTTGTGACAAGTGCAAACAGCAGTCTCTGCTGCTCCCAAATGATACAGGTGGCCAAACACAGCTCTCCATTGTCCCTGATGCCACTGAGGACATTTGCCAAATGGCCAAGCATGATGAAGCTTTGGACATTTCTTCAGGACAGTTTTTTAATAACCCACTTTCACCTCTGAGCTTGCTTTAATACCTCTTGGGCATGAGGTGGTTTTGTTTTCCCATGTTTTTAGAGAGCCAAGCATAGTATCACCCTTTCATAAATACAGAATATCTCCTCTGTCCTTTCAAGTTATTTTTTTGCTAATTTTAATACAGTTGGCAGCTGCTGGGTTCAGTCCAATTTATTTTCTGCATGAAAACTGAGAGATCTCTCTTGTCACTCTTTGCAGAGCCTATGCATGATTCTGATCATCCAGCAAGTTCCCAGCACAGGAGTTTTGCCAGCTTCAGCTGATTTCTTCTTGATCCTGTTTGACAGAAGGTAAGAGTGAGAGCCTGGCTCAGCCTTCTTTGTTGTTGTTACACAAGACCTGAACAGACAGGGATGCAAATAAATACAATCTCAGTTGTTATTCTCAGCAAAATATCAAGTGTGATAGATGGAATGCTATTTGTGATGGAAGAGATTTTGTTTTCCTATCTCACCTTCCCAGAGATGGGTATTTGCTAACGAAAAAACTCAGATGCCATTTGACATCAGCTCTCACATTAATCCACAAAAATGTAATTTTTAAGGCACACATCAGTTACCTGAGCAGAAATGGGGGCTGGGGTCACAGTGGAAGGTTGGAGATCATTCTCAGGCTGCTTTTCCTCCTCACATGCTGCAAAGCAGTGTTTTAAAATACAGCCCCTCTCCAAAAAGCATTTTCATGGCTCCACTACATTCATTATAGAGGTAGATGTAAAAATGTCTAAATTCCAGCAGTGCTAATGTCAAATAATTATTTGTGTCTGTGCTTTAAGAGGCTGGCAGAGAGTATTTTAACTGGAGGGTGAAGGACTGGAAGGGAATAGCTTTATATTTATTGTGCTAATATTTCCAGTGCCTTGGAGTTTGTCTCATATTCTGTGTAGTGGGACTCTGTGATAGAAAGGAGAATTGAATGCATTGATCTGAGAGGTTCTTGTAAAACAAAAATATATTACTTTGTATTTTAAAAGGTTTTTTCTTTTTAAGAAAAATGTATAAAAATCCAAGACACACACCTGACTGTACAGAAACACACAATCCATCTGTGGGTCTCTGCCATTGGTTGTTGTAGATGCCAAATTTTATATGGATCTGAAAAGGAATGAGAGAAAAGAATCTGTGATGGGCCATTCCATGTGGAGATAAGAACCCTTGGAGCCAGAGAGCCCTTGAGCCAGAGGCTGCTGGAAGCTTGCAGAGCAGAGCAGGGAAGTGTTTCTGTAGGATTTTCCTGTTCTTACACTTTTCCCCAGAGATCCGCTTTTACTCTTCTCATGACAGTAATCAGCAGCTTTGCCCTCCTGAAAGGAAGCACCTTCTTCCCCCTTCCCTCCAAAAACAGGGAGAGAGGCACAGGAAGCAGAGGCCAGGAAAAGGTACAAAAACAAACAAATGAACGAAAGAGGAAGAGGGTTAAGAAGTGACAAATACAGGGACAAGAAAATAGGTGGGAACACTGAGCAAAACGCTACCAAAGAGAGGCCACTGCCCCCTCAAGGTGTCCTGCAAGGGGGTGGGTTCTGAGGGAGGTTTCCCCCTCCCTTCCTGGGGTCGTGGAGGGAAAGTTTGGCCAAGAGCAAGAGGCTGATGAGGGAGTGAACAGAAATAAAATTGATGGAGTAAAAGCAGGGCTGGAAGAATGGCTGGCACAGGGCAGGGACACGTGTGTGGTCCCTCTCCCTCAGAGAGAGCAGGGCTGTCGGGAACGAGCCCACTGGCTGCTGTGGAAGCTGGACTGACTAAACACATCCCAAGTCTGTTCTACTAACTCATCCTTTTCTGAGCTCAAAATCACAGTTTTTTAGTGGCTTCTTTGAGTAATAAAAACCATCCAGAAGTGTATGTTGTATTAGCCATGTATAATATGCAGGAAATCAAATCAGGCACAAAACCCAGGCACCATCTTTATCAATATTATAGGTTTGAAAAAAATGCTTTGTTATTCATCCTTCTGAAGGGGATGAATAAAATCTCTTTATTCATTCTTTTAAAATATTCAGACAACTCAAAGGAAAAGAATCTCCCACCATACCATATGCAGCAGCTGGGGAGCTGGAATTTGGTGAATTTTGCATGCAGGCACAGTGTGCACAGCTTTATCCTCTGGCTCTTACCTGCTTCCATAATGTTCCATCCAGAAGAGAGAAACATGTCCTGAAACAACTTCTCTGGGTTCCTTAATTGTTAAGTGACCTTTTCTAGATTTGCCAAATCACTTAAACTCAAGCACCACTCCTCACTCAGTATTTAATAGGTACCATGAAGTGCCACTCAATTTCCAGATACTTCTTTCTGAACTTGGTAGTTATTTCTGTGAAGAAGGATTTCCAAATGATTCCCTGTTGCCAGAATGCAAGCAGAGAAAACTGGGTAAATCCTCAGCTGCATGAAATGTGCCAGGAGATAATCATCAGTCCCTTTAAACTCAGATTTTGGTTGTGAATTTTTGAGAATAACCCTCGGAATCAGGGTCAGAGACACTGCTCAGGGAAAAAGTGGGCAACAGATGTTGGGACTTCTCTCCCATTAAAGCACATAGAAGACAATCCTTTCATGACACAGTATCTTTGATCAGTTTTTAAAAGTGTATCACAGGCTCATAAACAGATAAGTGAATAATATTTTCTCCCTAACAAGGGTTCTGAAAATAACAACAGGTGAGAGTTCAGGGTTCATCCTGTTGTCATGGGCTGTGCACAGTCAGGTGTTTGCTTATTCCATGAGCCCTGTGGGGTAACTGTAGAGTCAGGAAGTAGCAATGAGATGGAAAGACTGGCCTTGCTGGAATTGCTGTGGAATTACAGCAGGAAGCAGCTACCTTACTCCCTTAGGACCATCTTGCATGTTATAGGCACTGGTGGACAGCTTCCAGCATCAGCATTAGTTCTGAGCCAGTTCAGCACCTCTATGGATGGTGACAGAAGCTCAGACACTCACAGTGTGTGCACAAGATTCTCCAAACCCCACTTTGTAAGGGCATCAAATACAATATTTTTTTAAAAAAGAAAGGTGAGAGTATCTGTTAATGATGTGACACTAAGAGCTGAGGACCTCAGCACATGTTACAGGTTTAAAATTTAATGTGTGTGCCAGGGGGATATGTTATTGTAAGGGTGTAGAAGAACATTCAAGAAAGAAAGGAGTTAAACAGAGAGAAGCCAAAATACTTCTCTGTCTCAGCACCTCCAAGTGCTCTCTGAAATAGTGTGAGGATCCAGAAGTTGCTGGCAAGTCATTGCTGATTAAAGGGAACAAGTCAGGGAGTTCAGGTTCCAGCTGATGACTTTTCTTATATGAGAGTTTACAAATTCCATTACACTCATGTTAACTTCAGAATTGTTCTTGCTGACTTTCTCCATTGAAGTGCATTGCTTGAAATTTGATAAAATAGAAAAAGTAATTATAAATTTGGCTCAGAGACAGACAGGAGCTCTGTCTGGTTGGATCCGTGGCTGTTCAATATTCATTTTTCTTCTTCCTTTTGCACAGTGACAGGACACAATTTATTTTTACAATTGTATTGAGATACTTTGTGGATGCTATCAGATGAGCAATTTAGTTGGAATCTTCTCGCTGTACTGAGAAGCTGTTGTTGGTCAGTGCTTTTAGTCACACACCACAGAATTCAGAGTTCAAGGAAAAAGGAGGGAAAAGAACAAACTTCGTGTGGGGACATTGCTTGGTGACCAACTGGGTGACAGATCCAGTGAGGAGAGCAGTGCAGGAGTCTGTGCACTAAGGAACAGGATTCAGTTTCTTGAGGATTAAGGACTCTGCTGGGAACACAAAGCCTGACTGGGTGATGAAGTTCTAGGAAAGGCTGGTGAGGTGCAGAGCAGGAGAAATGGAGCAGTGTCACTGCCAGGCTTTGGTGTGGCCACTGCAAACTCTTCCTGCAGGGTCCCAGGTGAGTGCCAGCTGCTGGGGTTGAAGGAGAAAGTCACGAGTCTCACAGGAAATTCAAGTTAAAACTGCAGTGTCTCAAAATCCCTTCGAGTTAGGGTGGGATAGGAAGGATTCTTCCTGCTGGGGGATGGTGTGTAGGTGTGTGTCTGATGGTCACTGCTATTGCCTGGCCAAGCCCACGCTTACCTGGCACCCTGGAAAAGGAACATTCCAGGGAACCCAGCAGTGCCCTGATGGGCAGGGCTCCTCTCTCAAGTGCACAAATGCTGAGCCCCTGGAGGTTTGTGCAGGAGGTGGCAGGGAGGGAGCAGGGCCTCGGTGTTTGCAGCCAGGCCCTGAGGCACAGGGAGGTGCTGCCTCAGTCCTTATCCTGTCACAGAGCAGCGCTGACTGGTGGAACACGATGAGGTATTTTGACTCTAAAAGCACAGCCTGAAAAAGCTCACTCCTTCCACCATGGATGGCAAATGGAGCCGTCTGCTGAGCCACCTGGAAGGCCTCTATTTTTAGGCCCTTTCCTGGGAGCAGTTGTAATGTGAATTGACATGTTGTGAGCCAGAGGATGGCACAGGAGGCAGGAATCCGTCTGGAGCCACACGAGCTGCTCATTGTCAGCGGCACGGGGAGCTGGGAGAGCCAGTTTGCCTTGGCCAAGCTGGGAACAAGCACAGAGGCTGAACTGGTACAGCCAGAGCTGAGGATTCTTAGCACAGTGGTTATTCCAGAGAGCAAAGGGAGGGAAGAGCACGTGGAATCTGTGGGCAGAGCCCAGTTGGGATGGGAGCAGGCTGGTCAGGGGAGGTACCTGCAGCCTGAGCTGGACACAGCAGGGATGCAGATCTGACTAACATTTTACATGTTATTTCTTTCTACTGAAGACATTTTTCCCCCAGATCTTCACAATCCTTCCCCTCTCCCCAGCTGCTTCCAGTCCATGGTGACAAGAGCCTGGAGAGCTGAGGCAGGCAGTCCCTTCCAGGGCCACTGCTCTGTCAGGATAAAACCCCTCATCTTCAGCTGTCTCCATGGGTTCTTGCTACATACCTGACCTTGAGTACTGCTGTATTAAATCACATTCTGTGTCGTGCTGACAGATAAATCCTTATTTATCACTTTGCCAATCTTTGTCTCCATCACACAAGGAATTGGCAAAGACTTTGCCTGTCTCTGGATCCTCAGGAAGTTAATTTGAATTACTTTCTGTGTATATTTCTCTGTGTGTGCAGGTGGACATTTCTGTTTCTTTTCTTACCACTGTTACGTGCTGAATCCAGAACATTTTGGTCCCTTTGTCCCTGGATCAGCTTTGACAACTCTACCACAACAAGCAGATTTGCTTGGAAATCTGCAACCCTGTTTGTTCTTGTTGTGAGAACAGGGAAGTCAAATTTCTGCCCCAAATTCTATCTCTGCAAGAAGCTTTGCCAAAAGGAAAAGCTGTGCATCCCCAGGAAAGCAGTAACACCTACATGTGCTGGGCCTGTGCATCACTTGTACAAATGGATGCAGTTTAGGTGCCAGTTTTTATTAAACTGTGAACAAGGGAGTGCTTTGTTTCCACACAGTCAATTTGCAACAGCCTTTCCTTGCTCTGAAATACCATAAAAATCTCAGTAATCCATACCCTGCCTCTAAAAACGCGCATTCATCGAGTTTCAAATGATTTCCACTTGGTTTTCTGTTCAGACCAGTGTATTATCCAGCAATTGGAGCTGACTGCAGGGGTTTTCTCCTGGAATATCTGTCTGCAGCAGGACCAAGGTGAAGGAGAGCACGGACTCCTGCTCTGTCTGATCCCTTTCTGTGGAATTTCTGTGCAGTCAGATCCAGAAAATAAGTTGCATGAGACACTTCATTTCTGCTGAAGTACAGAACTGTTTGTGTGACATGGAGGGAAATTGCAGGGTAATCATTTCTCTGGCATTACTGCTACAAGGGCAAAAGAGAAGATAAAATCTGCATGTTGGTGTTGCTTACCGGGCAGAGCAGAGTGGGAAAAGCTGCTTCCTAAGTAATGGGAAATTATTTTATTAGATCCCTGTTAATTACAGAGGAGTCCAGCTCTAGTCATAAGAAAATCAGGCATTTCTACCAGCTTTCCATTCTTTCATTCCATCTAAAGTGTCTGCTTCCACATAATGCAGCAAATGGCTCCAGTCAGTCAGACTGTGCTCCTGTAACTCCCCTCTCCAGGCACTGTAGCTGTTCAGAAATCCAGGGTAATTGTGGGACACACTTTGACCCTACTTGTCAAAACAATCAGTAATTCAGGGAGAGGATTTCTACCAAGACTGCTGCATATTCCTGTGGGATATGGAAACTTCTTCCCTGTGTAATGGAGGACTTGATTAATTCTGACTGTGTTGACACAAGGAGGTTATTGAATAGGATTTCCTTGTGAATGGGCAAATCCATTCCCAGAAAAAGCCCATTACAGAGATGTCAAACACACTCCCATTGTATTCTGCAAACCCACCCCAAGGTTGCATAGAACCAGCTCAGGGGGTGCAAAATTAAAAGTTACAGAGAAGCATCTGCAAACTTGTACCTTTCATAGAAAAAACAATATGGAGAAGATTTGTTTTAATGAAGAAAAATACTAACTCTGCAGCCTCCCTGTGACTCCTCAGCCTCTGTGTTCTCAGCAACAATCACCCATTAGTCTCTGCAGCTCTGGGATTTTGGTTCATTCTCCTGCATGTCCAGAGACTCTGCTTCCCACTCAAGGCAGGATATGATCCCATCCCACATTTTAAGCAGCTCTGGCTCAGTTCATCCTTTGAGACACAGCTTGAGCAGGATGTGGCATGAAGGGAGTCCCTGAGGGAGGAGCAGGTGGAGCAGTTCAGGCCATCCCAGAGGTGTCCTCCTCAAGTCCTGCAACCTCTGCTCTTTGAGGACACAGACCTGCACCTGAGAACTTCAGATGCTGAACCTTTCCTGGCAGGAAGGGTAGGATTTATTTCCCCCAGTGGAAAGCCTGGAATGTCAGATGTTCACATCCAGGCTGGTCACAACAGGGGTCACTATCAGCCCCTGGGTGTAGCAGTAAGATGCAGATAGTGGCATTCCCACTGAATTCCCTCAGGTTGCAGGGTGTGCTGCACTAAGGGAAGCTCCCTGCCCTTGCTGGGGCTGCATTCAGCTCCCTGAGGGCAGCGGGAAGACTTGCAGTTATTTAAAGTCAGGGGGAGGTAACTTTTAAACCTCCCTATGAAGTTCTAAAAAGCTCCTTTAGCAACTGCTGGAAATCTCTGCTCCTTGTTTTCCTGGTGGAGAGAGCCAAGTGTGCCTGGGAAAGGTGTGGGTCACTGGGGGTGCCACGTGACATTGTTCTGCCACCAGAGAAGCAGAGACATCAGCACCCAGTGTTTCAGCAGGACTCTGTGACTCTTCTCTGCCTTCTTACGTTCCCTTGGGATCTCCATGTCATTCCCTTGGAAACTGCATATCATGGTCATAACACAGAGGGGTGATTGAGAAAGCACAAAGTCTCAAGTGAGGGCAAAAGAATTGATGATTTCTGCCATCTCATGCATGGATTGAACAGCTTCTACCTGCAGTATAAAGAGGGCTCTGTGAACAAGCAAGAGATTTTGTACATTTTCTCTCCATAAGATGTGTCAGGTAGGTTTGGGAGTTTATTGATCAACTCCCCGAGTCCCTGCCACAGCTTTCCAGGAGCCTCAAACCCCTCAGGAGATTATCCATTAAAAAACTGGATATTAGGAGTCTCATGGTTAGTAGAAGAATGATACTAAGATGTTGAGATTTATTCTTAATAATTATTAACTGTTAATACACATTCCAAAAGGCAGTGCATGGAAAGGAACCAGTTCAGAGAGGTTTCTGTCCTCCAGGAGTCAAGAATTAGGCTGGGGGGGGGGGGGGTGTTGAACTTCAAGTATTTTTCTAATATTTCATGTACATAAGAATTTTTCAGCAACAACTAAATAAACCCTATAAGTACAGAAATTAACTAAATTTTGTTATTATTTATGTTGTTGGTGATGTGAAATCCTAGAATCATCCTTCTGCTTGGACAGATCTTACTGGTCAAATCAAACTTTCCCCAAGTAAATTGTAGATTCCCAGTAAATTTCAGTCTGTGTTGCAAAGAATAAATAAATGAGCAAACATATGAAATTGGGGCTGTAAGCAAACCCTTTAAAGCAGGGGCTTTAGTCCTTAAGTATTTTAAAAATGTTGTTTTCAGCATTGTGCTTATTTTAGAATTTAATGGGATTCCAGGCAGCTGCCTGTTCTATTTATTTCTGCTTTTGTATATTAATTGGTTATATCATTCCTTCTGCTCCTCAGGGCTGGAGGTGGAAACTTTACAGCTTAATTAATCAGAGCTTTTGCTGTTTTAATGTCGTTGTGGAATTTGGAATTGGACAGGATTCTTCTCCTGCTCCTAGCAGTGACCCTCTGAATCCCATTTGTGCTCAGCTCCTTTTCCCAAGGAAAAAGCAGCTTTGGGTCTGGAGGTCTGGGCCTCAGCTCTGCTCTGAGGCTTCTTGAGCAAACAGGCAGGAATTCATCCCAACAGCAGCACTGGAGAGACTCTGGATTCTCCTCGAATCAGATTTTAGAAAAGCATTGTTGCACCTTCTGTGGGGGCATAAGGAATTCAAATTGCCTTTGCCATCTGGACAGGACAGTTGGATCCTTTCTCCCATGCAAGTGAACAGCCCACCTGTAGAAATCTGGTATATTTTAAGTTTGCCTCTCTGACTGAGCTTGTCAGATGTGACAGTTTAAATACAGTTCCTTCAACAGCACAGATCTCAATTTATGCTTCTTTTGGTTCTCAAAATACTTGGTACCTGAATGCAGCATCTTCCAAAATGCAAACATCACTGTTGTTATTTGTTTTAGAGGATGCTGGTGAAAGATAACATTTGTAGATGCAGAAAAACAGGGAGTGAATTGTTAAGCAGTCATTATTTAAACGAGATCTGTTGGTTTTGAAGGCTGATCTCAAACACTTGGAGTGCTTGTGCTAAAGGAGGAGTTGTGTGTGTAGGGACAGTGGGGAGCAGGGCTCAGTGGAGCACCACTACTGTGTCCAGCTTGAGCTAAAAGACCAGGGTAGAGAAATAAACGTTTGCTAGTCAAGAGTCACAAAAGGAATTGTGTCTCTTCCTGAGGCCAGTGGGGTGTATACGATACTGCCAAAGCTGGATGGTGTTATTTCACAAACTTTAAAGCTAGCATAGACCTGAAACTAACTCCAAAGGACCCCAAAAGCTTCACTTCTGTGGGGATAAAAAAGCGAAGAAACGTGGTGTAGAAAATGCCCTTTTATCTCAGTCTGATTATCAACAGGGTGCCTCTGTCCAAGACATCATGAGCAATTATACCTTCTCCCCCCAGAGCTGTTTACTGTAAAAGTCTATTTTCAGAGCTGTATGTAGCAGAGCAACAACAACAACAACAAGAAAAGGGAAGGAAACCGATCTTTTCCCTCCAGGGGCAGAGCACAGGCTCTATTAGTGGCAAGGGATGCTATTTGAGAAGCATTCCCACTGTCCCACTTATTCACTGGTCTGATCCATCCATCTCCCTTTCAAAAACCTGCAACAATGGCAGGCAAAAAGCCCTTAGAAGGAGATGCGTGTCTTGCTCTGTTTAACTGGTGTGTTGGGTGACGGAGCTCCAAAGGCTCTTCCCGTGTCAGTCCTGTCCCAGTTCCCACTCTGCTGTGCAAGGCTGGCCCCACCAGTCCCTGCTGGGAGCCACACAGTGATGCAGCACAGCTGCACGTGCCTCTGGGTCCCTCTGCTGCCAGCAGGGAGAGCCAGGAGCTCTGCTGGGAGCCAGGGATGCTCGTGGTGCCTCTCGGAAGTGCAGGAGGAGGTGGTGCTCACTTCTGACTGCACCCACGAGCTGTAGTTCCATCGGGGTCCAAACCCTGGCTGTGCCAGCCCAGGCAATCCTGCTTTCAGCTCCATGTCTTAGGGCAGGGTGTGAGGGTGTTTGAGCCACTTTGTGTTCTCCATAGGACACTTGTAGAAGCTGAGAGTCCCTGGAGTTCAGAGCACAAATCCCAACCTCCATATTCTCCACGTAAACTTCAGAGCAAGGGAAGCAAGCGGGCTGTGAGGATGGGTGACAAGGAATCCCTCCAGTTAGGGCTGCTCTGGCTGCAGGGCAGGTGTGTTCCTGCAGGTCCCCCCCCAGTGTGGTACCTACACTTGAAACTCAGTTTGCTGATGTTTGGGCTGGAAACTGGGATAGTGTGACCTTGGAGGAGTCATAGAATTGCATATGACCCTATTTGCAAGTCTGGAATATTAAAGTCCTTCTTGAAGAAGGGCAAGAAGAGGCATATTCGGTTTCCTAGGAGGCAGACTGCTGGGAAATGAGCATCACTGCAATTCCCATGCCTGACTGAGACATGAGGACAATTTGCTGAGAGCTCTGCAGCATTAGCAGTATTTTCTTCATTCTGTTGTTCAGAGATTTTATAATTTCATTATTTGAAATTCAATATAACATGAAGGCAAATCCATCTATGGAATAGAAGCATATTTCAGTGCATCCGCTCATCCTTTAATATCTTCAGACAGGGGTATATCCCACTGGAAGGAGTTCGTGCCAACATTGTGAAAAGGTTAATGTGGGACACTGAGGCACAGACATCCTTCCGGTTACTCACCTGCCCAAAAGCCTGGCCCTTCTCTTCAAATTACAACACTTCTAGTAGATATGTATGGTTTGCAACATGATAAATATTTAACAGCCCTGAAGAATTCCAAAGTTTTGCATATTTAGCAAATGATTCAAGCAGAAAATCTTGCCCTCTCCTCGCGTGTGCTGCTCTAAAAAGGGAGAAAGTTCGCTTTCCATGGTTCATCCAGTGTTAGTCTAGGAACAGAATTGAAACCACTTAGTGGTCTCTGGCCAGTTATCAGGTGGAGACATTGGTGCTGGTGTGAGCTGGGTTTGTTCTGGAGGCTCTGAGTGCCACTGCCATTCTCTAGTCACTCTGTCTTTTTTCTAACCCTGTCCCCAGTTCATGAAACACTCCTTACCAATCCCCCATCCCAGTTAGTCCTGACACTGTCAGTGTGCATTCCCTTGCACCCCAATGACTTAGGTGATCAATGTATGGCAAAAGGAGAGAAGTGTGAATGAGAAAGTAAATCATGGAAGAGTTGCTTCTGCATTTCCACCCACAAGCATGCCAGCCCTCTCCCCCACACACCCCCTGCCCTCACAGGGGTGGTTGGTGCAATTATTCCCAGGGAGCAGGAGAAGCAGGGCTGTTCCACAAGGAAAGGCAAGCCAGCAGCTTGAGAGAGCACGAGGGACAGACCCACAGGAGCTCAGCTGGGCAGGCAGGGCAGGAAAGTCAAGTTACACCTCAGGAGCAGACATGGCAACAGCTGAGGGCAGGGCTGGGGCACTGAGGGCCCTGACACACCAACAGAGGTCTGCATGAAAAGGGGAGTGTTCACTTTGCTGGGGCTTTGGGAATGCAGAGCTGCTGCTCTCTTCATTCCAGTGAAATGAATCTCCTAAAGCCAGGCACAGCCTGACCATCACAGGCAATTTATGGGAAAGCAATTCTCTTGTTTGTTAAAGTGTCAGACCAAGGCAATTTGAAATCTGGGTTTATCTTCCCATTTCTTTAACTGCTGTTTCCTGCACATTCACAGCATAGAATAAATGAAGAGCACATAGTAATAAATCACTCTTGTTGGGGCTGCTTGGTGTCCAAAACACTGCAGACAGAAAGAGATGTCACACCTTTTTAGGGTGACAGTGAAGGCAGGGAAGGATGATCCTTCCCCCTCCCTCAGCTCCAGTGGTGAGAATTCAGCCAGGACATGTCTTGATTTGTGCCAGCTGCCACTCATTAAGCAACAGGAGAGAATTTGCATCCATCCCCACCACATACGATTTACTAACCAAGGACTGGGAGCCTTTTCTAAAGGAAACAACTTGTTTCTACACTCCTTCACACATACAGCAGCCTGAGGGGGGACAGAGCTTTTCTTCCCTTAATTCCTGTTATCAAGGCAGCCAGATAGCTGAGCGGGTTTCCTCACTCCTTTTAGTGTCTCCATATTTCACAGCTCCTGACTCGGCATCTTGGCTCCTGCCCTATCGGTGACTTTGATCCAATTCAAGGCTCACTATCAGGCTCTTCCCCAAAGTCCTTCCCTCAATCAGAGGCTTCAGCTGAGGCTGAGCCCTTGCAGTCCCACACAGGGGAAGCACCACAGAAGCTGCTGGTTCAGAGGCAAGCCAGGTTTTCTCATTTGGTGCCATTGCTGTGAAGTACTGTTTAGTCACGGGTCCTGTGCCTTGGGGCTGCCTCAGGCATTGTCTCTACAAAAGCCGTTTTAAAACATACTCTGCATCAGATTCCTGAGAGTTAAAGACACTCTGACAACGTTTAGTGCCATATCTGTTCTTCTTTGTGTTCCCTATTTTAGCACATTCTTAGTAGGAGAGCTTTGTGATAATCTCTCCCTAATCCTGCAGGAACCTGGTTTTTACTGGGCTGCTGAGGGATGTGATCTACAGAGGTTGGATTTGGGATTTAGATGCACTGGGGACATGGTCTTTCTTACACCTGGTGAGCTCTGAGCAGAATGATCAAGAGTGGTCAAGAATGGTCACTCTGATTCTCAGCCTCCTCTTTTTCACTCGTTTTTGGCTACTCGGAAGTCTTTGAAAGTCAGAGATTCTTCCACAGCCAAGTCACGGTGGGCTTACAGACCTGTTGGATTTACTTTTCGGTTTGGATGAGAAATGAGCCCCACTTGTCCCTTCAGTTCACTGGTCAGAGAGGAGGTTGATACCTGAGCTACAGCTCAGGTCCTCCCAAAGAACCCCAAACTCCCATGGAGGTCAATACCTCGAGTCTTGGGCCAGTTTGAGCTGGCAACCCAGGAGCAGAGAGGTGCTCTATCTTTTTGTTCTCCCAAGACATCTCATTTCCTAGAAGAAGATATAAATATTAACAAATAAATGGTGTTCTGGTTAATAAAGGAACCCATTTCCATTGTCCCAGGAGCAGACCTTGATTTCTGTAGCAATCTGTGATCCAGAGAACAGACCTGTTCACTATTTATGACCTACACTGAATGGTTTTCTAAAAAATAGAGTCAGAGACTTGATTTTTAATGATTCATGGAAATCAGAAGAAGGTCAGTCCTCCAGAAGGTCTGATAAGTATTTCACAGTCCCAGCAGCACCCTCCCAGACTGTACTGCAGTAGTTCAGTTCCCAGCTCCAAACTTTCCATTAGTCTCTGGTTTCTCTCTGTCTGGCCCACAACCATCCTGACTAAATCAAAAGACAGGCAATTCCATCTCTGTCTCTATTAAGCTCCCAGCACTGGTTCCTGAGTTACCACAACAACAAGGATTACGTGACAAGCAAATGAAGAACCAGTGAGATAATGGAGTTTTTAAAATGGGGATTACTGGTGCTGAAGATGTAATGGCCTCTTTGATGCTGTTACTATCTATAGCACAAATCCTTCTCAGTCTTCCCACTATTGACCTGACACACTGAAAGGCTCCTTTGCAGCCCCCATTGTCCAGAGAAAGGGAAAAGCTTTGAGCACAGACATCTTCAAGGCACAGGAAAAACACAAGGCCAAGAGATAAGCCTGGTCATTTGAAAGCATCTCTTTTCTTTCAGGCACAATCCCAACGTTTCAGCCGAAACTGATCTGATTTTATCTGTGGTGCTTTTTCTCCAAGGGGGGCATTCAGTCCTTTGTAATTTCTAAAGATATTCCGAGCTGATCTTCCAGCACTTGCAAATCAGCATCTGCTGAGAGGGTGAGATTTTGGGAAAGAGTTGTGCCTGACACTTGGGCCCTTGTACCTCTTGGAGTGTCTGCAGGCCTCTGGTACACTGAGAAGAAAGAAGTAACTGGATTTTGGAATAACCAGCTTGACTGTTCTTGGTTTGGGAGACACCAGGAAACAGCAGTGCAATAATGGAGGCTCCCAGCAGAGCTGGAATATCCAGGGAATCTGTTCCATTGTGCTTTCCAGAGAGTCCTGGGGGTTTTTACAAAGAGACTATCAGGTTCAAAATGTTGTGAGGAATAGGGGACTGTAATGCTCCCTATTTGACAGATAGAAGGTGAAATTCTTTCCTGCATTAGGGCAACATTGTGCTTTCTAGCAGAGTTAGGAGGAGTGCCTGCAGGAACTGAGCACATCCTGCCTTTGTGAGGGCTCTGTGGGATGTCAGGCAACTAGCAAGTGTGGGACTGCTTTCAGTTTGCTCTGAGACTGGAGGGCTGGGTAGAAGAAAACCGAGGAGTGAGGCTGAGGGCTACACTTGTCTGGCAGTTGCCTCCCTCCATTTTGACTTTGCATTCAAGGACAGGCTCATGGAAAAAAAAGAAAAGAGAGGCTCATTCCTGGAGATCCTGATGGTCACTGTCCCCAGAGCCTGTTACACAAGGGCTGCAGCCACTCTATGCAGGAACAGGCCTCTGCTGAGTTAGGGCACACTGCCCGAGCTCACAGGGGCCAGGCCTTCCTTTTCCTTGTGGCCTGTTTGCAAAGAAGGACTCAAAAGACTTGTCCAGGAACCTGCTGCAGTAGGTGAAGTGGCTTCTACAGTGACTTCAGTGTGTTCTCCAGAGCAGCTGTGCTTTCCCTTCCTGTGTTCCAGGTCTGGATATCAGACTTATTGGGGCATTTGTTCTCAAGGCCTTTATTTCTACAAGTCTTGAACTTTTTTCTCTTCTCAATTCATGTAGCATCCACATGTCACTGGCAGGAGACTCTCTTGGGCTGCCTTTACTCCATTCCTTTTCCCTCCCTTCCCATTACAGTGCTCCATAACAAACTGGATTTCCCTCCTTGTACTCAAACCCTTCAGCCATTGGTAGGTGGCTCTCAGGGACCCCCAGTCATTGCTGAGCCACACTGCACATACTTGGTTGTGTTCATTTAATCTTTTTTTCACAATTCATTCCTTCAGCTCCCTAATCACCTGTGTTGCTTTTTTCTAAACTCCCTACAATGTCTGTCAGTGTCTTTGGGATAATAAGGAGCCCATCACACCACACCATGTTAGAGTTGGAATTTCACCACAGTGGGACACAAGTCCTTCTACTGCTTCCTTGTTTCACAGTACAATGCAACTGCAGATTCTCCCTCAGAATTCCTTTGTTTTCTCTTCCTCTTTGCTGATACATTTTAGTGAAAATTTCCCTCCAGTTTTCTGTTTATCCTGAGGCCTGAGGCCTTGCCTGTGGACACACAGTGGGGAGGACTTGAGGCAGTTGTAAGTTATTTTAAGAACAACACAACTTTTGGTTTTGGTATGGGCTTGTTTATCAGGGTGAGCAGAGGTAGTGGCAGGGACACAGAACTGGATTCAGGTAATGAGTCCCAGTCAGAGCTGACAGCAGAAGTCAGCAATGCTGGTTACTATTTTCTGCCTCAAGCTTTGCCCTCACAGTTCAGATGCACAGGCCCGTCCTGGCTGGGGACTGGCCCCTGTGTAGGGCTGTGAGCTCTGAGCAGCATCACCTACACACTGGGTGTGTGCACACACAGGGAGCTGCTGGTCTGCAGCCCCTGCAGGGAGAGCAGAGTGCATTCCCAATGCAGCCCTGCACAGTCTTACTGCCCTGGGTCAGGTGCTCTCTCTTACACACACAGGGACAAGGGGAAATGTGCAAATGGAAAATGAGTTGATGTATTCAGGTGTCCTGGGAGAGCATGACTGAATCCCCTGCCACCCCTCACCCTCTGTCTGCTCCCTGCCCCTTTGTCTAGAACATCAGCCCTCTCAGACCACAGCTGCCTGGCAAGGTGTGTTGTGTGCAGTGCCTAAACGGCAGGGGCTGATTTTAGCTGGAATTCCATCAATCACCATAATGAAGCCCATCAGAACAGAACAAACAGAAACAGAGGAGAGTAATAACCCCCTCACTAAATTATTAGAATTGCAACAGGGTTAAATCCCACACATTCTGCTGAGGACAAGGTTGGCAGCAAAGGGAAAATACACATATTTTTGAAAGGGGAAATAAGCAAGGCCAGGTTGGAGCAACCTGGGATAGTGGGAGATGTCCCTGCTCACGGCAGGGGGTGGGACTGGATGGGCTTTAAGGTCCCTTCCCAGCTAAAGCATTTTGTGGTTCCGTGATGAGCTGATACACACTGGGACAAGAATACATGGCCATGAAGGTGCCACAAGGAAATTTAGGCTGAGAAGTTGGAAAAGAGCTTTCTAAGCATCGAGCCAGGGATGATCTGGAAGTGTGTCTCAGGAAGGAAGTTGGAGGCAAAAGACTCAACCTTTTAGACAAGTTATCAATGCCCTTTTCAAAGTTCTTCCTTAATAGGACGTTGCTTAATACAGTATTAAAACATAGGCAAATCAGGAGGTTTAGGGACAGATTCCTACTCCACATCTTTTCTCAAAGTTATGTCACATCTTCATTCCTTATCTCTTCTTTTCTGGCTTTAATTTGTACCGTACATTTCATTCAATTAACCTGAAAAAGAATCTAAAACAAATTTGTGATACAAACTGAGGTCAGATCAGAGGGTTCGACCCGTCCATTCTAAACTGGAGAAACTGTGGCTTCCCAGTCAGGACTTGGAACAGGACTTTTGTCTGAACTGCATTATCATGATGGAGATAATTTATTCCTTCATTGCCTCAGTCCACTTAAGGAAGTTTGCAGTTGAAGTGTACCAGCAAATGCACATTCTTGAGTAGGAGTAGGAGGGGAGGCTGTGCTCCCCTGCCTGCCACATTTGATTTATGCAGCAGCTCCTGGGCCCTGCCTGTTTCTTAAATAGGTCAGTCAATATGGAAAGTGGAGCCTTAGTTGGTTATTGCCCTCGAGAAGATCGGTGTCTTGGGCTTCAGCACAGCCTGCTGCTACAGCCTGGTGGGCAAATGACTTCAGTGTGAAAAGCTGCTTTTGTGAAGGAACAAAGCAGACAGCAATCTGAATCTGCTTGAGAGTGGCTGAGAAACTGCACTTGGAACCTGCCTGCCTTTGTCCCACCTTCCTGAGGGTGTGCTCTCCAGTACAGGGCACAAGCTCCTTGGACTGTGACATCCCAGGAGTCCTGCCTGGATGGATCAGTGTCACCCTTGGGCCAGTGGCATGTCCCTGACAGCACCGCTGGCTGTGAACCTCGAGGCCCAGCCAACACTTCTTTGTAAGAGCTGAGTTTGCAGCATCCTTTGCCATCAGGTTTTGCAGCACAGTGTGACTGCCAGGTGGGACAATCCTACACAGACTCTGCCCTGGCTGTGCAGTGGGAAAGACAGTCAGGATCAGTTGTTCCTATCTGAGATCTTCCTTCATTCTGTGCTTCTGCTTTGTCCTCTCTCCCATGGTGAGAAGGAAGGTGAATCCCAAGTTGCTCTGTGCTTTTTTACAGGGAATTACAAATGCTGCTGAAATCAGAGTCCTGAGACTCCTCTAAAGGTACTGTCTGACACTGCCCATGCAGAGCCCAGTACAGAATGTTCTTCAAGGCTTCCAACGCTTCTTTTGGAAAAAAACAGCTTTCCTGGCAAGGAATCCCTTCCTGGTGCCTCTACCTTCCCTTGCTGTTTTGTGTGTCAGAATGAACCTGATCTAAAGGTTATTGCTACTGAAAGAGGGAAGCTTGATTTCCCCAGCAACATCCTCCACTCTGCTGCTTTTGCTGCCTCTGGCTCTCATCAGGTGCTGTAACAAACTGACTTAGTCTTCTAATCTGTCAGACAACTAGAGAAGCAAAACAAAGAAACCCACTTTTTCCTGGATTAGCAAATAGAAATGTTTGTGGAAGTCCCATGAGTGCAAGAAAAAGGGAAGGGAGAGCAGAACTAGAGGGTGAAGACCTCTCCTCTTTCAGCATCTGCCAGGTGGTAGATCAGTGTGTGAAACCACAGCTGTGGTTTCATCCTATATTTTCTTAAATACTAAGAAAAAATTGTAAACCTAGAACCAAATTTCACAGTTCAGAGAGATGTCTCTCGTAATGATGCAGAAATATCTACAGGGGAATTATCACAGATGACAAAGCACGTGAATGTAGTTCCCCTTGTTGCAGGTGTACTTTGGCAGAGTACAACCCTCAGCAGTGAATATTCTCCTCCTTGGGTGTGATCGAGGCTACACTCACATATTAAAGGAACAACTAAAGAATGAGCACAGGGTGGTGACAGTGTTAAAACTTCCACACTTGTTCTGGATGCAGGCTCCACCCTCACCCTGCTTTCATCTGGCTGGAAATGGCAACTGCTGGGGTTTGATAAATGGGTTGAAGGGTCGTCCACCTCAGGAACTCGGTTGTGTAACGAGTTCCTCAGGGACTCACAGCCCAGGGATTCACAGCAGCTCTCCCTGAGAGAACCCTTCTCCTGCTCTCTAGTGGCAGAAGCACAGAAAGGCCAAAAATGTTCTGCTGCTCCTTTACAAATTCACACAGGCATGACCTGAAAATGGCTGCCAAATTCCGAGCTGGAATGGTTTAATCCAGTATATATCTACATGCATACTGTTACCTGGAGTGTCAGGGCACTCGTTCTGCTGAATTCCGGAGACTGTTAAAGTGAGGCCCTTTTGCTTCTCTGAGAGCCCTTGCAGGATGGGGGTGTCTCAGTGCCCCTAGCAGTGGTGGGACAGACCCAGAAACAGAGTCTGGTTCATGCCAGAACTGAACATTCCTGTGCTGTGGCTCATGTGAGAGACTGTCCTGGGTGCTGAAAGAAAGTGGAGCCTGCTGCAGGGAGGGTCAGCACCCACTGCCAGGGGCCACTCCTGGCAATTCCTGGAAGGTCAGGGAGGTGGAACCTCCTCCCTGGGAGAGCAGGGCCCTGGGTGTAGTCACAGCTCACTGGGTTCTGCTCAGGGTCTCTAAGCAGCTGCACACTGCCTTTTCCGAGGCTGGAAAACTGAGAGACGAGCCAGTAAAACCAGGGGCAAAGCTGGAAATGAAGTCCTCACCCAACTCCCTGCCTCATACCCCAGGGTGGCCAACTCAGGAAAAGAGGAATAGCAGGGAGGCTGCTTGGCTGCCTGTCAGCTGAGGACACAGTGCTTAAACACACACCTGGAAATGCAGCTGAGGGAAGAGGAATCTGGATTGGAAACGTTCAAACATTGCAGAGAGTGACGTGTCCTGTTCCCTTTAAGGCTTCTTTTAACACAGGCAACTCAGAACAGATGAGTCAGTGCTGGAAAATTGCAGATTATTCCTTTTTTTTTTCCTATCTAGTGGAAAATAAGGAATATAAGCTTTTTCCTACAGCCACCTGCTGACATGGGAGTCCATGGTTTCTAAACTGGACAGACAGTCCTTAGCTTAACTGCTGAAGTATCTGTTTTAATCAGTGTTGCACAGCACCCTCTTCTGCTGGAAATCCCTGGTCTGTCTCTTTTCCTGTCTCTGATGGGCATTTATATAGTGAAGAACAAGGTAAGTATAAAAATTCAATTACAGCAAATAGGGGAGAATCAATAAAGGACTGGGAAGCTGGCAGCCACACAGATGGGGGTTTATCTCTGCAGCAGGATCCTGACACACGACATTACAAGAGCATGGAGTGCTCGGATGACTTATGAAGATTGATATTTATGATTATGACTTGCAATTGTGCTATTTAAAAGAACCCACCTATTTGGTAATGAAAACCTGCTGGCAAGATCTGTTCAAAGAGGTGAAATTGCAGGAAGAGTAAAATAAGATCAGTAAATCAAATGCCCTAAATCATCAGTGAGGCACACTACAATTAGGGCTGAATTCAAGAAGGCAGAGTTATTGGAATTGCAGGCATAAATCCACGTCATGCATGTGCTGCCATTTCTTCTGGGAAACACACCCACCTCCAGCCCTTCCAGACTGAGCCCTGTCAAGGGCAAAAAAATAAGGACTGGGGCATGTTCAGTTCCCCAGAGGCTCCACAGCCCGGGAGCATCCCCAGTTCCTCCCCTCGGGCCCACGGAGCACACGGAGTGTAGGGGGAGGCTGGAGAGATCGGTCATGGGGTTGGTCCGGAATGCAAAACAACCTTGGAGCAGCAGGGCCTTCCACCTTTTCTGACCACCAGCCTTGGCTCTTCTTTTTCTTTCAATCCCACTTGCTCTATTTTTTTATGGAAACATCCAGTTCCTAATGATCCACTGGCCAGCATAGGGAACACAGGCCAGCACAGGAATGGAAGGTGAGTGAGGCCCTCTGAATAATGCAGTGCAGCTCTTGGGTGCTGCACTGTTTTCTCTTTCCTTACACACTGACAGAAAAAATACAAGCCAATCTAGCCCTAAAATTCCAGCTTGGTCAGAGATGCCTACTTAGAACATTCCTGTCAGATGGAGATTGAAGTGGGTTGTTCCAGTGGTTGTGGCAGCTGGTTCAGCAAAACAAACCAGGCTTGGAATGCATTTAGGGAAGTGCTTCACAACAGCTGCTCTCAGTTCAGTGGCAACAGCTGGATCCTGGGTTTAAGAGGCAGCACAAGTGGAGAGGAATAGCTTGTTCCAATGGACTGACTGTGACATGAGGAACTAGGAAACCCTGTCTTTTAGTCCCTGGCCTATCACTGCTTTGGTGAAGTCTTTTAGATTCTCAGCAGTGAGATCTCCCTCATTTCATCTCCTGGGGCAGTAGCACTTGCATCAGTGAGCAGTCACAAAGAGAGGGTACAAATGAGCCCTGCTTAGGAAATCAAACAGGGCACATGACTTCCCTGGTTTAATTCTTAGCAGAGAGCAAAGCTGTCCCAGCAGTGCACATGGGAATGATAATATCTCTGAATTTCCTGTCCTCACTCAGGGATAACACAGATGTCGGAGCACTTCTGTTTTCCCCCATTTCAGGAAATCCTCTCTCTTTGGTCTCGTTACAAAGAACTAGAATGAAAGAGTGGATTTATAAGGTAAAGGATCCCTCAAACTAATTTGGGTTTGGGGGGATCTTTAGCTGTAGTAATATAGAACAGACTGGTGAGGGACAGGTTTTGCATTCTGGATCCAACACTGGCCTGGCCAAGGGAGCCACTGCACAGAAACCACACAGAAGGTGCTCAGTGAATTTGTGCACCTCCTGTGGGTAGCACCTTTGGTGCAGAGGAGAGTTGTTTCAGTAGCTCCGTGATCTTGTCTCTGTGTATCCTGCCAGACTGCTCGAGGGAACTCAGTAAATGAATGGTTAGTTGTTATTCAGCCTTCAGAATGGCTCCATCCAGTTCTCCAAAGTGCCAGTTTATTACTCATTTGACTTGGCTACGAGGCATTAATAAAACATGAAGGCTAAAGCTGACTTCATTGCACTTGGAAATCCAGGCAATATACTTGCACAGACTGGGAAATCTCATTATTTGGTGTTCAGTTGCTACAGGAGAGCAAACATTTTGCACCAATACAGTTTTCTGTGTGTGGGTTTTAGTCTGGATGAATTTGGATTCACCATTAGGCCACACTGCTTACTGTGAAAAGCAGAGATGAGCCAGGGAACCCACTGTGAGTCTGTGTTTGGGGCAGGTCCGTGGTGGAACTGCTTGTGATGGTCCAGCCTGGTAGAAGATCTCCATTTGGGATCTCCATTTAAGGAGTCCTAAGAGCCTACAAACCTCTTGGCCATCCTTGGAGAGCAACCAATAAATGGAGAACTGATTCATACCATCCATTTGATTTTTCAAAAGGCTTTTGTAAATCCATTTCTTGAGGAAGTTAAGCAGCCAGAGAGAGCAAGGGAAGGTCCCAGTATGGGCAGACAAAAGCAGTGGATGGTAAAAAGTAAGTGGTCAGGCCTCACAATAGTTCGAGAAGACTTCTTTGGGGATTTGTGCTGGCATGTCAGCAGGAGAACGTACAAATGACCCAGCAAAGGGTGGGACCATTCTAGTCACTACTACTGTTCATTTGCCTTTTCAGTTTTCCAGGATTTAGTACAGAAAAGAACATGATTAACATTTACTCTCAGTTCCTGTGTGACACGATCTGGGACTAACCCAAACTGATTGCAGATTCAAATCTAGTATCTGGGATTGAGCTAAAGCAGACCTTTCATAAAAAAATCTCATCATCTTTTTAGAATTTCTTGTGACAGGGAATCTATGAAGAACTTCATCATGTTAATCTAGAGGTTAGTTGCCCTCAACAATAAAAATTATTAACTTAAATTCTGGCCTGAAGTCATGAGGTTTCCAGGCAGCATCACTTCAGCAACTCCATCTGCTGGTGTGAGGATTCCTCCGTGTTCAGGTCTCCACCTCTCCATGTGGGTGCTTGCAGATTGTTATCAAATAATTACTTACACTTCCTTTTGCTTAACCAGAGAAGATTAAGCTCCCAGGATCTTTTCTATTTAATGTCCTCCAGTCCTTTTCCGCTGAGCAGGATCTTCATCTTAGATTTGGTGCCAACACCACCTCCTACACGTCCTGAGCAGAATTTAACCACTTTTTTGGAGAGTCTTCTGCACTGGGAGACCTTCCCAGCAAAGGGGAAGGGCAGGATCACCAAAGTAACTCTGATTCCTTTCTCCTGTGGAGCAGGGAGTAAGGGCATGGCTGAGGACTGTCTGTTCCAGCCTCTTGTGAAAAGCCAAAATAAGCTAAAGAAGCCTGCAGACTAATTCAAGTCTCAGGAAGATGTTTTAACAAATTCTGTGTCAGCCCTAGGCTTGATGGGAAGATCAAGTCCTTTTGAATCTCACATTCTTTGGATCTCACAGCAAAACTCAGCCTGCTCTGTTCATCCTGCTCCCTGCTGGGAAAGGTTCATTCTCTAGTACCAGTTTCTGGTTTTACTGTAGGTTAATGTGTAGTTATTGCATTTTACTACATTTTCTAGTAGAAAAGGCCATTCTCTAGTACTGAAAGGCGTGGGTGGCAAACACCTGCTCTGAACTCCTTCCCCTGCTGAGGAGCTTGAATGTACAAAAGCAACAACCAAACTGAGATCTTTCCCCTCCCATTACTCATGAACTGGGTATTTTTATCACCACACATTTCTAAATAAATCCTGTCACCTAATCCTGTTAAGTGAAGCCTGCAAATCCAAGGAAGTAGAAGTTTGTTGCTCCACTGAAACAGGAATTTGTGGCATCAACAAGCACAGAAGTGGCCAATAGTGCACACAACTGTCCTTTGAGCAGGCTCTGAACAGCAGCTTGTCAAGGCTCTGCTGGGACTCCAAGTCGCTCAGAAGGGGGAAAGTGGTGGTGGTTGTTTAACCTGGGGCAGAGTGTGCACTCAGATGTCAGCAGAGTGCCCTCTGCTCTGGCATCTCTCCATGGCAGTGTCCAGGTGCTTTCCTGAGCTGTTGGATATCTCTGGATATCAGGCTTTTCCAGCAGTGGCCAGCAGCAGCAAGCAGGAATAAAGGGGATGTGCCAGACACCATGGGAACACTGAGAACCTGGGAAGCTGAGGGGACAGAGGGGCAGGATTTTGTGCCAGCCCCAGGGAAGGACTGAAGTGCTCGCTTTGTGCAGAGTGTAATTCCTGGGGGTCTGGCCAAGCCCAGAGTGGGCCTGAGGGCCAGGAGGGAAGTGCTGCCAACACCAAGGACCCACACATTGCTTCTCCCCACAGACCAGCCCTGTGTGGGGCTGCATGTGCTGTCACATCATCTTGAACCCTGTCAGAAAGATTGAATTTTTTTAAATCTTTAAAAACCCAGAAAAGTTTTCATTCTTCTCCTAAATTGCAGCTGGTGCAGCAAATGCCATTTTCCTGTTTCCCTGGTGTCCCACAGGAAGCATCTTTGTGAAGCTGCTCCATTGAACAGAAGATTTAAGATACCATCAGGCAGTAGGAGGGCACAGGAGGGAATAAGATTCTGTCAGCTAATGGTTTAGGGGAAAATCAGGAAGGGCTGTCTTCTGTCCTACTCCCAGGGATGTGTCTTAATTCCCATGGGAAAGGGCATTGTGCCAAAAGGAGATAGAGTCCAGGAAGCAGCATCTGGAAGGGCTGTATGCTGTCCTGCCCTTCACTGAGCACACAGAGCAGGGGCAGGAGGTGCAGTTTTTCATGGATTTCACCAAAAAGAGCTTCAGCACTGAGAGAAGAGGCAGCTGAGCAGGATCACACAACTACCATCCACTGAGATGGGTGTTTCCAGGGATGACCTGACACAATCCAGGCCATGGCCTCAAAAGACTGCAGAGCTTTGTTTGCACCCTCACACTGTACACCACACATAGCAAGGGGCATCCAGGGAAGGGCAGGCACGGGGAGGAAAACACGGAATGAACCTTCTGCCCCCACCCTTCTGGGTTTCCTGGGTATTTAGTCTTTGTCAAGTGTGCAGCATTTGCACTTCCTTTGATTAGAAAGTCCAAATCTCATTTTGTTATTAGCCACTTGGGTAATACATTCATTCCTAAAATATCTAAAAAAGAGAGGGAAAAAAAAAGCATTTTCTCTTTTTTTCCTGTTCTACACATACAGCTTTCTTGTTTCCAAACCCAGCAGGTTTTGCTTTATCTTTCAAAAGATGGAAATTCCCTTTTTGGTGAAGATAATTTTTCAGAATGTCAGCATAGTTGGTTGAGATGAAGAATGGCCATAAAGAATCTCAGAATGGAAGCTCAGCCCCTCTGTAATTGTGGCATTGCAGCACAACTGTCTCACACAGGTGAATGCAGAGCAGACAATTCTCCCCCTGCCCTCTTCTGGAGCTCTGCCCTTTGGATCCACCCTCTGTCCTTTCCCTGCCCTATCTCTTCTCAACAAAGCTTTTCCAAACCTAAACAAGTACAAAGCAAACAGCACTGAGCTGGATCTGAATGCCGTGGTTTGTTTATCCTTGCTGCCATGTCCTGCTCCTCTGCTGGGTTTTGGATTCCGGGATTTTCTAGAGGTATCAGTAACACCTGTAATTAAACACAGTAACAAATGACAGTCAGAGGCCCAGATTGAACCAGGGGTGCATTTTTGATCCACAACTGAGGCAACAGCTCGATCAGCACAACTGTGCATGTCATAGCCTGGCACAAACTCCAGGGAATAAGCTCCAGCTTTAAGATAACCAGAGACTTTTCTGGTGCTGAGTGGGCTACAGGCAGAACCACTGAAGGGCTGCTTTTTAAAAGCAAAGCACAGACAGAGGAGGCCTTTATTTTAATCTCAGAATTATTTGCAGCCTTATCAAGTGAAGCTTTTTCCCTTTCCTCTACTTATCTCCATTGCTGACACTGCTCTGAGCCACAGCTGCAGCAGTGGCACAAATCACCCTTTTCCCTCCAGGATAATGGGAATGTCTCCAGGACTCAGACTGGCCTCACCTGTTTGCTTGTTTGTGGAGGATGCACTTAGGCCAGTAGGAATGAAATAGTGGGTCTTCCTTGCCTTTGTCTTTGTTTTCACTGGCACTGAAGTTCTTTGGGGCACCACGGGCAGGGCTGTCTGCAGGGGGCAGTCTGAGGGCTCCTGCCTGAAGTCCTTCTGCTGCCGTGGTGCTTGGACATGATGGCTAAGCCTGGCTTTGCAGTCTGGCTCTTCTCAGGAGTTCAGAAACAGTGAACTGGCGTGGAAAGGGCTGAGGTTGTTCTCCAGGTTCAGGACATGCCTTCCAGCTGCCTGCCCGAGGAAGTGAGGCTGGGACAGTCATGCTCGCTACCCAGCAGTCTGTCAGCTCCCTCCTACTAATATTTCAACCTGTTGGAGGGTTGAAAAGGGATTTGACAGAGGGATTTTGTCTCAAAAGATAATATCTTCCTACATATTTATGAGTAAGTGGCTGGAGTAAAGAGAGAGTTCAGAATCATAGAATTACAGGGTAATTCAGGTTGGAAGGGATCTCTGAGGGTCTTCTGCTCAGCCCACAGCACCAGCATTAATGACTGGACCATGACAGTACAACTGGAAATTATGGAGGAGAGGTTTGTGTTGAATCCTGCACATCAGACATGGGAGACTCCGGTCACGAGCCATAAATCTATGGGACATTTCTCCCATAACCATTTTCCTCATAGAGCATCTCATTCTTAATTAGTCTCTTATTTCAAATTTTTCAATCTTCTGCCTGTCTTCAGCAGTCGGATGGAGGGAGGCACTGCTGAAGTACATCCATGAGGATTATGAGTTCTGTGCCTGACATGTGCTATGGCTGGAAACTTTGGCTTTGGAAACATGATGCTGGGTTTGTTGGATTGGAGAAAGAGAGAGGGTTCAGGTCAGCCCTGGCAGAATGCAGCTCACCCAGAGCAGAGGCTGCACTTCCCAAAGGTGGAGCTGCCATTACTGTTCTGGGAGACAGTGGCACATTTCCCAACAAATGCAGCACTGCATGAGAATCCAAAATAGAACAGTTGATGTAGACAGCAGATACATCTGTGGGACAGACTGGGGACAGGGATCCATTATTCTCTGGGAGGCTGCAGCTCATTAAATGCTGGGGAAAGGTGCTATTTTGGGAGAGGCTCATTTGATGAGCTGATCCACTTTGAGCAAACCTCCCCATGCTGTCTGAACCCTCTCCTGAGGAATTCCACACCAGGGGAGAAATACAAGCTACTGCTTGGGTTTTCAATGGAAATTTGATGGAATGTACATTTGGAAGGCAAATTTTATTGAGATCTAAGGTGCAAGCTCAATATGAGCCTTTCAGTGTGAATATTGGAGGATTCATTGGTAGAGTTTTGACCATAACGTAAAAATGTGGGTACTTTGTAAACTAAAAGTAATTGTGATTAAATCACACAGTTGCTCTAATCCCAGCAGCCTCTCTGAGCTGTGTAATTTCTCTTCTTCATAACTCCAGTCGTGGTTACCTGTCCCTGCTTTTCTATTTCCAGGAAGGTTTCTCCTCCCAGGGGAGTCTTAAAGGTCAGGTGGCAAGATGCTCATGCTAATCAATCTGTTCCTAGCTGGGATTTTCAGCTCCTTGCTCCAGCAAGGATTACCAGCTTTTGCAAAACACCTAAACATCCTGAAAAGCTCAGGAGGATATTTTCTGCAGAGGCTTCTTTCCACAGACACCACCATGGCAGATCCTTTGGGTGACATTCCCACTTTGCAGTCCTGTGGCAAAGCTGTTTGTTAGTTGTAAGCACATTCCCACAACCCCTCTGACATCCTACACAAGTGCTCATGTTTGGATCTTGGCTGTAAGAGTGGAGAAAGTGGGATTGCTCCAGACTTGTTTACCACTGGAAGTTGGAATGAATATTGCTTTCCAAGCACTTCCTGATAGAGGCTTTTCTGTCCTGTGCTGTGTCTCCTCTCTTGCCAGGCTCCCAGGGCTCTGTTCAGTGTCTCTCTGCTCCCACTGATGCACTTTGAACCATTCTTTCTCAAAACCTAAAGCAGTTCTTGAGTAGCAAAGCTGGACTTTTCCCTTCCATCCTGACATCCAGCCCTGGAGACTCTCCTGTGTCCCCTGGGCTCAGCACTCTGGCCTGGATCTTGCTTCCCATTGCTCAGCTGCTTCAAAATCCACACAGGTGCCCTTGGGCTGTCCCTTAACCAGGGGACACGCTTGGAGCTTCTCAGGCCACACTTGCAGCTTCTCTAAGGAACAGGAGCAGGAAGGGAGCCCTGGCTGAACCTCTGTGAGTGCAGTGTGACAGCATACTCGGGCACAACAGGGCTGAGAAGAGGGAGGAGGTGTGTATTTATTATTTCTTCATTATCTCCCAGGTCTGGTCTGAGCTGCAGAGGCTCTACCACAAAACCTCTGAGGTGGAATTGCCCTGTTTTGTAGTGTTGAATATTTCATGAATTTCAAATGCCAATTATGAGTTACTTGCTGCCTGCTAGGAACAACAGGCAACTTTGCCAGGACTTGTTCCTCTTCTTCCAAGCTGTACCACATGTCCATTGACTTCTTTTCCATCTGAGAATCCCGAGGCTGAAAGGTGATGACTGAAAGTCTCACCCAAGCAAAGGTGCTCCTCAAAGAGCAGCTTGCACTGCTGCTTTCTGTACCCTGAGCTACAGGATATCAGCTTTTATGGCTCTCAGTCTATTCCTCTCTAGTCCTGAGCTCATTGGGAGTGTCATTTCTCACATTTGCATTGCAGCACTGAGTTTTTATTAAAACAGCACCATATATATGTATATATGTATGTGTGTATGAGCTGGCAAAATTCCCTAGGAAACAAAGCAATCTTTGGCTGCTTCACCTGCATTCTCCCTACTAAATTCATTCCCTTTGTATCCATGCCAAGTCTTGGAGCAGAATCTGACAAATACTGTTAAAAAGGAGGTAACTTCCCTCAAAAACAGTTCTGCCTTTTCCTGACAGGTGACTTCTCTATACCCCCTTTGAATGTACTGTGCAGCCAATAACTGGCCAGTCTTTGTCTCCAGCAGCCCTGGCTTTTCTGAAATCCTCTCAAAATATGTATATAAAGGTTCACTTGCTGACATGGACAGCACTGCCATAACGCTGGCAATAAATTATGTCCCTGGTAGTAGTTTCATACCATTAGACAAGGATAATTCCCATCCCCCTGCACTTAGTTCTTGGAAGGCTCTCAAGTAAAATATCATTACTCTGAAGTTCTCTGGACACAAAACTGTCATTACATTTTAAGGACTTGAAAAATTCTTCTGAGTTTGGGATAACTCCTGGAGCCAAGTTTTAGAGGTGTTTAGGAATCCAAACCTGGAGACAGGGAAGTACCTTATGGATTGAGCTGTTGGGGCAGTTCCATGATTCCATGAAGCTTTGTGCTGCACAGGTAACTGTGGTGTGTCTGAGGCATCACACGTGTGGTACATTGCCTGGCCAGGCTGGGAAGTGCCAGAATTCCAGGCACAGGGATGTCTGGGTGCTCCTGCGCATTCCCTTGCTGCTGTGCTGCTGGGATGTTGTGCTGCCTGTGAGAGGATCAGGCAGCACTCCCAGAACAATCCAGCAAGGCCAGGGAATAGTGGGGGGCTTTTCCGAGTCAGCTGGGAGGGGACAAACAGCTCCATTCCCTGGGCATGTCCTTTGCTCTGTCATTCTGGGGGAGCATCAGGGACTGCATCAGCTGCAGCTGCTGTGCACCTCATTAATCAAACACATCCTCTTGCAAGGCACTTGATTGCAGCTGAGGCACACAAGTGCTTCCACCTCAGCATCCCTAGTGCCTGGAGGAGGGAAGAGGAACAGGGAAAAGACCTTTAGTGCTCTCACTGGCCTAGTTCACATTGTCTGATCTACAGGAACATGTGGAAATGGAGATTTATTTCCCCAGAAAAGCTTGTGATGAAAATAATAACATTAAATAATATTTGTGCTGGGTGGCTGCACTGTGGAGTATTTGAAATGAGTCACAGCCTGTCTGGGTTGTGGCAGGAGGTGGGAGGAGAAGAGGAGCAGGTGAACACATCAGGAAAGGATTCAGGAGAGAGCAGGCAAACAAAAGATGAGGAAGCATGTGCTCTGTGTGTGTGTGCAGTCACTGCTGCTCACAGCAGCTCCTGGACTAGAGCTGCAGGAACATCCTCCTGCTTAAACGGCACAGGTACCTCTGGCCAGGCACAAGGGGAGTGTTTGCTCCTGGAAACAAGGGATGGAATGAGGATTTCCCTCCTCCTCGCAGGGGGCATTCCTTGCCTGTGTTCAGCCTCCCTGCCTGCCGAGTTCTCCTGGTTTCCTTCTCCTACCAGGTGTGATTTTAAATGTCTGAAACAACAAACATTCTAGAAAGCCTCAGATGATGAATCTGTGCAAAAATGGATACAAAAATCTCTCATTTGGCCAAACAGATTCATAATTTAACTCCATTTGTTTCAAAGGGTTGGCAGTAGGAAATAATTTGAACCAGTTTATCAGCCTTAAACATAAAAGGATAACCAGCCATTCCCACAGGAGCACAGGCACGGCTGATTGCTACCTCTTTTCCTCCTTTTCTCCAACTCCCCTCTCAAATATCAAAAAATGCCCGATTTTGGCTGCTTTGGCCTCTGTAACACGAGGCTCATCGTGGGCAGCACGGAAGGCAGGAGGATTCCCGTGCGGAGCTGTTCTTTTGCCAGGACCGTGCCCTGGAGACGCGCCGGTGGCGGCTGAGCCGAGTGAAGTGCTGACTCAGGAGCCCCCCGGGAAGGGGCTTTGCCCACCGGGAAGGGCGGGAATGGGTTTCCCCGCATGGCAAGGAGAGCCCACGCATCCCACAGCCTCCCGCAATCCAGCGGGGGAGCTCTCGGAGATGCGGCTTGCCTCTTTATTATTTTTTGGGGATGACTTGTCCAGCTCCAGCCCGCAGGGGAGGAGTAGTGCCGCTGTGGGTGGCTAACGGGGAGAGTGGCAGCCAGGGAAAAGGATCCCTCCAACCCTTCGGGACTGCGCGGACGGGTGGGAGCGCAGCAAACTTCCTCTGCCTGGAAACACAGGCGCTCCCCGAGCCCCCGCCTTGCGCGCAAGGGAGGTTTTCAAGGTGAAGCGCTGTTCTCCCGTTCGATTTGGTTTCGCCCCTTCCCACAAACCCCCCCCCGTGCCTCCACAAGCAAACCTGCCCTCAGCAGCCACATCTCCGGGAGGAGCAGGGATCGCTCGCGTCTCAGCGACGGGGAATATTCTCGCTCCTCTGTATTGCTCTTTGGCACGTCCGTGCCGCTGCCGCGTGTCCCCGGGGCTGTCCCGGGGCCGGTGTCCGCAGCAGCCCCGCGGCCGCCGGGCGTGGCCCCTTTAAGAAGCCCGGGCGCTGTCTCAGGTAGGCAGAGCCTGTGTGCAGTAGTCGCTCCTATGGCAACCCAATAGAATGGGATCGCTTCATGAATATTCCCAGGAGCAGGGGCTGCATGAGGAATAAGTGATGACAGTGATGTAAGCAAGCAGTGGCCGCTGCAGGTTGCAGTTCATTGTGTTATTGGCCGGCAGGTTGAGGAGTTGGAGGCAGCCGGGCTTGAGCTCGGCGTTCCGGATGATGTCTGCCCGCCGGGAGACACGGCACATTTGCATCTCGAAGCCAACATGGCAAGGCGGCTGCTGCTGCCGCTGCCGCCCTCCCTCGCCTTCCAGCCAGGAGTGTGTGGCTCTGCTCTAGACTTCTTGCCCAGTGCTCAGGATCTGAGCAGACAGGGATTGCAGTAACACTCACCAAGGGGAGACAAGCAGCAAGTAGCCAAATCGGGACAACGGAGGAGAAGGGGGGGATTTTTTTGCCTTCCCTCTTTTTTATTTTTTTTTTTTTAACTTCCCTTCCCTTCTGGATGCAGAGGCTGTGTTTTGATGCAGAGCCTGTGGATGCCACAGCCTGGTAAGGAGATGCCACGCCAGTGTCTGGTCCCCTGTGCCCCGTGAGGTGTGGGCAGGGGCCTGGGGCAGTGGCAGAGCAGAGCAGAGCAGGCTCTGTCCCCCTCCCCGAGCAGCAGCAGCCGCAGCCATGGACAAGCTGCCCCCCTCGATGCGCAAGAGGCTGTACAGCCTGCCCCAGCAGATCGCACCCAAGGCGTCGATCATGGACGAGGAGGATGACAGCGACAAGGACACCCGCAGAAAAAGCATCAGGCTGAAGCCACTGCCTTCGCCCTCTGCCGGGAGCACCCGGGCCCTCGGGGGGGACCCCAGCAGAGGGGGGGACCCCGGGCTGCTGGAGACGGAGGCCGGCGGCAAGGGCGGCAAGAGCAGCACCAACGGGGACTGCCGCCGCTTCAAAGGGAGCCTGTCCTCGCTCACCAGCCGCCACCTCCACGACGCGGCCGAGGAGAAGAGGCTGATCGGCGGCGAAGGGGAGCCGGCCTCCCCCTGCGAGGACAAGAGCCCCCCCGGCAGTGGGGAGCTGGAACAGGGGCTGCCCGGGCCCCCCCCGCCCGCCTCCCCCCCGGAGCCCCAGCAGCCCCCCCGGGCCTGCTCCTCCACCTCCATCAAAGTGGAGGGAGGTGGAGGGTGCGACCAGATCACCCCGGATGAGGAGCAGAGGCTGGGCCAGGCCGGGTTCATGCAGAGGCAGTTCGGGGCCATGCTCCAGCCGGGGGTCAACAAATTCTCCTTGAGGATGTTTGGCAGCCAGAAGGCCGTGGAGAGGGAGCAGGAGAGGGTTAAGTCTGCCGGGTTCTGGATCATCCACCCCTACAGCGACTTCAGGTACAATCCCCCCTTCCTGCCCCACTCCAAAGCAGCCGGTCTGCCCCTTCCCACACCACCTCCTACACTGCACCCACCCCGACAGAACTTTCCTTGGTCATCTCCTAGTCAGGGAACCTGGAGGACACATCCCGGATCTGCTCCACTCAAACAATCTGCAGGTTTCATTTACATTTAAACTTCATTTTAGTGTCCCCACACTATTATTAATTTTAAATTGTGGTTTTAAACCAACAAATGTCTCTCACTTTGGCTTATTATAAGGGAAAGGGTCTCCTTAAGTTCAGTGTAAATGGGGAAAAATGTTCCCACCTGATGCACAACTCTAGACTAAAAGCATGGTGTGTGCTGCTTAACTAGTCCTACCTCCCCAGTCCAGAATGTGTGCTCTGCCTGGTTAATGCTTCCCCTTTTCACACCTCAGAGTCCTCTCCCCTCTCCTTCCCCCGGAGTTAGGGAAGGATGCTGCTCTGTAGCTCTTACTGCAGCACGGCTTGTCAGGAATTGCATTGAGAAGGAACTTAACACCTTCAGAGTCTTAGAGAGACACAGCCTCTCTTCTGCATCTGTACATCCCTATTTGCAGAAATAATTTGGAGAGGGGATAGTTAATACTGTTTTTATCAAAGTAAAGGCTTGCTTTCACTCCACAGCAACATTTCCATGGAGGTTAATGAGGAAATTAACTTGTAACCCCTAGAGCCAGTTTTGTGTAGTTCTGCATCACACAGGGGCTGTGTTTGGGTATTTCTGAGCAAAGCATCGTCTGCTGGCACAGGTGAATTGTCCTCTGCAATATGTATGTAAAGTGCTGCAATCAATAATTAATTACTTAGTGCAATCAATGGCTAAGGTTTATTGCTTCAACTTTAATTACAACTGCCTTACATCTCACATTTAAAAACACATGGTAGAAGAACATTTTTCAAACACATAATCTGTCACACTACATGATTTTATTGAATCACAAAACCTTGCAATATTCCCTAAAATACAGGAAGCAAGGTAATTCCAGGAAGGAGTTCCAGGATGGATTTGGTGCCCAAAGACAGGAGTGACAGAAACCTCTTGACACTGCCCATTAGGGATTTAGCAAGTAGCCCCCACGCTGAGCAGATTCAGCACTGGCACTGACCAGATTCCTTGATGTTAGCTTGGATTAACAAATGTTATTAGAAGGCTATGTGAGTTGGAAGACTGCACTGTCATTTAAATTCAGTGCATTCAAGTGTCCCAAGCACACAGCTGAGTGAGCTTTTGAGGGCTTCCAGTAGCTACAGCATGATCCATAGTCCTTGCAAGCACAGCCCTTACCCAGTCCTGCACTGGGAAGACTATAAAATTGCTTCCCAGTTGTGGCTGGTTGAGTAATAGCTCCCAAACACTGAAACATGGAATGATCAGCTTTAAAAAGAGCAAAACCCAGTGCATACTCTTGGCTATAAATCTTTGCATTTTGTCTGGAGTTAAAAACTAGCCACTGTCCTTTCTTGGGTTTGTTCTAGCAAGGTGTTTTGTGTGTGTCACAACCTCAAGGAGTTTGGGATTTAGTCTCTGGGTTGTGTTTGGATTTATGCAAAGGCAGCCTGCAGTTTGCATCTTTCTGTCTCTGTACAGCGGGTTTATTCCCTTCCATCTTTATGGCTGTTTCAGCCCAGAACCAGCCTGGGAAACTTGCGTAGCAGTAGCTGAGGTATCCACCTTGCCCAAGGTGAGATGGTCCTAAGAGCTGGATTTTTTAAGGTTCCTACTGAACCAGTGCTTATTCTTTAAAATGATGAGGTAAGTTTTGCTTTCTGAGGCACTTGGCCACTCCTAGCCTGGCACAAAGGAATGAAACTCCCCCCAGCCAGATGATCCCACCGAGTCTGCAAGCACGGAGCTGTTCTGTGCTTGCAGATCCACAGGGATGACTCTTGGATTAGAACATAATCCTGCCCTGATGTAGCTGGGAATTTGTGCAGAGAAGGCACAGTGAGTTGGGTGTGTGTACCCTGGGGCAGGACCTGCCTGGGGGCACATTCCAGGTGGGTGACACCTCTGTGTTCCCTCTGGAATGGTGTGGGAGCCCAGCTGTCCCTGTGTCACCTGCCAGCCTGGACAGGGCAGTGGCACTGAGGGGCCACGAGGAGCTCCAGGCACCACTGTCTGCTCAGTGGGGATATTTGGGGGGGAACTTTGTTCATCCCTGTCTGCAGCTCACTCGCAGCATGTCTGTGCATGGATGCTGCTTGGAGAAAAGGCGTGGGCTCCCATGGAAAATGACCTGTGAACAATGGATGCCTTGAAGGAGAGGAGTGGGAGCCTTCTCGGATTCTCATCAGGCTTTGTGTTCCTTCTTCCCCTCTACTAAAGCATCTGTCTCGGAAACAACTCACATGAATAGCATTTTTTGACCTCTGGAATGCAGCAGACTGCACCAAAGAGCAGGTATCCCCCAAATATTTGCAGTATCCTTGACCCAGAGGAGTGTGTTCCGTGCCTCGGGAATTCCGCAGTGCAATGCCCGGCTGCTCCGTGCCATAGATGGGTGCAGGTCCTGGAGCTGTGGGATCTTGGAGCCATCAGGCTCCATTATCTCCTGCAATTTGCTGTCACCAAAGCTGTGCAGCAGCATTTGGTGTCACAAATTTCGAGTTCATAAATATTTAGCCCCCGAGCTTGCTTTGTGTCTGTTTGGAGCAGCCAGTTTTCCCTGGGGGAGCGAGGTGCTTGTGGAGCTCCAGCCCTCGTGACTCCTGTCTCAGTACAGCTGGCCATGGAAGTTTGGCATGGAACACTCCAGCCCCGTTTGCTGCTGTGAAATGACATTGGGGTAATTCTCTCACTTCATGGAGTTGCTTCTCCTTGGCGCTATGGAGAGGAGTTCCTGATTTAGAATAGAACAGAGGCTTTCATCATTGTCTCATTAAATTATCATTTTAGCATCTAATATGGCTAATTCCAGTGGCAAATCTATGACCCTCCAAGAGTAAAGCAGATTAATATAGATTCAGGCTCTGTTGATCTCTGCTTTTAGTCCATTGTGAGGGGAAAAGACATCAAGTGACCTTTATAAAAACCAAGCTCAATGCCCCTGAGTACTCCTGACTAATGCAGTGGGCTGGGTCTAGAAGCTCTTGAAAGGTGTCTTAGCAATTTCGAATGAAACCCAGGAAACTGGCTCCTGTTCTGAGGTGCAGATGTGTGTGCTGGTGGCTGGAGTTTGTTTGCATCTGTGGTTGATCACACATCAGTGCAGAGCCAAACTGTATTTCCTAGATCAGGATTTATCTGTGTCTTTGGAAGCTTTTTCACTGGGTAGATAGAATTGTAATTTATTGCTTAGAGGAAGCATTGATCCAGTACAATTGGTTTAATAAAAAAATTCCAGACAAACAATGATCTGTCTAGTTTGTAGCTGACTGAAGCATATGGGTTGTAGCTGCTGCCCAGAATTGCCTGCAAAAAAAGTGTAGTGTGCTGCTTTTAGAAAGACCTGAGAACGGATACACTATCTGAGGGACCAAAATAGTCCAAACAGTGGATGTAAATAGAACTGCACATTATACACTGCCCAGTAATCTATTAACTTCTTCACAGGGA
The DNA here is from genome assembly GCA_013399895.1 of Serilophus lunatus. NCBI lineage: Eukaryota > Metazoa > Chordata > Aves > Passeriformes > Eurylaimidae > Serilophus > Serilophus lunatus. Next base: position 275,760 of record VXBA01000260.1, read on the forward strand.
AGAGAAGCTGCTCTCTTTGAAAACAATGGAAACTATTCCGCTCGGTAGCAGACACAACTGCAGAATGTAGAATTTTTCTCTTACTCGTGATACTTGTCTGCAAACAGATCCTTGATTTTATTTGCTACCTCTGCCAGAGCTCCCTGGCTGCTGGGACCCCGGGGAGATTTCTCTGGCACCAAAAAACAGATGCTTGGGTGTGAGGGAAAAAACAGATGCTCAGGTGTGAAGTGTAAGGTAGAGGAAAGAACAAAATCATTGCTTCCCTTCATGCTGCAGAGTCATCCAGCCTCCTTTCCTTGGGGCACTCAGTGGGATCTGCTGGGACAGCCCAAGTATCTGAACCTAGCAGCACCAGTGGGACTGAGCAGAAATGGAAAGGATGTGTGTTCACCTTTGCCACTCTCCAGAACAGACTTGATTTCCAGTGCTGCTCTGTCTCTTTTCACTGGGAAGCTTTTCCCTGTTATGTTAACAGGGTAAACAATCTGTGGAGAGTCCAGCAGTGCTCGCTGACTTTGGCAGCTCCCTCAGGTGGCTGTTGCTCCCTGCCCTCAGACAGAAATGCCCTTTTCTCCATCTCCTGCCCAAAAGGCTGGTCCTTTTGCCGGCCTCTCCTCCCTCCTGCCCCCAGTGATGCTCTGAGCAGAGAGAGCACAGGGGAGTCCCCTCTGTGTGAGCTGCATGCACAGCACGTGCAAGTTGTGGGTCAGGGAGCAGCTGCAGTAGTAGCAGAAGCTGTGCCTGCCCCTGGAATCTAGTGGGAAGTGCCAGCAGGCCCAGGTCTGGAGAAGCAGCTCCCAGCCCTGGCTCCCTTCTTTTCCTGCTGATGGTGTTGCCTCAGAATAACTGAGAGGGGAGTCAGATCCTACTGCCTTTGCTGCAGAGAACTTCCCTGCCAATTCCCAGGGCAGTTTGCTGGAGCAGAACGAGGGGATCCACACAGGAATAATACGAAGGATAATCCAAATCCCACTGAACAGCATGACTTGGGTTTCTGTTGTCTTCAGTGGGCTTTGAGTCAGGTTGCAGGAGGAGAAACGTGGTTTTGTGACCACGAACTGAGGGAATCCAACTTCTGCAGCCATATTTCCCATATCCATGGGCAGGTCAGCCCATGTTTCATGCCCCAGTTCACATGTCAGAGGTGGGAGATAAATAATCCCACACTAGACATTCCTTGTAGGAATATTGTTTTTTGTGTGAGACACGTTCAGATGCCTGAGCATGAAAACAGGAAGGCCTCAGTAAATGAAACACCTCAGTGTATCACCATGATATATTTTAAGACTAGAATATAATATTGTGGTATTTTCCTGTATGTTCACATGCAGAAAGTACGATAAAATGACATAAATGCATTGAGATTTAACAAATGACTATGATTAAGATTTTTTGCATAAACTTAATTCAGGCCCTTCATACCAATCTCTGCCAACAGATGAAGAAAGACATCTCTCCCACAGAAGCCTGTGGCTCCCTCAAGTGCATTCAGGGATGGTTCCCTGGGGAAAAACTCTTTAACATTTTCTCCATCTCTCCTTGTAAGATAACATACCTTATTTATTATCTCGTTCAGATCCTATTCTGACAAACAAGGTTCATTTTCTCGTGCCTTTTTTTGGTTTTTTTGGTGTTATATTCAACTATAGCAGCAACAAATGTTCCTTTTTCTTCCTGACACCTTGGCCAGGAAGCCTGGCCGTGCCCAGGTTCTTGTGAGGTGGCAGAGACTCGAGGAGAGGGAGGTCACAAACATCCATCAACTTGGTGTAGTGCAAAGGAAGCCCTGCACAGCATCCCTTGTGTTCAGAGCTCTGCCCTGGGGGGCTCAGCAAGGAACGAGCCATCCCTGGGATCCAGAAGGCAAGGGCACAGGGCCAGCGAGCGCCTTTTAAAGATGGGGACAGTGTGATTTGGACCATTTCTTAGCCTGGCTGAGGGAGCAGCCAGACTGGGAAATTCCCGTGCTGATCCCAAGCCTCTGCTGGTTGTTAGTTTGTCTGTTGTTATAGCAAAAAAATAATCAGCCCTGTAAACAATGACATCATGTTCTCTTCAATCATCAGCTAAGAATATTATCCTGATCCCAGGTTTGGGTTGGGCCCTTTGCAGGAAGGTTTTGGCAGGGGGGGAGTAGCCAGGGCACCGCTCACCTGCCCTGGCCATCACATCTCCTTCTGCAGTCCCTTATCTCTTCCACGGCAAACCTCTTTCCTCAAGGCCTTCCTCCCATCCCGACAGAAACAGGAGCTCTCTGGGAAGAACTGGATCAAACCCTGTAACAACTGTACCGTAACACAAGTGGATATTTTTATATAAATGTATCTGTACAGCCAACCTGTCTTCTGCTATTTCATACCCTGAGCTTTCGACCTTGCAGGCCGATTCTTAATACAGTGTTCTGTATTGTTGTTAAGGTTTTCAAAAACAAAATCAATGCCTGTCCTCGGCATGATAATACCCCTGGATTCCTTGGCAGGTGTGGATCTTTCCAAGGCTGTGTTGGCCTGGGTGAGTCAGTGGCCACGGAGTTACAGCAGGGGAACAGTGATGTACCACATTCTTGGGTTGCTCTCCAGGCTCCAAAGGGAAACAGGCTTTGCCTTTTACAAACTCTCTGCTTCGTTTCTCCTTTTCACCTGCAGTCCCACTCTCCTCAACCTGTTGTTTTCCACCTTTTTGTGGTGAATTTCTTGTCCAGTCAATCCTAGATCCCAACATCCAGCTTTCCATCTGATCACTAAGATTTCCTCTTAGTTTTTACTGTCTCTCCTCACCCCCTGCAGTGTTCCAGTTGCATTGTGTTGACTTGGCTCTTTACTCAGTCCAGCTCCAGGCTCCATCCTTATCCTTAAGCTTTTTCTCTGGGTGTGTCTCTCCAAATTAGTTCCCTCTCCTACATATTCTTGATTGCTCTTGTCCTTCCAAGTCTTTAAACCATCTCAGTTTTCTCAGTCTCCTCCCTGATTTAAGAATGGATCCTTTTGCTTAGTCATTTAAAACCCTTCCACATTATCCTTCTGCCTATCCTTGGACACTGAGGGTGTTAGACAAACTCAACCCATTTTCTATTTTTCTGGGGTTTAAACTTGGAATACCTCAATCCTCAGAGTTAGGCATTTAAAATGATGGATTTATACAGAAGCACAATCTCCACTGCTTTAGTATGAAGCAGATTATATTTGAGGGAAAAATGTGTTTTCTGAAGATGTTTATTAGCAGATGGACTCGGAATCAGTGCAGGATTTCTCAGTACTGTTCTAAGGTAAACTTGGGGTTTCAATACAGGGTTATTCTGGTTAGGTAACTGTGCTAGTGCTTTCTGTGGCACTGAGGTTTTTTCTGCTGTGGAGTCACTGCTGCTGCACTGAAATCCATTTATTATACAGATAAAAGAGTGATCTTTGTCTGGAGATAACATAGTGTCATTTTAGCTTGAAACCATTGAAATTTGTCTTTGTTTCTGATGTGTTATGAGCATCTCATTAGCAAGCCCATGAATCTCTCAGTTTGCTCTTGAAACCAACTATCTGAGCTCTCATCTCTGCCAGAGCAGAGATTTCTTCCTTTCTCTTATTTTTGAAAGCTGTGTTGGTGCCAAGGCAGTTATAGGTCAATTGAGTTATTGTTGGTTCTAATTGGCACTCTAACAAGCTATTAAATCAATTTACCTACAGATGAATGTCACTCAAAAAGAAAGGTGCCAACTCCTTTTGAGAACTTCAAAAAACCCATTTCCACTGCTGAGTGTGAGGGAAAGGCCAGGCTGGAGGGAAGTGGCTTCTGAGGGCAGGAGATTTCACCCCTAAATGTTTATGGCACGAGGTCTGGGGCTGAACACGGTCCAGGCTGTTCTGTGTGAGGTGGGATGAGACTATTTCCAGAACTCGAGGCCAAGAGGAAGAATTAGGAGAACCACCATCTGACAGATGCTTTCATATCCCTTCCCTAGTCCGTAACAGAGTATGGGCTTATTTCCAAACGTGAAGACCTGTGTCCTCTCATGCTCCTTCACACATTCCTGGGACAGCAGGTGCAGTGTCCACCACCATCCTTCAAACCAGGCAGCTCCCAGCTGGTGACATCATTGCCTTTGGATGTCTGTAGGGATCTGTACCTTCCCGAGATTTACTTGCTTTAGTTGCAGAAGAGTCAGAGTCGTTATGGTGAACTGCCTTGATTTAAATGCCTTTCTGAAACGTTTAGCTGACCTCTTCCCCCAGCAGCACACAGAGCTCGTTCCACAGATCTGAGCCTTTCTGGGTGAGCTGGTTGTAAAACAGTCACTTTTCAGCCTCCAGGGCAGGACAAGGTCTCCTGCCCGAGTGGAGCCCCCCGGGGGCTGCCCCTCATTGCTGCCCCGTGTGTGACCAGCAGGAGGATGCCCGGATGTCCCGGCAGTGGCTGAGCTCTGGGGAGGCACAGCTTGGCTCCGTGCAGCTCCACAGCTCTGCGGTGCTGACAGCACTAAACCCGGGGGTTGGCGGCACAAACAGCACTCAGGACTCCACAAACAGGGAGCAGATGTAACTGGGCTGACAAGGTGCTTTATAGAGACCTTTCCCACGTTGGCTACCTGGGAAGTGCCTTCACAAATTGAAATTATTCGCAGTGCTGCCATCAGCTGTGGTCACCTCGTACCCGTGTTAGCTCCGGGCTGTAGGAAAGCCTGGCTCTTATCTCCCAAGGAGACGCTGCAGGCAGCGGGGGAAGACGGTGCCGTGAGAGCAAAGCAGATGAGCATCCAAAGGGGAATTCCAAGGTCAGCTTGAGGGCCCACCACTTGCACATTCTAGGGGCACAGCAGCTTCCCTAGCGATGCACAAAAGCTAATCTCATTTGTGGTGACTCGTCCAAATGCGCTAATTAAGGATTTAAATCTCTGTCTGTGAGATAGAGGGGTTCTCTGCGTTCTGCATCCATTGTTCCCGAACTCGGAGGCAGGAGAGGAGCTGCAGGTTGCCAGCTGACTCCAGGGTAGGAGCTGTAACTCCTTATTTTTGGTTTTCACAGCCATGCTCGGGGTGCTTGTGATTGCCAGGAGATCAGTGGCTGTGCAGGGAGTGACTCCCCATCCCTCTGTACGGCTCCAGAGGCACGGTGTGCTCAGAGCTGCTCTGACAGTGTGATCCTCGGTTCCACGCCAGCACCTCGGGTGTTTTCCACAGCGAAGTGCATTTGGATTTGCCTGAGGGTGGGAAGGAAATGTCTTGTGAAGTTATCGGTGCTCCGAAGCTCCAAAGCTGGAGAGAGATAACTGCTGCATTCCAGAGACTGGGAGACTCCAGTCCTTTCCCTCGCACGTGATTTCAGGGCCCCAACACTGTCACCCAGGGCAGTGTCTCAGCAGCCAGGGAGCTGCAGGGGATTATCCAGCCCTGCTCCGTGTGTTCCCTCACCTCTGCCCACCTTTGTGTCCAGGGAAGTGGTGCAGAGCAGGGGTGTGGGCTGAGCCACAGCAGTGACACCCTGGCTCTCTGCAGAGGGGGGCAGTGCAAAGGGGGTGTTCCTGGCAGTGTCCTGGAGCCACTCTGCCGACAGTTCAAAGGATAAGGGACATGATAAGGATGACTGGCTGGGTGCAGCTTTTTTAACAATAGCAAACCCACTTTCATTAAACACAACCTCCCGATGCTTGACCTTTCCCCCTGGCTGGAAAGTACTAATGCAGGCACAAGTTACACTTCTATTAATAACAAGAGGAATGTGTTTTTTCATCCCCATTTTCCTGTGAATTGTGGGGATGGCAGGAGAAAGGACCAGTCTAGACTGCAGATGATGGTCTGTTCTCCTTGATGCCCATACAAAGCATTTGTGTCACTCTCCCATGCTCATTTAGCTGCAGATGCACTTGGAATCCTAAGCAATGTATAACAGCCAGAAGGACAAACTGGAAGGCAAGTCAGGCCTCTCCTTTGGACCCTGTGATTCATGCTGAGCAGATACTCCTGATTTCTCCAGCTTTGAAAAAAGGATGATGATGCTTCCAGGAGCCCTGGAAGATCCCGGAGGACTCTAAAATGTTGTAACGTAACAGCAGATGCCAGAGTAGGTGCCAGGTATGGTTTCATGAGAATCACTTCTTGATTATCCATTTCTGGGTGCTGCTGTAGTTTTTCTCTCATCTCTTGTCCATCTTTTGTTTGGGCCGCAAACATGTACTGTTAGGTGATCTCTGAATCATTGGTTCCTTTGTCTTAATAAGGAAAGTGGTTACCGAGCTCTACAGTTCCATTTATGGTGCTATATTGTCTGACACATTTAGAACTAGGCTGGAAAACGAGGAAAAAAGCCTGCATGGAGAGGGAGACAAGATGAATTTTACCTTTTATGTCTGTAAATGAGAATTGTGCAGCCCCTGCATGGGGTTTGGAGATGCTCTAAAAAGAAAATGTTCCATCTTTTCCTCGCTAGTCACGTGTACTGCAAGGTGTGCTTCCCTTTGCTTTGGGAATATGGGGCTCTTGCCTTCAGTAAACACTCCTGAACATCAGGTTCCACCTTTCTGTGGTGTGGCAGCTTTGGAAAACATTTTTTCAGCTGCCTGACTGTTGAGCCCTTTGGATAATCTGCTGTGACCTCAGGCTTTTAGTGCAGACACAAGTGTGCTCCAGGTCCTGCTGGCCATGGTTCCACTGTGCCTGCTGTGCTTAGAGCATCCAGGGAATTGCCACAAACACAGGCTTCAACTCCACATCTGGCAGGGACTTTTGGCTAAGCCCTGACTGGTTTGGGGCAGCTTCTGGTCTTCACTTGGTGACTGTGCTCCTCCACTGTCCCTCTGCAGCACAGGCACTCCTCTCCCATATGCTCCTGATCCATCACCCAAATGGGGACAATCCCACTGGTTTCTTGTTGTCCAGAAATACTGTTGGGAAGTTGGGCCTGAGCCTTCCAGACACGGGAAGCTCCTCTTGCAGCACAAGCAGGAGTTGGGACTCACAGTGGCACATGTGGGGATGGCCTAGGACTCCTGCTTTTGAACAGGGGATCTGAAAGCCTCATTTGCAAGTAAATTCACAGAGCCAAATCTGCAGTGCAGACAAAAAAAGATTTGCCTTGACATCATCTGCCCTGCTCTGAGCTCCGCAGTCAGTCAGGAGAGCAGTGCACAGCTCCTGCCTCTCCAGCTCAGCAGAATTAAGGCTAAGCTTCATCATGAGCTAATGCAAGCTGTTCCCACCCTAAATAATTGGCTGCTGGATGCTTTGTGTCTGTCTAACCATTGCTGTATGTGGGTGGATGTGTTGTGTGTGTGTGAATGAGTCTGCTTGGGAAATTAATACATAACATCGGGGGTGCATCTAATAATACAGTGCCTGTGAACGATGGCAGTGGGAGAAGTGTAAACCAGAGCTGAGCACGTCGAACATCTGTACAAAGATCACTCTCATGGTACCACAGGATGGGGATTCCCACAGCCAGGCCACCACTACCCCTTTTTTGCTCTTCCCCCTGCCCTGAACCCCCTCAAAAGTCTGTCCAGTCCTGTGTTTCCCAGAGCTGAAATTGCAAAGCAGGATAAAAAGCAGTGAAATTTCTCCAAGGCTCAATCCCCCATCAGCACAACCCTCTTTGCAGTGAATAGGAAATGCCAGAGATGTTGGCTTTTCCATGGACAGGGAAGTCAATCCATGACCCTGTCGTTGAGCATAGCTGTGGAGAGACTGAGGTCTGGAAGTCCTGCCTCTCTCAGTGACTTGGCAGCCGTTTTAGGGCATTACTTTCTCGAGGCTGGGCTGTTCTTAAACACTTCCTCCAGTCTAATCATCACACACACTCTCTCAGCAATGGCAGCCCATCAGCATTTCTTCCCAGTTTCCTGGATAAGAAGTGCAGAGACAAGCTGTGAAAGAGCTCAACAAGATGCCTTGACGTGAGTCACTCACATTTCCTCAGCCTGGCCCACGAGTGAGCTGTAGGCCTTGCTTTCTCTACACATCCTTGTGGCCAAGACTTTTCCAGGGAAAGGGCACCTATTTCAAGTAAGGACAGCTAAGTGGAAACCTGTGCCTGCCCCAGCCCTGCTTCCTAAGATCTGCAGTCCAGGAAAAAGAGCTGTGGTTGGCTGTAGCTCCAGTTGTCTGGTTCAAGGTGGAGCATGGCTTTCCTACAGCTGGTCCAAGAGGAGGGCAGGGAAATCTTCACAAGCTCTTTGAAAACTGGCTTTTCAGAGGCAAAAGATGAGGAGGCCTGGTTAGCTCAGGAAGCAGAAGGGTGGATATTCCAAATGAAGTAGTTTTGTAGAATATAAGATACTCTGAGCATTATAAATCTGGGCTAATGACAGAGCAAACTACTAAACCTTTACAGGCAGCCAGGTAACACTGGAGTGATTGTGGGACAGGTCAGCTTTGCTCAGGCCCTGCCCTGGAGCTGCAGTTTTATTTTGTTCTGCATTTCACCTCAGCCTTGGTCTTGCTGCAGTGCTGGGTGATGATTTCTGCCCATTCTGGAGTTCTTAGTCTGCAGAAGGATTGATGATAATTTCATTGAAATTCAGTGTTATTAGAGACACAAATTCCTGGGTGTGAATCCACTGCAGCTCATGGGGGTGACACTGGGAATCAGTTCTGTGTCACACTCGTAGCTCCCAGGCACGTGTGGGCTCTATCTGGCACTGGGTGAGACCAGCTCACACTCTGGGTCTGAGGTGTGTGCAGGGGATCTTCAAGGCAGGGGTTACTGAGCCCAGAGCTCTGTTGCTACAGCAGGAGTGGTTTGGAGCACTGAATTTTCTGCTCTTCACCCACAAAGCAGCGATTGCTGAGTCAGTTCATTAGGAGATTCCTGATTTACTATCTGAGTATCTAACGAGCTAATGGAGGTTTGGATATCCTTGAGAGCAGAGCCAGCCTGCTCTCTGCTTTTCCTGGACTGCAGCGAAAGATCTGCTGCTGTTCCCCACTAGAGCTCTGAGGATGTTGGTTGGAGTGACTTGCAGAGCTTTCTCTCAGGTACCTCATCACTGAACCACCTTCTTCCTCCTCCTCCTCAGCCTCCCTGGGATGTCCCCAGTGCCCCCCACTTGGGCTGACTCAACTAGAGGAAAACCCTGGGTTTTGCCTTGCTTAGAAGGACTGGATTAACTGAAAAGAACAACCTAGAAGTCCTGTAATCAGGCATTACTGAAGTGCAAGTTCCCAGCAGTTCCTGTGATAGCCCAGCACCTCCCTGCACCCACTGGAATCAAAGGCTAAGCCAGTGCCTGCTGCAGTGGCCTTGAAATTGGGTCCTGTGGGTGCAGAAGTAAAAAACCACAAGGATATTTCATGGTTTAGAGAAAAGGCCCCTTTGAGAGTGTGTTCTTGGAAAAGCTGGAATTCATTGCTACATTGCTGCCATCCTGCTTTCCCAAAACAGGGCAGGGAGCAGACCACAGCCAAGGGATAAGACATGTCTTTAAAACACAAACCCTAAAAAAGCCTGGAATAGTGTATCGTGGCTGTAACTTTCAGACTCTAGAGCATGTTTAGGTTCTTTTAGGGTTTTTCCTTCCCAACTCAGGACCAAAAGTAGATTTTTGGCAGACAGGGCAAAGTGCCCTTGCCCATCTCACAGTTCCCTGTGCTGCTCACTTCTCAGAGCAGATCTGCCCTGGGAGGAGTTCCTGCCTTGCAGTAAGGGGGGGTTAAAATTTAAAACACTTAGTGGAATGTGCACCTTTGATAGACAGGGAAGTGTTTGTCTGTCAGTGCCTTGGAGCAGGTGCTGTTCCTTTGGTGACCCCTTGCTGTGTCAGCAAAGCAACTCGGTGTTTGTTACACCTGGAGGCTGTGGCACTGGCACTGCCCATGTGTCCAAACCTCTTTGCAGAGACTGGTATTTCACATTCACTTTGTGGCATGTCTGAGCCTGATGCCAGAGTGTAAATACAGGGGGTTTGTAATTTTTATTGGTTTTTCACAACTATTGAATCTGCACTGTCCCAGCTGTTTGTAGAAATAGCTTTGTTGTATTTCTTTGAAATAGCAAGGAGATAATTCCCATTTTATGTCTGGAATACTAATACACAGAGAAACTACCTTATTTTCTAGTGTGTTGCTCACACACTCTGCACTTGAGTGGTCCAGACATCACAAGTCCCTCAGTGACAGCACTGTCCTCCCTTTCCCTGCAGTGTCCCTCCAGGATGGGAGCTGGCAGCTTGGAGCCTCCTTGTTATGTATTGATGGAAAATGGACTGCACCAAGCTGAATATATTTCTGAAACAACTTGTTTCTGGCAGGTTGTTCATTCTAAAAATATATTTATTTCTAATTGCTGAGTAGAATGCTTAATGAATTCTTCCTTCCCAAGAACAATTAATCAAAGAAATGATTTAGGACTGGCACTTGCTCCCCCAGGGCTCAGTGGCTGAGTTCCATTGACTTAAATAGAGCAGAGCAAGTCCAGCCCATACTGGAAAAGATTTATCTGAGCATTTTTTAATGGTGCCCATCACTGTTTGTCTGCATGTCTCTGGCACTCTGTGTATTGGGGGAGCAGCACTGGACATTAGAGTTTTGCAGCCAGTGTTTTCCTTTTCATATCTTTTTTAAAAGAGATTTATTATGCAAGTTCCCCTTTATTTTAATGGGGACTTGGAGTGGTAAGGAGAGAAGAGGCTGCAGTTTCAACTTGCCTCTGGGAGGTTTTTTGGCAGGAACAAGTGGCTGGAGAGGGATGTGGGTCACTGAGACCCTGCAACATCTCCTTCTGATAAAGGAGAAACCCTTGGGAGTCCCCACCACACCACAGAGGTCTAAAATCAGAAATTCTGCAGCATGTCCTGGGGAGAGCAGGAGAGATCCATCAGCATCCTGCACCTTGGAGCAAGGAGGAAATGCCTGGATCCCACCAGCTGCTTCCTTTGCAGGAGTGTACAGGGCACATTCCATGGCACACAGGAAGGTGAAAACCCAACTGGTTCCATCCTCTGTGGGGGTGATTGTGTCTGTCCTGTCTGGGGAGAACACACTGCAAATGTCCAGTTTCTGAGCCTTTCATTCTCCTGTCTCAGAGTATGAACCTTCTCATCTTCCCCAAGGCCCCTGCTGCCCTTAAGCTTTTGCTGGGTTTCCTCATTTGAGGCAGTTCAGTGCAGAAGCATTTCAGTGGACAGCAGCAGTTTCTCAGGAGCTGGCAGGGGCTTTGGAGCCCAGGGGCTCCTTGCATGAGGCTCTGTGGAGCTGTAGGGCCCTTCAGACCCTCAGGTGGGTGAGAGGATTCCTGGTCTCCTTGCCCTTTCTGCTGGGGACCTGTGTGTGAGTGACACACTCTGGAGAAGCTGCCTCTCTGTGCCTGTTTCCCCAGCTGGCAGATGCTGAGGGTGAGACTCCACCACCTGCCCTAATGTGCTTTGAGGTCAAAAGGAAACAACCTCTTGGGAGCTGCAGTGTTTCAGCAGATGCAGGAATTAATTCAGCATCCCATGACCGAGGGGCTGCCGGGTTCAGGTGGATGCCTTGGGTAAGCACAGCCTCAGCACAGTCAGTTTCTCCTGAGACTGAAAATAATCACAAGCAATTGGGCTTTTTTCCCCCCTTAACTGCTGCATTTTTAGAAGGTGATTCATCTCTTGTCTGGGGTCTCAGCTACCTGAACAGCCCCAAGATCCCAGCAGCAATAGTCTTTTTGAGGATTCATTGTGCTCCATTGCAGCCTGAATAACTCATTGCAAACAAGAGTCTGATGTTGGCAGTGGGAGAGTTGGGCAGGAAAAGCGTTTTGTGCTCTTGAAACTAAAACACACATAGGCAGGACCTCGTTACCATTTGGATGTCTTACTCCCACCCCATCTTCTCTTCCCTAGTGCTCGTGGCACTGTGTGCTCAGCCTCGTCTGAAACAGTGATTCCAGCATGAACATCTCCCACCAGGGCTAAAGAATGTGTTCTGTTCATTCTGTAGTGGAGCTGAAGTTCAGAAACAGTACAAAATTATCCATGGTCCTCACACATTGCTCCTTTGGCACTTCCTCCAACACTTCAGCCGTACTCACTGAGTGGGCAGATTCCCACTGTGGAGTTGCCATCCCTGGTCGAGGTGTCCTTAATCCAGAAGCAACAGCTGGTAAAGAAGGCCTTTGCCTTGGGAGTGAGCTCTGTCTCCCAGGTGTTCCTGCTCTGTGCTGTGAAGGCTCCAGGTCTGTGTGAGCTGTCCTTGTCAGGGGAAAGCCACCCACAGCCACTATGATCCATCTCTGGCTTTCCCTCCTCTCAGTGGGCATGTGGTTTAGAAAGTTTTGAGCCTTTAGAATGAGACAGCATGAATATGATCATTCCAGCAGACCACTGGGAAAACCCAGACTACTTTCTATATTCCCTCTTTCTGGCAGCTTTTTGGATTACCATCCTGCCATTAAGCAGGAAGGAGAGTCGGACTTTTTCTCCCTGCCCCACCTGGCATGTCCAGGGCTCTCACAGCATGGTGGCAATGTGTGCATGGCTGTTGAAGTCTCTGGCAGATGCTGTTGCTTGTCTTGGATATAAAACCTTGTACCTTCAGAAGTTGAGAGTAAGAGAGAGCACGTGTGTCTGTGAGCAGAGATGTGCCTCGTGGGCTGTGGCTGAGCAGCAGCTGCATCAGGCTCAGCTCTGACCCATCCCCAGGCACAGGAAGCTCTTCCTGTGATGCTGGTGTTTCACTGCAAGGTGGCTGGGTTTAAATGGTCAGGCACTGAGCTAAACCACATACAGAGTTGTCCTGGGGGTTCATGGTTCAAAGGCTCTAGTGGGTACCCCAGACTGGCTCTAGGGGCCTCAGTGGGAGCCTGGATGGTGGAATAGTCACAGAATCACACACTGCCTTGGGTGGGAAGGGACCTTAAAGCCCATCTTTTTCCACCCACTCTCCCAGGGTGCTCCAACCTGGCCTTGGACACTTCCAGGGATGGGGCAGCCACAGCTTCTCTGCCCAACCTGTGCCAGGGCCTCCCCACCCTCACACCCAACAATTCCTTCCCAATATCCCATCTCTCCCTGCCCTCTGCCAGTGGGAAGCCATTAAGACATATTCTGTTTCACCCCACTTTCCATGTGGGGAGACTGGACTTGCAACTCCTCATCCAGACTGAGCTGAGCCAGAGCAAAACCCAGGAGGGACATTTTTAGCGTCTCAGATGGCAGGAAGTGTTTTTCCCAGCTGGCTGAGGTAGCTGAGATGCCTTGGCTCACTGCTGCCTGCCCTTGGCACTTCCTTGTGGACTGCTGCAGAGCATGAGGGCAGGAATCTGTCAGTCCAAAGCAAACCAACAGCTCGCAGAAAGCACAGCAATGTCCCCTCCACCAGCCCCCACTCTCTAAACTGTGATTCTTACCTAGTTGTGTGACTCATGTCATATCTCTGACTTAGTGTTTAATTTTAGTAAATTTGGCTTCCTAGTGGTGAGGCTGACATCCTCATCTCACACAAACTCTTATTAAGAGAGACACGTCAACGTAAAATGTTTAAGAACCCAGCTTGTCATCCTTGTAACTTAGCAAGAAGGCAGTGGTGGGAGATACTTATTCCAGGAGTCGGTGTCCTGTGTCCTCTGCCACTCCTGGAGCACCATTTACTCTCAACTAACAGACACACCCAGGACCCGCCATGTCCCCTGGGCTGATCCCACAGTGGGGCAGAGGGAAGGGGGGATTTTGCCCCTCTGCCCCCTCAGGTGAGGCCCCCCCCTGCAGAGCTGCTCCAGCTCTGGGAACAACAGCACAAGGACCTGGAGCTGCTGCAGAGAGTCCAGAGGAGGCCCCGGAGATGCTCCCAGGGCTGGGAGCCCCTCTGCTCTGGAGCCAGGCTGGGAGAGCTGGAGGTGTTCACCTGGAGAAGGGAAGGATCCAGGGAGACCTTGGAGCACCTTCCAGGGGCCTAAAGGGGCAGCAGGAGCTGGAGAGGGGCTTGGGACAAGGGATGGAGGGACAGGACACAGGGAATGGCTTCCCACTGCCAGAGGGCAGGGAGAGGTGGGATATTGGGAAGGAATTGGTGGGTGTGAGGGTGGGGAGGCCCTGGCACAGGTTGGGCAGAAAAGCTGTGGCTGCCCCATCCCTGGAAGTGTCCAAGGCCAGGCTGGAGCCACCTGGGAGAGTGGGAGGTGTCCCTGCCCAAGGCAAGGGGGCACTAGATGAGCTTTAAGGTCTCTCTCCACTCACAGCATTCAGTGCTCCATGGTTGTATGAGACATATTTGTATCATCTCTAGAGATGATACATCTCTTTCCTTCACAGACCTGTGTACAAACCAAACCCTTGGCCCAGTGTTGTTCCTCTTTGAGAGAATTCACAACTCCCCAGTGCACATCCTGACATGCTGCCCAAACACTGGGATTGGACTTGTGCTGGATGTTGGATATGGGCCAGGGCCTGAACTTCGTTCATAATGCCACAACTTATGCTTTAATCCTTCACATTCCACAACATATTCCTGATGAATTGGAAGCTGCAGCCCTTATTGATCTCTCCCTTCTCTACACCAACATATGGCACGTTTCCATGGCAATAGGTCCCCCTGAAGGGGCTTCCTTCTCTTCCTCAGTTTATTGGTCTCTTCCGTTATTAAATCATCAGAGATAAATGTACACAGGGAAGGGTCAATGTGTGGATCAATGGGCAGCAAACAAAGAGGAACTTTTCCATATTCATCCAAGCAGGAGATTTCCGAAGATCAAACAATATGGAATTGCCGGGCCCTCAGCATGGCAGGCTCATACATAAATGTATTCTGGGAGCAAGGTGGGATCAATACACATCCAACACCTTGAAAACCTCGGGAGGAGGTGGAGGAGAGGGGAATCCAGCAATATTCATGAGTGCAGCAGGGTGGGGTGTGAAGAGAGGGTTAAGCTCTGCTGGCCTGGGCTTTGTGCCATCAGAGCAGCTTTGGTTAAATGCTACAAATTCTTTAAGCCCGGGAGGTGGGAGGTTCCTTCTGATGGAGTTTGCTGAGCCAGCTCCCACCTCGTGCAGAGCTGTGGCTCTGAGATATCCCCACTGAGCAGGGAGCCCCTTCCATGGGGCAGAGGATCCACCCGGGCAGGTCACAGTGGGCTCTGCCCTGCTTTTCCTCCAGAGGACTCCTGTGCTTCTGAACCTCCCTCTGAATCTGTTCCATGTTATCTTCTCATGGCATCTCCAGCCACCAGTGCCATGAATTTCCACTGCAGAACAGTTTCTGTCTGTGATCCCCTCTGTGGTAGTGCAAGAACAACGATAAATTGTCTGAGTCCTTTGGGCCTTCAAAAGGAGAGGGAATAAGCTTTCCTAAAAGTAGTACCCACAAAAATTTCACTGCTGCTGCTGCTTGTTGCAGGGGAGTTCTCCATGAGACACTAATAGCTGTGTCCAAGTAAGTGAGAAAATCCTAATAATGCTGGTTTGGTCAGAAATGGGATGTGTGGCTTTTTGGCCTCTGGACTCCAAATTTAGAGCAGGAACAAACAAAGTCTCTCGTGGCTGTCTCTGTTTCTGTGGGAGAAATGAAATCTTGTTTATTTTTACCTTTCTGGGAAAGTTGTGTTCTAAGTATAGATTTAAGATAGGGTTTGGTTTGTTAGGGTGGTATCTGCAGGCAGGAAGGCAGTCGAGGAGATGGTCAATCACCGACTTTGTGCTGAACCCACTGTGACTTTTCTTCTCCTTGTGCCACGTTTGTGTTTCACCTTCAGTGGACGTGGAAAGCAGGGGCATATTGTCTGTGTGTGCTACAGTGTGTGCAGAGCAAGGGTAGGAGGGGGTGTCCCAGTCCATCTGCACTCCTCAATTGTCAGATTGCACACAAAGCTCCTGCCAATGCCAGCACAGTTCCTGTTCAGCAGTGCAGGGCTGGTGGGAGGCAGTGCCTGCACAGATGGATATCTGGAATTCCCATTATCCCAGGACACGGGCAGGGCTGGCAGCCTCAGTGTCCTGCTGTGCCGCGGGCTGGGATGAAACCACACCCTGCAGGCTTTGCTCAGTCCTGGAGCTGAGCTCGGGGACACCACGGGCTCTGGAGCTCCCTCACACCGAGTGGATCCTGAGGGAAGGACAGCACTATCAGAGGGCTGTTATCATGGTCAGGTCACTTGAATCCTATCATCAACTTCCCTGTCTGAGTGCAAGTTAGGAGAAGGGGTGTCAGCTCTTTGGGATAAGATTCCACGGGTGCTCGCGTGCTTGAACAGTACTTCTCATACTATGGTGCTGGTTCATGACTGGTGCACTTCAGTGCAAAGACAATGCAAAGTGCTTGGGTTTTCTGAGTCAGAAAACCAGGAAACACACGAAGTTGTTCCAGCAAAGTCCCAGAAGGTCAAGACTGTCTTGGCTGATTTCACAAAGCCTGTTTCAAACTGGTGAAATGGAGGCCAGAGAAATGTATGTACCCTGTAAATGTGGTTTCTGTGGAGGACACTGAGCACCAGCTTCTTGGTGGCTCCTGTGGCAGCTCCCGTGGGCAGTGCTGAGTGTCCCAGTTCAGTGTCCCAGCTCTGCAGGAGAGCCCCAGAGGTGAAGGTGTTGCCATTTCTCCTCAGCTAATACCTGATGGAAAAGGCAGCTGAGCCCTGGGCACTGAGCTGTTTCCTGGTTCAGACAAACACACGTGGTACATTGCCTTCGACAGAAAGTCTGCTTTGCTTGTCCTCAGTGCTTCTGAATTCCCCAGGAAAAATCCCTGTCACACAGAATCATGGAATGGTGTGGGTTGGAAGGGACCTTTAAAGGTCATCTTGTCCAAGCCCTGTCTAACCTGGCCTTGGACACTTCCAGGGATGGGGCAGCCACAGCTTCTCTGTCCAACCTGTGCCAGGGCCTCCCCACCCTCACACCCACCAATTCCTTCCCAATATCCCATTTCTCCCTGCCCTCTGGCAGTGGGAAGCCATTCCCTGTGTCCTGTCCCTCCATCCCTTGTCCCAAGCCCCTCTCCAGCTCCTGCTGCCCCTTTAGGCCCTGGAAGGGGCTCCAAGGTCTCCCTGGATCCTTCCCTTCTCCAGGTGAACACCCCCAGCTCTCCCAGCCTGGCTCCAGAGCAGAGGGGCTCCAGCCTTGGGAGCATCTCCGTGGCCTCCTCTGGACTCTCTGCAGCAGCTCCAGGTCCTTGTGCTGTTGTTCCCAGGGCTGGAGCAGCTCTGCAGGGGGGGGTCTCACCTGAGGGGACAGAAGGACAGAATTCCCCCCTCTCCTGCCGCCCCACTGTGGGATCAGCCCAGGGCTCAGGGAGGGTTTTGGGTCTCAGCACATGTGACCAAGGCACATTGAACTTCTCATCCACCTGCAGCCTCCCATCCTTCTCCTCAGGGCTGCTCTCAATCTCTTCCACTGCAGTCTGGATTTGTGGTTGGAATTGCCCTGGCCCAGGGGCAGCCCCAACATTTGGGTTTGTTGGATTTCGTGAGTTTCCCATGGCCCCACCTGTCCAGGTCCCTGTGGATGTCCCACAGATCTTCATCCCTTCCAGACACCCGAGAGCAGAGTGGGAGCACTGTAGGTGCTGTCAGAGAACCGGTGATTTGGGCTGACTCAGGCGGATGTAATGCCCTGTGTTTTGCAAGTTGGAGAAAGGGCATCACTCACACTGCACTCTGTTATAATTGCTTAAATGCATCAGTGCCTCCAACGGGCTGTTTGCAAATTGTCAACTATTATAGCTGAAATAAAAATATTGCTAAGTTACATGTGTATTTATATTTTTACAATGGAAAAGAAAGGAAATTTCCCCTCTGCTGCTACTGATGAAATTACAGATTACAACGTGACTGGAAACCTCTTCTGAGTCTGGGCAGCCCTGATTGTGCTACCTCTGGATAAGTGACTTCAGTCTCTAGTACCTCATAGTCTGTCTGTAATATAGGATGATAATACCTTCCTAATTATATCTGTTGGGATTTAATTAATGTTTGAACATTACTTTGAAAAATGCAGGGTGTTGATTATTGTTTAATAATGTAGTGTTAGTTTTAAAAATTAATGATAGAGAAGCAATAAAAATGCGACGTTGCTTGGACTGCAAATACCATTTCCGAGTATTACATAAGCAATAGCTTTCTTAATTTTCCACTTACTAAAATGCATGTAATTATATTTTAAGGTAATAATATGAGCATATGTTCTAAACTGGAAACATGGTTTGGAATTCGGCACTGCTCGGGGGAGATGAGGTGAGCAATTATGTAGATTGAAGATAATCTAAGTCAAAGGCTAAGTACAGACCTTGGAAAATACGTTGCCTCGGGTAGAACTGACAGCTGAATTCAGTGAAAACTCTGCCAGAGACAGCACGGCAGTTTTAAGAAATCCAGATGCAGAGTGCTCCCAGGGACACCCCGTGTTTGTACTGGGGGATATCCCTCCTGCTCCTGCTTGTGTGTCAGTGCTTCCAACCAGCCCAGCTCACAGGCCTTGGTCGTGGGGCACAGTCCAGTGACCCACTGGTCGCACTGACTCCCCACTGTGCTCAGGAGCATCCACGGGGCATCCCTGAGGCATCCCTGGGGCACCCATGTGTGCAGGTGTCCTGGGAGCAGCCCTGTCCCGGCGGGTATCTCCAGTTTTCCCTGGGTTTTCCCAGCAGTGCAGCTGGGGTTGATCCAGCAGCCCATGTGCAGTAGGAGCCAGGGATGAGCAGGGCTGAAGGAGGAGCAGCTGGTGTCCAGGGAGTTCTGGAGGAGGCTGGGACATGCAGAGCTCCTCTCCTAATTACCAGTGCTTTCAAGAGCTTTATTCAACATGGCAGGGGATACATGTTGTTTGCACAGACCGGTCAGAAGGAATTAAAACTGTTTGTCTTATCCTTTAGCCCGTCCCTTTCCCATTACAGAGCATTCAGAGTGTTTTTGCAAGTCGTTTGCCTCTCTCCTTGGTGGGTATTCAAGGCAGAGAAGTTTGTAAGATCACAGGTATTTGAGTAACTCTCTATAAATAAACAAGTCCTTAGGCTGGGTAACTGGTTAAGTGCCCTCTGCTGTGTTCAGGAGCAGTGAATCACCCTGTTCCTCCCATTATCCATCCCTTCGATAAAGCACAGTTCGGTAGAAACATGCCCACTCCCATCTGGGAGAAGTAATGTTTCCAAGGACAGGGAAGGATCTCTTCCTGCTTCTTCGGTCTCCTCTGTGTTCGGATCCTCCTGTGAATTGCTGCTTTCTGGAGTAAACGTGGCTCCCACTGTGGCTCCAGCCACCCTGACATGCACTAATGCTCCTCACAAGAGATGATTTCTATTTCCAGCCCCAGAGCAGTCCTGGGAATTGCAGCACGACCTCTTTCCTGTCGGGGTTGTTGCTGGTGAGCACAGCAGTGTCCGATTCAACTGCAGTCCAGAGCCGGGCAAGGCAGCTGCTGCTCCAGGGGAAAGGGCAGGTTTGCATCAGCTGTTCAAAGCAATTAAGGAGCAATTCCTCCCCATCAAAGCAGAAGAAGGAGATTCCATGTGGGACTCAGTAGGTGGCACTCTGTTTCAGGAGTGAGCGTCGACGCCTGGGAGAGCAACTGGATTTGCCTTTGAGTTTGGTTTGAGCAAGCTCTGTCCATTAAAGGGCTGTTCTTGTAAGGTTAACAAGGCTGGCCATGGTGCCTGAGCTAAATTCCATTGCTGAGAAGAATATCCTGCTGCCTGGCATTTCCAGTTAGATGCATTTTTGGTTTTGCTTCACCTGGAGGCAGCGCCTCGCTTCAACCCAGAGTTGGCTGCCTTTCAGCAGGAGCTGGAAACATCCAAAAAGCTTTGTTAATGTAGAGTTGAGGTTTTCTCCTGACAGTACAAACGCTACAAAGCCAGAACAGAAGTTGAGGCCACAAATGTGCCCCGCTCAGGGCAGGGTTTGAATGCTGTTCTACCCAGAGATGCTGTCCAGGCTCACCTGGGACCTCTGAGATCCCACTGCTTCCTCAGATCCCTCCCAGTCCTTCCTGAGCCCATGCTCTGCTCACACTGCACCAGGGAAGACTGTGGAAAAATCAAGGTTTATTTAATTGAAGAAATTACTTCCAAAAGCGATATTGCTGACCTGCTGTTCCAGGATGCACTAGACAGAAGGATGAGGTAACGTTCAAAACCCACAAATTAATACCTACAAAGTGTGCAGACTATCAAATCAGCTGAGTGACACCAGCAGTGCTTAAAGAGGGTATATTCTTGAAGTGTCTCTGCCACACTAATTCTCAGACGCATTCTGTTTAAATAATATATTAGAAATTAAAAGATCAGGGGTAGCAGTGCATGTTAAAATGTGATTTTCAGATCCAAGGAGCGTGCAGAGAGTAGGATGTAGCATAAAAACCAAGTGTGTTTGAACAAGACATCTGGTTTATATAGTGCTGGCTGTTCCCTGTGCTGGGAGCTGTTCAGTTGCACTGAGTCAACTGTAATAAAATAATACATTCGTATTTATTAATTTTTTATGTAGGCTTTTGAAAACAGGAAGACAACTGAGAAGAAGACAGGATATCAAGGAAGATGTCCAAGAGATGCATCTCTGTTAAGCTCTTTTGCAAGCCATATGAATAGCTTCAGATCTGGTTAGACACAAGAATCAAATTCAGGTCCTAACCCTTATTTAACCTCCAACTTCTGTGGACAGATCCCATGCTCTTAATTTTTCCATGTGGCTTCTCTATCAGCAAGGCAGGGAAAATAACTCCATCTGCCTCTCGTGGGTGCAGCAGAGCCAGTTTCATCACTGTCAGCTCCGTGGAATCCCTGGGTGAAAGGAACAGCAGAAATAGAGAAAACATAGGTTATTAATAGCTGGTGCTTGCCCTTCCATACATCACATGCACCGTTAGCCACTGTGGCCCATAATTTACAGGGAGTGCAAAGATGTTCCTCAGAGCAAACACCACACCACACGGGGATGGTGTTGGGCCCCAGAGGTGCTGTGGGGTGCCACCCTGAGCAGATCCTACTTCATGTGTGGGTAAGGGAGCTGTGCAAACCTCAAGAGTCACATTTCAATTTATGGGCACTTGACATTGTAAAGGCAGGTGCTGGAACTGGTGTGCAGACAGAATTCCTGGGGCTTTCCAGTTTTCCTGCCTCCTTCAGAGAGCCCAAAGGTTCCCTCTTCCCTGACACCTGGGACACTTTCATTATCAGGGATACAAAAGTTGACCTTGTGAGGTGTGTAAGTGCTGGCTTTAGAGGTCACAGCTGAGGGGAGCCCATGGCAATAATCTCCAGTCTCTGGGGCAGCCTGGAGGAGAGCTGTGCCTGAGGACACACATGGCAAGGAATTGCAGCACCTCCCCTCCCCTGCCCACATTGCCAAGCATGATTTTCCATGGGTAAAGCCAGCAGAAACAGCAGGCTGGGAGAGAAGGGCCTGAGTCCGGGGAGCTTAGAACTGAAGGGCAAGAAGTGCTGGAAATGGAGATTCAGGACAGCTGATGGTGAAAGGCCAGGGGAGCAGGGAGTGCATTTCACTGGGCTTGTGTGTGGAAATCATCTTACTTCAACTGTGAGCCGTCCTGCCAGTGTTGTCAGTGACCCCTGGTGCCACTAAGTGTGGAAATCACCACCCAGCATAAAAGTAAGAGGCACAAAAATCCACAGATCTCCAAAGAAAGCCTCCTTGTGCAAGCCTGGCCATGCCTGGCTCATGCCATTAATTTGAAACTCGGGGAAAATCATTTTCTTTGTGCATATCTCCTCCTGTATCCCCCGAGGGCAAATTCAAGATGGCTGGGAGGTTATTTATTTTCAGTAATAATACACACACTGCTTCCAGACTTCCTGCTATTGTGCGATTATCGAGATTAATTGCCTGGGAAAGCTGCAGCATCATCTCAGGCCCTTAATAAGGAAGATCACAACCTGACTTTATATGAGTGCATTTTGGTGTGTGACACAGCCCTGCTCTGAGAGGCACCCAGACAAACCTCACTGCTGAGTGCTCCCAGCACCGAGGTACCTGCAGACTGAGGGAAGGATGCTCCCCTTCCCTTCCCTTCCCTTCCCTTCCCTTCCCTTCCCTTCCCTGCAGGGCCATAACACCTGGAGAGCAAGGAAGAGGGGGCTGATGACATTTTTAGAAACCTCGTTAGTGAATAACTTTGCTTATTCTGAAATCAGTTCCCATCAGCCTTTGCTGAGTGGTTCTGAGAATTGCTGGTGTGCTGCCTGTGACCCCGTCTGAACATGTGCAATAGCTGGAATCCTAAGTATGCTTTTAGGTGCTGCAGAGTGTTGTGTTCTTACCAGGGACAGGGGCTCTGTACAGAGAAGGCTTTTAAGGCATGTTTTGCCCTTTTGGTTTTCCTGCTGAGAGTTTAACAAACTGGTGTTGTTTCCTCCTGTTGTGCAGCAGCTCAGTCTGGTCCAAGGCCCAGGCTTCAAATGAACAACCATTAACAAATGTAGGGCTTGAGGAGCTTTAAAACAAATCCAGTTCTAGAACATTTCAGTGATATTGACTGTAATGTGTCAGGCAGGGAAGTAACATGTGAGTGTCCTTCAGCAAACTCAACACTTTCCTCTGTTAAATCCACTGTAAATCCAGAGTCAAAGCTATTGAGGTGATTGTTGATTTGCTGTGGCAAGTTAGTTGTAATCCCTCACAACCTTAGAGTAGCTGCCCCTTAGAATACAGTGTGGAGCTGATGAAGTCTTGGCAATGAGGCCACAATACATTGGCATTTCTACCCGTGAGGCATTTGGAGGGGACTGGAGCACCACTGTGTTGGGCAGAGAGGCTTCTCAGCACACTCTGGGTCCTCACTCTGGGTGAGTTGTGACCACGTTGTCTGACTGTGTATCCTCAATACCTGCAGAAAAATGTTTAAAAAATCACAGACAAACCCACCCTTCAAAACAAAAGTGGATGTTACTGTGAGGTCCACTGAAGAATATTGACTTGCCACTAAAGTGAAGATTGGCTTCTTGGAGACCGTGCTTCATGGAGCAGTAGTTAAATGTTGTTCTTGCTTTCCTTAGAAATGAAAGAGATATTTCTAGGCATGTGACTCCAAGCTGTATTGATTACTTCTGAACAACACAGGAGTTCATAGAGTGTGGACTAAACTCCTGAAGTCCAGGCTCAGCAGGAATCTGAACTGAGCACTGTGGATGCCAGGCCAGTGTCCAGGCTGCTTCTAAAGAAGGATCAGACAGTCAGAGCAAGCCTGATGATTTGAACCCCAGTGGCTTTATTGACACACAAACCGAGGCCTTCCGAATACTCCCCCTCTCTTTCCCCAGCAGTGTTTGCAGGAGCTGCAGGTTTGTCACTCTCTTCTCGGGGAGCCCCAGAGTCCCAGTGGAAGTTTCCAAGTGGGCATCCCCAGCCCTGCACTCAATTCCCTCCATCCTTTCTGAACCCTTGAAGCCAGAGGATGAGTGTTCCTATGATATTAATTACTTAATTAGCAGCCTGTGCCCTCTGTGTGCAGGAGGCAGAGCAGCAGAGCCCAGGCAGTGAGTGACAGCAGAGATGTATTGGTTCATTAGTTCTGTTGACCTGGGCTCCCAGATCTCCTGCTCTATGGCTCATCTCACATGTCTCTGTCTTGCTGTCCAGGTTTTATTGGGATTTGACCATGCTGCTGCTGATGGTAGGGAACCTGATCATCATCCCTGTGGGCATCACTTTCTTCAAAGATGAAAACACTACCCCATGGATTGTCTTCAATGTGGTTTCGGACACGTTCTTCCTCATCGACCTTGTCCTCAACTTCCGAACAGGCATCGTGGTGGAGGACAACACCGAGATCATCCTGGACCCGCAGAGGATCAAGATGAAGTACCTCAAGAGCTGGTTCGTGGTGGATTTTATCTCCTCCATCCCCGTGGACTATATCTTCCTGATCGTGGAGACGCGCATCGACTCCGAGGTGTACAAGACGGCGCGGGCCCTGCGCATCGTGCGCTTCACCAAGATCCTGAGCCTGCTGCGCCTGCTGCGACTTTCCCGCCTCATCCGATACATCCACCAGTGGGAGGAGGTGAGCACAGCCTGCCACCCTCCCTCCAGTGCCCGCCCTCCTCCCTCGGGCTCTGTGCCGGGGCGGGAGGGGGGGTTAATGCCTTGTTTGCTGCACTTCAGACTGTGTGCTTGTGGGCTTGTGGGCAGGGTGGGGTGGGCTGGGGGGACAGCGGGCACAGGAGCCCGTGCAGGAGGGGTGGGGCTGCCTGTGAGCACAGCAGTGACCCAGGCAGAGCCCCAGAAGGGCCAGAAACAGCTCAGAGGAAAGGGGTAGAGACAGCTGATTTGCAGGACCTGTGGCATCTGTTTACCATCTGCTTCTTCTAGGTGCTTAGCCCTTGAATAAAGAAAGAAGCATGGTGATGTATTAGAACCTTCTTGCTCTCTAGATTCTCTGACACTCTGTTAAGGAGGAAAGGAAGAGCAATCTGTAGACAAGTAGAGTCTGTTTAAAGACATAAAGGTCTGGTGAAAAGCAAGATCCTCACACCCCACCCCCCCCCCGGACCCTGTGTTGTTCCCAGGGGAGTTCCAGGATGCAGGGTGAGTTGTCAGGCATAATGTGAGTAAAGCCACAACCTTGCAAGTAGCTTGAGAATTAGTTCTTTTTCCCCGTCTCTCTGCTCTCCAAAGCAGAGAGAGAGCTCCCTGCATCTTTCTCCACACCTCAGGAGCATATTTTCCAGACAAGGAAAGCTGGTCAAGGCAATTTCATCTTCCTCCCCATCCTTCTGCTTTGGAGCAGAGCCTGATGCAGAGCATGATCTAATGCAGAGCGTGCTCCTGGGAATGTGAGCAGCCGTGCAAGCCGTGCAAGCCATGGCTGGATTGCACTGAGCTGTCAGGACACTAATTCATGGTGGAGCTGAGCCCTTCCTCCTCCAGCATCGTGGCCTCACAGGGAGAGCACTGGGGCCTCCTCTTCACATTTCATTTCTGTGGTGTTACAATTTGTGATGCCTCTCTTGGAGCCCTTGCTGGGCCAGGATGACCTTGTGCAAGGTGCTGTGCAGGTGCTGGGGGAGCCTCTGGAATTCACTGCCTTGCTGTGTAGCACAGGCAGGAAGAGCAGAGAGGGAGAGATTAATAAAGCAAGAGTGTCCTTCCTGTGTGAGGCAGCTGAGCAGTGAAGGAGCTCCAGGGCTGTTGTCCTGTCCAGTGGTTGCATTGTTTCTCTGTCCTCAAGTCCCAGAGTGCTCAGGAAAGGTGAGGTGGGGGTTAGGCTGTTGTAAAGTAGTTCCTTCCCACTGACTTAGAGGCACTCACAGCAGTGCAGAGCTCCCTGCTTGCTTGTCTCTGCTCCTTGACTTCCCTTCCATGAGGTGGTTGAAGAGGGTTTAAGTGTATTTGCTGCTGATTGTACTGAATTTGTTTTTTTAAAATGATGAAACGAAAGCAAATCAGTGGCTTTCCCTGTCTTGCTTCTCACAGTTTGACTGAGCAGCCATTTCCAAGTTCAGTCTCAGAGCAGGATTTCTGGGCTGCTCTTCCCTGCTGCTGCTGCTGTCCTGGGGCAGCACAGCTGGGGCTCTCGGGACCCCCCTGGGGAAGGGGCTCCCTGGAGCGATGCAGTGCTGCCTGTGGAAGGGACAGATGGTGCTGGATTGCAGTTTGGGACTGCAATGCAGACTCTGTTATGCATTGCAGAGCCCGCCAGACCAAACACGACAGTCTGTTTGTCAAACAGGGCTCAGCCCAAGCAGCAGTTTCCTGGAGAGAGTTTAATACTGGGAAGTTCTCCACCTTCTCACATTGGGGGAGGGAAGCAGAGGGAAGGGGTGATCCCTTGCTGATGGTGCAGTGCCTGCTACAAAGCATTAGGCAGACAGAAGGAGAAGTGCTGCCTCATCCTTGCGTGGGAGTTGTGCTCCCTGGAACCACAGACACTCCTTTCTTCCCCTCACTCTGAAGTGCCTACACATGATCCATGTCTGAAAGGCCACATTAATGTCTCCTCACTGCACCCATGAGTGCATAGACCTCGGTGTGTATGAGGGGCAGTTGCTGTGCAGAGCTAGAGAGAGAGGAGGACTCTTGGCAGAGGGGGTTACTGAGGGTCTGTTGTGCTGTGGTCCCCCCCACTGTCCCACTCTTGTGTCCATCTCTCTCGGGCTCTTTGTGTGTGACCAGGGAAGTTTAAAGGGACATGTGAGTAGGGCACGTGTGCACACTGGCAGTTACCTCCTTCCTCAGCCTCCCACCACATCACAGCTGTGCATTCCTGGGAGAGGGCAGGGGTAAGTGGTCACTTCCCGAGTTCCCAGGGAGCCTCTCTGTGCCTTCCCCTGCAATTGTCCATGCTCTGCATGAATTTATCACTCACCCTGCAGTGAGGGGAGAGCAGCCTTCTCGAGGGCTGCAGTGCTGTAAAGCAGCCAGGCTCTCATCAGTTCCACACCAGTGCCAGGCAGGAGTCTGTGGGATCCACAGCCAGGGGTTTGAAGTGCCTGCACTGCTGTGACATCGTCCCTCAGGTCTTAGGGAAGAGCTGTGGGGAGTGACTTCACCTGGGCAAACAGCCTAAAGAGAAAGGGGAAGGAAAAAGGAAGAAAAACAATCTAATGCACTCGTGTTCACTGGAGTACGAAAATAAGCTTAATTCCAAATGTAGCAGTTTCATTTGCATTATGCATTTTGCATGAGTGGTCCCACGAATGAATTTACCACTAAGGCAGAATATAAATAGAGTCTTTTTGAAGTGTCTGCCGTGTCTCCCCTGCAGGAGGAGGCTTGATTGCAGTGTAGGCAGGTGTACGTGGACTGGCTGGAGCCAGATCACAAACTCCAGTGTCTGGAAGCTCCCAAGGCCAGAAGCAGAACTCCAGGAGGGAGCTGTACTGTCAGGGTCCCACCAACAGGGCTGTTCCAGCTCTGCTGTGTCCCTCCAGCAGCTCTTGGGGGTGTCCAGGTTGCTCCATGTGCAGCTGGAGGCACATTATCCCAGGGTCAGGGAGCTGGGCCTGCCCACTGCTGGGCTGAGAAACCCTTCAGAGAAAGCAGACTCCAAACATGAGCAGCCCACAAACCTCATCCCAGAGTCACCCAGAGAGAGAAAAACCCATGGACTCAATCAAAGTGAGCCATCCAGGGCAGACTGGAAGTGTTCTCCCAGGCAGAAGTGTGATGGAATATGTTGTTTCCCCAGAGCTTTCCCTGGTTTAGGCACAGCCTCTACCCCTGTGTTTGGTGCCAGGATGAACTAACCTGTATTTAAGACCAAACTATTTATGAACAAGGAACATTTATTGGAACAACAGTAAAGTCCTGCTCCTGTAAATTGGTTTCCAGATAGCACATAGGCTGAGATAACTGAAATATTTTGATTTCAGGATCTATGGGAGGAATTATGCTGGGAAGGAAAGGAACTACCTGGGTTTGATACATATCACTGTGATAGGATTACCATAAGCAAGTATTTTTTTCAGATTTTTGTCAGATAAAAATTACAGCTTTGGGTTTGCAGCTGAAACCTGAAGAAAAGGGCAGTTTGGTGATTTTCATGCTATTATGTCATTCAAAACTTGCAAGCTTACCTGAGTGCTGGCCTTTTCTTCCCTTGGGTTTCCATGGTACAGAGAAGCTTTAGGATGGAGGGAATGCATCTTCTCAGGTCCCAGTAACAACTTCCCAATAACAGCTGGGCACAGATTACATCATCTGCAAGATGACATCACTTTGAAGAAGATTCAGAAATTCAGAGAATTGATTGAAAGCCTGGAGGGCCTGTGTGGAAGGACTAGGAGAGAGCTTCCAAAGGCTACAGGGATATGGCTCCCAACCAATCTCCCTTCTGATTTGCTCATTCCCTTAGTTCCTTCTGACCCATTTGTAGCCTTTCTTAAATTAAATTAAATTACCATGGCCAGTGGCCTGGGGGATGTAATGTTAGGCCAAATCCATAACTGGATCCTGGGAGGGGAGGAGCTGGGCAAAATGTTTGTTCCCAAGCAGCACAGCAGGGTCCCATTGCACAAGCAGTTCAAAACAGCTTAGCAGGTTTTTTATCGATGTGATTTGCAATTCTGTTGTGTTAAACAGCGAGGCAGACCCAGGAGAGAAAGTCTTTAAAACCTCTGACCACCCTTGGGTAAAATCAGCCTCCACAAACACTGGTAATGTGGCTGGGAGAGGGGAATGGGCTGGCTTTGTCCTAAATTTGCACTGCCTCATTCCTGAAGGCAGCTTTACCAAGCTCTGATCTTTAGTGTCCTCACAGGAGCTTATTAGACCCATAATGCAAGGGATGGTAGTTTTCATTGTCACTGCACAAAGGGACCCAAAATCTGAAGCATCTTTTCCCCTCAGAGAGAATCCTGCACTGCATTCAATGGCAAAGAGCCTCCTGGTGACATATCAGTAGAAGGTTGTTCAAGCTTTTACCACAGCCTTTTGCACTGAACTGTTTTCACTTGTGCAGCACAACATCCTTGTGGAGGGAGAGCAGGCAGCAGAAGGAAACAGATGTTCTCCATTCCTGTACACTGAATTTTCCCTCTCCTACCCATGGGCATCCAGTGATCCATCCCCTGCCCTGTGCCACGTTACCTGTCAGGAGAGAGAAACCTCTGACAGTTTTTCTGGGGGAGTTAATCTTTAGCAGGAAGTTCCACTACTCTAATGCAAATTCAGCTTCTCACCTGGGCACTGGGAATACAGTTTCAAAGAGAATATCATCAAAAATGGGTTCTGTTGAATTATAAGGAGCCAGGCAAATATTTGAATAGCTGTGCAGCCACGGAGGTTGCCATAAAAAGGAAAAAGCCTTTTGTTTTTTTTTACAGTCACCTTCTGGAAGTGCTTAATGTGTCTTGTGTCAACAGCAGGGTATGATCAGGGAATACATGGCCTGGGGGCTTGGGATTAAGGCACAGAGCCGTTTGTCTCTAGGTCAGTAGTTCAGCTCCAGTTTGTAGCCAGTGCAAGTCATTTGCTGCCTCAGAGATGTGTTTTCTCTGATCTGTTCTTACCAGACAGGTGACAAAATCAGCTGGGACTGGCCCTAGGAAGCCTCAGGCTCCCTGTGGCGGCAGCAGCAAGGGGGTTAAATTGCCCCCCATTTGAAGCGAAGCCCCCTCTGACCAGGGCGTGAGGAGTGTCAGTAAGAGGGTCCTGCCTGTGCCCAGGCTCTGGTTCTCAGGTCACAGTGTCCAGCAGTCTGTGCCTCCGTTTTGGGACAGGATTGGGAAGGCTTTCTAAAGAGACCGGCTGGTCCAACGATCCCTAATCACTGTGATAGCTGGTTGCTGCTCCAGCCTTTCATTTTCCTCTTCCCTCAGACTCCTCCCAGCCTGCTCCATACTGTCTCTGCCCTGGGCACTGTGTAAGTTTCCCTTTCTTTTGGGGAGCTCACGTCTCCTCTGCCAGCACCAGCTGCCTGCAGCTCAATGCCCACGGGTGCCAGCTGCCTCCCATTTTCCTTCAGGCCATTGTTTTTGGAGGGGGTCTGGCAGGCTTTGTTGTTGCTGTTGTGTTGCAATAACAGAGGGTCCTCAAAGGAGAGCTGCTGGAGTCTGGCAGGAGGATTCCTCCTGCCAGTGTCCTTTTCCAAGATGGAGCTTTCTGGAGAGGGTTTGCTCCAGCTGCAGCGTTGCAGGACCCTGGGCCCAGCCTGGGCTGTGACTCACATGGGGACAGGGGAGAGGTTGTGACCTACAGCAGAGCCCAGGATGGGTCAGGCTGGAAGGGACCACAGTGNTGTGTCCAGACATTTCCGGAATATTCCCAGTCAGGGAGGCTCCACCCCCTCTCTGTTCAATTTGTCCAGTGCTGGGTCACTGCCCAGCCAAGAAGTTCTTCCTCCTGTGCAGGTGGAAATTCCTGGGCATCAGTTCCTGCCTGTTCTTTCCTCTTGTGCCATTGCTGACCCCGCCCCTGCCCCGAGCAGAGACTGGTCCATCGTCTGCCCCTCCCTGCACACCCTGACACCCAGGGATGAGGTCCCTCCCCTTTCAGGGGCTGAACAGCCCCAGCTCCCTCAGCCTTTCCCGGGCAGGGAGATGCTCCATCCCTTGGGCTGGAGCCAGCACTGCAGATGTGCCTCCCAGGGCTGAGCAGGGGGGCAGCAGCTTTGTCTGCAGCAGGAACAGAGGTCTTGGCAGCCCAGTATTCTGAAGGCAAAGTTAAAGGGAACTTCTAAATCACATCAAAATCCTGTGAGCTCAGGAACCAGCAAGGGCAGGGCCCAGTTCCCCCAAATGTGTGGGAACGGATTTGCACCTCAGCAGGGCTGTGCTCCATGGAAGGAGCACGGGGAAGGCCAGGCTGGAAGGGCTGCACCCTATCTGGAGCTGGCACTGAGCACCTCAGGCTGTGTGTGAGCCCCACCAGCCCACACAGCTTTGTGCCAACATAGCACAGGGGTGTGGGATGCACACCCAGACACAGCTGCTGCAGCTGCTGAAGCCATCCAGAGGGAGATTCCTGGTACCACTGGGGTTGCTGATCCAGTGCCGATCCTTAGCAGTGCGGGAGGTGTGTTCTGCCAGCCTCACCCTCCACTTGAAGGCCAGTTTGTCTAAGGCACATTAGCCTTGGCAAGTGGTCACAGATTAATCTCTCGTAGAAGCTTCTTCCAGGAAGGCACTATTGATTGCATCCATATCAAGTGGAAAACTTTAATGAGACAGCTGAAGAGAACAGCATTTCCTCGCCTCACTTGTTGTACTTAGCAAGACAGGGCTGGAGAGCAACGTGCCAAATCTGCACATGAGTGAAGCAGAAAGCTGCCCAAATAGGACCATGGAGAAAAAGCAAACTGGTTAGTGGAGGAGGAAGAAAAGGGGGATTTGGAATTCCAGACTCTGCATCACGTTGGAAAACGTTTGGTTTTCACCCTCTTCTTGCCAGAAATGTGCAAATGGAATGTAAACTAGCCTTGCTTTCCCCACTAGGTTGAGGTGAAAGGAAGAAGTCTTTGTTGGGAAGGACAGGCTTCACTCCTGAGCCAGGAATGGAGAGGTGTGTGAGGGTTTAATGGGCAGGAGCCTTGCTGATGAAGTTATTTCCTGAGCACTGCTGTGAAAAGAGCTGTTTAGGAGACAGTTTCAGGACATGCAATTATCCAGTTTGCCAGCTTAATGCATTCAACTTAACCTCATTTTTGTGAAGCAGAAATCAATGTGCTAACTTTTTCAGAGCTAAGAGATGACATTTTATTCTTGCTTCTCTCATAAGAATGCATATTTTTAAGCTTCCTTAACTCCTCCCTCTCCCAGTTTTGATTAAGCAGGAATACCCCAAGGGCTAGAGAAGAGAGTGAGGCAATTTCCACATTCCCAGAGTCACATTAGCATGGAAAATGCTTCTGAAATCTCTGCAATGCATGGCAAAATTTTCCTTCTTGGAAAAGGACTTGCAAGTGCATCTAGAACTTCAGTTCAAGAACCTTTCTATTCATTGCATTCAAGCCCCACTTCACCAGGGAGGGATTCTAAAGGTGCTGATCTTTATCCCAGTTTTTCATTCCAAGGAATGCAAGGCCCCTGTTCTCTGCTATCCCAGTGTCTGTCACCTGCTCTCCTCCCACATGGTCAGGAACATTTTGTTAACTATTCCTGCTTTGTGTCTTCTGCTCTTCCTAAGCCAGAAGTCCTGCAGAGCAGCACTTGCCAGAGCTGTGAGCTGGACAGTGCCTGTCCAGAAGCTCCTCAACAAGACTGTGCCATAAAATTGAACAGAGTGGGGTAATTGCCAAGCTTTTCATTAATACACATCCTCTCCTACCCCAGCACTTCCTGATGTAGGTTCAACACAAGCAGAGTATTTTAATCCAGTGACACATGCAAAATCCTCACAGGCAAGGGCACACCTGCATGTACAGGGGAAAGGGCATGGAGACTGTGGAGTTTGGTTATTTAAGCAGAAAACCATTTTCCCTGACAAAGGGAAGAGGCAGTGGAGCCCTGTGGAGGCAGGCCCCTGCTGAACTGCTGGGCGTGGTACCTGTGCCATTGGCTCATCCAGTATTTATGAGGGAGAAGCCAGGAATGAGGGAGGGCCTAATCAGGGGCAACATTCTTCCTTTCGGGACAGCTGCAAAAAGAAAGTGAGAGGTGTGATCAGAAGAGAGAATTGCAGGAATTGTTCTTCCAGCTTCCTTCGGGGCTCGGGATGAGCCACGTGCCTGTAGCCCCACAATGTTCCTTTCCATAAAATGAAGGCAATCATGTAGTCACCTCACAGACCTCAAACAGCTGCAGTTCATTGCCACTCCTGAGGTGCCCTCAGCCCTGGGATCTGCTCTGTCCCACTGGGGTAGGACATGAACATGCCCTTCTGTGCAAAGAAGGTCCTGTCCCCAGGCCTGGAGGACACTGTTCCTCCCCTTCTCTGCAAACACAGCCCTGACCCAATGTCTTGATCTTTCTTACCTCACCCTCCTGTCTCATTATTCTGGGATGTGTCCGATACCCTCTCCCCTGAGCTGTTGCCTTGGGGTCACCAGGGTAGGTGTCTTGTGGTTATTCTGTATCCTCACTTCCTGGGGCTTAGGAGAGAGTGAGAAATTTGGGGAGTGTGTCCCTCAGGTTTGGATCCAGCCAGGATGGACCATCCACAAAGAATAATGGTCCTTGCAGTGTGCAAATGGAGTTGGAGCAGAAGCAGAGTGGTCTGAGGGGAAATCCTGGGTCAGGTGTGGGAGAGGAGCTGGAGACTGGAGAAGGGGCAGAGAGCAGCAGGGGGGCAGTTGTGCTGCCACACTCTACCCAGTGCTGGGGTTGTGCATGGAGCTGTACCCTGGGAGCAGGGAGCAGCTGGAATCCACCCTCCCCACGGATCTCCTCAGGTCTGGCTCCACACTCCCGTGGTGGAGCTGTGGAGGGTGAACTTTGGGAGAACCTCTCTCTGTGCTGGCACTGACAAACAGTCAAACAAGCAGCAGCAGTTCTTCCTTGTAAACACTGGGAAGAAACTGTTAAGGATAATGTCCCTTAAAGTAGCTGACAGGCCTGCTTTTCCTCAAGTCCCTGGAGAGGGTGGAGAGCAGTTAAGACGCAGCAGCTGTGTTTGTTTTTTTCTTCATTTCTATTTTTTTTTTTCACCCAGCAAAGTGCCGGGTGTTAATTCCTCTTGATTTGCTCAGTGCAGCCCAGTTTGGAGAGGCCATCCCTGGAATAGGGTTGATTAGACTCCTCTCCAGTGTGCATCACCCAAACACCACTAATTCCCCTCTATCCCAACAGTGTGCCTGTCTCCTGATGCCACAAAGAACTGAGCTGAAATTGGGTGGTTAATTATACAAACTTGACTTCTGTCAGGGCCTTGCACAGCTGGAGGGGATGTTCTTGTGGTGGGTTTGAGTAAATCCCTTGGAATGCACTGGGGACCCAGCACTTCCTCACTGTCCCTGTCTCTCTGTCTCTATCCCTGCCCTGGGCCAGACCATCTCCATGGGAAATGGATGTGGAGCCACTAATGAGTCCTGGGAAGCTCGTTCTGTGATCCCTTTCCTCTCTGTCCCCACACTGCTCTTCCATGCATGGGAAGGATAACAAGGGCTATCGTTTGCATATAGGTGGAGAGAGGAGAAAAATAGGAGATTCAGGTTGGTTGTGGAGGAGCCCTGTGGGCTCTTCCCGACCCCACAGGGGTGAGCTCTGCCCTCTGAGCTCCCTCCCCAGATCTGTTCCCTCCCACCTCCTGCCCCTGCAGCTGCTAAATCGCCTCAGGCTTGTGCCTGTGAGGAAGGGCAGAGAACTTTGCACTTTAGCTCTCTTCCCTCCAGACTCGAAGGACAGGTTTGTATTTTGTCTTGAGCTCAAGGCAGACTCAGTCCATCTCTGGAATGGGAAAGGAATGCAGGAGAAGGAGGGCAGAGCATTAGGAAAGCAGAAGGAAGGGGGCTTCTGAGAAAGGAGAGCTGGGGAAGGCCTGCTGCACCCCCAGTCTTTGCTGACACAGGATTGTCTGTTTGGTCACAGAGGGCTATTGTCAGACAAGTGTTAAATGTGTCAAGCAGCACCACCTTGTCACTTGTTCTGAGCTGTCCATCTGGAACATTGCCTTGTAGACTGAGAAGGGGATTGATTGTCTTGCCATGCTCAGCCAGGGGCTGACTGTGAGGGCCAGAGTGGAGAGCTGCTCTTTGCTGCTGCCAGGGGAAGAGGTTGGCTTCTCCAGCATGGAAAGCAAAAGCAGAGCTCTCTCTTGTCCCTTATGAGGGACAGGGTTCAGCAGGTGAGCAGATTGTCCTGCTTTGCTGCCTCAAGCAGGGCACCTGGGATACAGGTGTGAGTGCTGCTGTGCTCCAGGGAACCTGAGAGGTCCTTCCTGGAGCTTCTCTCATGGCCCATGGCACTGATGTTGAGACGAGATACAAACACACAGCGATGGTGCTTCTCATACATGGATGTTTTGCCCTCTCCTTGCCCTCCTCAAGGTCATTTGAGCCTCTGGCAGGGAAGGAAGAACATAGCCCACTTTAGGAAGATGGAAAAAGCCCTTCAATTTCCCTCCTGGCTCTCTGGGAGTGCTGGGAGTGCAGGCAGGGATGTCTGGAGCCAGGCTGGAGTATGTTCCTCTGGCTTCTCCCTCCTCCCCCTCCCTGAGACACAACACGCCCCAAGCTCTTGCAGGAGACGGTGCCTTTAAAAGGAACCTTATCAGAGAGCACTCTCCCCTTATCTGCAGCCCTCAGCCGTGGCCCTGCTCACAGAGTGCTGACTGGGGACCTGCAGCTGCTGGCAGCACCTTCCATCTGCTGCTGGAAATGGGAAGTTCTCCGGACCTTCTTCCCAGCCTGGCTGCGGCTGTGCATGACCTGGGAGGAGGGATCCTCCCTCCTTGGAGAGCTCCCAGAGCAGCTCATGCCCCCACGGAGCCCCCTGGGGCCCTGGTGAGGTTTGCACAGCCCTGGGGAGGCTCCTGCTCCCCCTCCCTGCTCCCTGGATCCCAGCAAACCAGCTCACTCCACTGGGGTGCTGTG
The DNA here is from genome assembly GCA_013399895.1 of Serilophus lunatus. NCBI lineage: Eukaryota > Metazoa > Chordata > Aves > Passeriformes > Eurylaimidae > Serilophus > Serilophus lunatus. The sequence goes on from VXBA01000260.1 coordinate 310,558, forward strand.
CCACCTCCCTGCCTCGTAAAGGCTGTCCCAGGATGTGCAGATCCCGGTGGGAAGCAGCGGCAGAGCCCAGCAGTTGACCCTGATCAGCTAATGGGGAGAGGGGAGGGCGAGCAGCCCGTGCTCCAATCACTCACGGGAGGGAAGCGGTGCCTGCTTTGATTAGCCAGCGATTTTTCTGGTCATTTGGAGAAAAATGTGCCTGCATGTGCTTCCTCGTGCTCCCTCCTTCCCAGGGGAGATGTGAGCTGTAGGATACTACCTCAAAACTGCTTCTGCTGTTCTGGAAGTGGGGAGAAATTATTCTGTGGAGAGATATTTCAGATCTCTCAGGGGGAAGAGGATATTTCCACGGTGATTGAAGTGAGAAGACCAAGCTAAAAGGGGTGGAGAATATTTTGTTTCAGACAAGGTGCTTCCTCAGCGCGAGGGCAGCACACAGTGGCTTCCCGCTCCCCTCACTTGTTTGCAGATGGACCAGAGCTTTCCCTGCCTGGCAGCCAACAACCAGCCCCTTGCCTCCGAGGCTGGCACTTCCATGCTTTTGGGAGCCAGGAAGGTGGGAAGGTTGCAGGGATGTGCCAGCTTAATTGACAGTTGGCACCGAAAAGGGGATGTGCTGATGGATGGGAGGCAGCTGCCAGCTGGAGATGCCAGCACTGGCAGGAGAAAGGGCCAGGAACCAGCAGGGCTGGCGGTGGGGAACGAGCCCGGGACATAACCAGGAGAGGGGAGTTAGTGCTTAACTCCGTGTGAAATCCTGGGAAATGTGGCAGGTCAGGTTAGGGAGCCTCCCCTTCTCCCAGTCCTTGGTGCTCCTCGTGGGAGCGGGACAGGGAGCTGTGGCTGCTCTGCTGACTGGGGGAAGGGCTGAGCTCCAGCAGCTGGGGATTACTGGAGAGCGATGTCAGCCGCTTCCCTGGCTGCTCGGGGAGGGACCCTCCTGCTCCCGAGGGCAGCTCTGGGAGCAGAGACATCCTCTCATCCTGCCTGTGGATATCTGGGGGCTGGCAGTTCAGCACAGCCCAGCTGGCACAGCTGCAGGGGCACAGCACACTCTGGACACACTCCAGGAGCTGTTGCTCTTCCCTTGATGTCTTTTCCAGTGGTAAAGGTTTGCCAGGGCACCTTGGGAGCAGGGAGTGGGAGCCAGGATGTGCTGGGTTGGGCAGTGCAGGTGCAATCACAGCTGCTCACAGGAGCCTCCTGTTCTCTGTATCAGCTCCAAGTGATGTGGCTTCCTGCCCTGCCTTCAGCAAAACGCTGCTGCTCAATCACAGAATCACAGAGTCCCAGATGGGTTTGAGTTGGAAGGGACTTAAAAAATCATCCCGTCCCCCCCTCGCCATGGGCAGGGACACCTCCCACTATCCCAGGTTGCTCCAAGCCTCGTCCAGCCTGGCCTTGGACACTTCCAGGGATGGGGCAAAGACCCCAAAAGACCCTGACAATCAGTATTTTCCCTTGAGGTTTTTCTGTAATTACATCCCAGTACATTCTGCTCCGTGCTCCGCTCCTCATCTCCCAACACTTTCTTCCTCACCCCCCTCTCATCATCCAGCAGATCTGAAGAAGAGACAACTGCCAAATTCTTTGTCATTAGTCTTGTCAGAAGTGTTGGCATTCTCCATGATATTTGGATCACAGATGGGATCTGTAATGAAATGCTAGTGTTCAAATAATTTCTTGTCTCTGTAGTGGGGACAGTAACTAATAATTCATTAAAAATTTGGACCTAATCCTTCCAGAGATTGAAGTTCCCAGTGTATTTAGGGAGATCCAAACTAATAACTGGGATATCAGACATCTGTTCCTGACTCCTTTGCATGTTCAGCCTTCCTGCTGGGGGCTGTGAAATGTTTGATGCCTCAGATTATTTTGTTTACTGCTTCTGGGAGTGCCCACACCCATCTCTGTGCTCCCAAGGAAATTCCCTGGAGGAAGTCACCAGTTCCTAGGTAGTCACAGAGAGAAAAGCCTCTGAATTCCCCATCTCACTGAATTCTGGAATATTGCTGGCAACTCAAGTTGAGTGAAAGGAGGCAAAATCTTACATTTTGTGAGATTTCAAGTATATAGGACATGGACCTGGGAAACCAGATCCCCTGGTTCTGCACTGGTGCTGAGCCCTGAGCTGACAGAGCAGGGCCCTGTCTGGGATCTCTGGGATCTCCCATCCAGGCTGGGAAAGCTGAAGAGGTCGGGTTTGGTACCTGCATTAGTTTAACCTTGCTGTTATCTCACCACCCCTTCTCAGGCTGCTGAGAAACCCTGAACTGGGAGTTTCCAAACATCCCAACCACCTCCCACTGTGCTGCTCTGCCAGAGCTCCTCGTCTGCAGCTGAATTCCTGTTCACTTTGTGGAGGGGAAAGCACCATAAATGCAAAAAAAGAAATTAATAGTGTGATTTGAAGCAAAGAATCATTCAGCCGTCGTGCTAAAGCTTTCTGAAAGGAGCACCTTAATGTGTCCCCACTGCCCTTCTGGTTCTCCCTGCCTGATTCCATATGCTGCAGCTACTCCTGGTATCTCCATCCCCTGCCTGATGTGCCTGTGTCCTCAGTCACATTTCTTGCTCTGCCAGAGCTTTACAGGGTCAGGGATCCAGCTTCATTTATAATCCCTGCTGACACTAAATTATGATTCTGCCTCGGGATAGAAGAGCTTGTGGAAAAGACACTCATTATAGTAAATGCAAACCACTGAAGCTCTGCACTCCCATCCCTTTTACAGCATGGCTTGCTCTGCAGGGCACACAGCCAGGCCTGGGGGGCAGCCTTGCCACTCCATTAATACTTTTTTGGGGGAGAAAAGGCCATGTCAGCCTTCCCCAATTCCTGCTGTGTGGGTCTGAGCTTGGCAGGGATCTGCACTGTGTCTGTATAAATTCAGACACAGAGCAGCCCACAGCCTGGCCTCATGGAGTTAGGGAATCACAGAGTGGTGTGGGTTGGAAGGGACCATAAAGATCATCCAGCTCCAGCCCCCTGCCATGGGCAGGGACACCTTCCCCTCCCAAGGTGGATGATCCGAGTGTTTTCTGCCCTTCGGCACAGCTCTCATTCCCTTGGGGCTGCACAGCATCCAGGAGCAGATCCCCTGAGACACTCAGCCCCCTTAAATTCCCCTTTGATACCCTGACATGGTGTGTGCCACCAGCTGGCTCCACGTTCCCACTGCTGAGTGGAGCCCAGCCTTGCTTCCCAGTGCACATCCAGCCTTGTGGACACAGCCAGTGCACACACAGGGCTCCAGGAGAGTCTCCCCCACCCTGACCTCTCAGTGGTGTTAAGGAATGATCAGTGCTGTCCCTTTCCTGTTCCCCATTTCTCCTGCTGCTCCCATTAGTTGTGTTTTCTGCCCATTTCTTCTTACACTGATGGGGACACATTTTCCTGCTGCTTTCCTGGGGCTTTCACAGCAACAAGAACAACTTGGAGTTGAGAGATCCAGACTACACAGGGCAAGGCAGGAGAGGTCAAGTGAGCAGGTTTTGAACTGGATTCCCAAAGGACTCAGTTTCTTTTAAAACTGCACAAGAAACCACAGTAAATACAAGGGCTTAAAGCATCTCTGGTTCTGTTCCATGGTGTAGCTTCTCTACGGAAGCTTCTTCTGGACAACTTCTTACCTCTGGCTCTGTGCTGGAGGGGATACAAAAGAGAAGTGGGGTTGGGGGAGCACAGGGTGGAGACAAGCACTAAAAATAATACCATAAAACAGCCGTTGTAGGTTAACTAAGTTTAGAAATATCTCAATTTTAGTTACTTGGGCTCCTTCTACACCAGAGAGTAAAACGAATTCAGAGAAAACTGCTGAGGATGGTTGAGAACAACCTCAAATAAAGGAAAAGCTTGAAATTCTTTCCTTTAAGGGGAAGAGATTAAAAGAAAAAAACCCAACCTGTAAAGTAATAAGTCAGCTAGAAAAAGGGCTGGATATATTTTTCCTGCCATATTCAGCAAAGATATGGAGCAGTCAATGGAATTGAAAAGGCAGCAAATTCCAAAAGCAATGAAGGAAAAGCCCTTTGAGAGAGCAGGTATTGCAGGTATTGAGCCACCAGAGCTCCTTCCCTGGGCAGCACCATCCAGGGGCACTTTGGGTGTTTGTGTGAGTGGATCCAGGGTGATCAAAACCTCTGCTTCCAACTGAAATCCAGCTCTCACTGTTCCACGAGGAGGTGGGTTATCACCCTGGCCTGGATGCTCCAGGGGGCTTTTGGGAGCAGTTGGGCTCCACAGCCGAGGTGGTTGGACCTTGCCAGTCGTGGTTTCAGCTGAAGGGGGTAAAATCACTCCCTGTGGACCCTGGAATGGGAGAGGTCAGGCTCACAGGCCAGGACAGGAGTGAATCAGGACAGTGGTGAGTCCCATTCCCAGCAGGATTAAAAGGGCAAGTTGAATAGATGTAGCAGCAAAGCCATTTCAGAAGGAAAATAGCCAAAATGAGGCCAAAGCAAGCAGCTTTGTTTAAACAATTCTATCAGGCAATGTGCTTCTTGGAGAGAATTACCAATAAAATACTTTCTGATCACATGATGCAGCAAGAAGAAGAGGTTCGATGAGGACTTTGTTCACATTTGTGGGAGCATCTTGGTGTCTGGGTCTGTTCCAGCACTGACAGACAGGGACCTGATATGAAATGCCTATTTCTTTTTTGGGGAAAAGGATAAAAACCTGCACTGCCTTTTAGCTTTGTGGGTGGGTGGTTGGTGCAGGTTTGCTGCAAAGTTTGAAGATCCGTTTCAAGGACAGAAGAGCCCTGGACAGGGAATAAGGATGGGAACCCCTGTTGCCATTGGGGACCTGCCTGCAGCCCCAGCCCCTGAGGAGGGGCTGAGACACAGGGACAGCAGCACCATCTCAGATGTACAACATCCCTGCCAGACTGTGGTGATTACTGTGATTATTGTGATACTGTTGTGTTACACCCCTACAAGAGCTGTACAAATCTCCTCCTTCTCCCAGGCTGTGGCTCTGGGGATTTTTGCCTTCATACCTGTCATTAGGCAGCATTTCCTGTTAGAGTTCTAATTAAAATGGCAGCCTTTAGGGACTCTGGTCCTGCCCAGCCTGTGTTAATGGAGGTTTAAGAATATTTTAGATAGAGTTTAAGTACTGCTTTCAAACATCTTTGTTCTGGCTTTGTTCATTTTTCTATGATCTATATAATCTATATACAACCACAGCAGGAATTAATCTGTCATACTTTCAGAAATATAATCTACGCTGCTTGGAAGTTAAAAACCAGTTTTCCCTGGCCTAGATCCTTCAAGCAAATACAAACTGCAGGCAAGCACTTCCCCCTGGGCTCTCCTGGGATCAGCGCAGCCTGTGTCCCAAGGCTGTGGCAGGGGACAGGGCTGGTGAGGTGTGTTACTCAGGAGTTACTGTCACTCTGCTGACCCCTTGAGAGGTCCCTCTCTCAGGTGCATGCTGCAGTAGTGGAAAGGTTATATTGCTGTTATTGCTCCAGGAGAGTAGGGGGGGATTTGTGTCCCTGTTCCTGGGCTGGATCCCTGTGCTGTGTGTGCAGACGCATTTCATCCTGAAACCTCCATTGCTGAGGTCCCCCAGCAGGTGATTCAGGTCCTGGTTGCCTGTATTGACACTGGTGCCTGTCAAAGCAATTTAGGAAAAACCCAGCCCTGAAAGCAGTTGGAGTCTGTGCTGCTGGTGCCCCAGAAGCAGGAGCTGCCCACGGTCCTCCCACATTCACCCGGGGCTGCAGCAATTCCTGCACTGCTGGGAAGTGCCCTGAGCTCTCCATCTGCCCTCTCTGAAATGTTCCTGCCAAGGGAAAGGAGGAGTGCCTGGGGTGGAGCCCTTGGGAAGGCTGAGCACCCCCTGGCTCCTGGAGCGGGAAACATTCCCAGCTCCAAGCCTGCCAGGCCTTGCTTTTGGGGATGCTGCAGTCACAGGGCTGGAAGTTGTGCTGGGTTGCCGTGGCTGTAATGGAATTAAAGGGCAGGATTGAGTTAGGTGGAAAGTGCTCCATCTCCCTGCAGAACATGGAGCATCCTGGCAGGCTGTGCCAGCACGAGGTTCTGCTTTTGGACAGAAGCAGAATCAAACTATAACCTCTCTGCTTCCAACTCTGGGACGTGGGGGGGCCTCACCCCGTGCAGCCCTTGCCTTGCTGTGCACAGGGAATTGTTCCACGGGCTCATCCCATTCTGGGCTATGCTTTCTGTGTGCTCCACAGAAACCCTGAGTTAGTGGTGGGATAATATGTGTGTGTGCTTTGCTCTCTTGATTGAAATGCAAACTGCATTAAAGAAATAATGCTAATTGATCCAGAGCAGACTGCACGAGTTCTGTGGTTCTCCAGCAAGTCTGCACTGAGAGGGCACCACCTAATGAGGGGGGAGTGTGTCTCAGGTGTTACTCATGTGGATCCCTAGGGATCAGTCTGGGATTTTAAGAAATCTGGTCTGAATTTTAAACTAAGGAAAAAAAATCAAGTGAGACTGAAAGGAATAAGAAGACAAAGGTCACTGCTGATTTTTTCTGCCACAGCTTTCTCCAGATTGGGAACAAGGGCTATTTTGCAGGCAAGCTGAATTTTGAGAAAACAATTTTCTTTCTTATTTGAAGAGCCTGTTCTCTTGATCTGATTTTCCTTCTCCTGTGTTCTGGCTGTGTGTTTATGGATACAAATCCAGCTGGTCCCCCCTAGTTCCTGGGTCAGGCTCTTGCAGGTGTGTAGATGGGACAAGGAGGTGTCTGTTGCAGACCAGACATTCATTTAGTCCACTCTCAAATGCTTCAGAGGGAGCATTTGATGAACTCCAAGATAAGAGCCCTAAAATAAGGAGTAGAATTGAGGTACTGGGTGTTTACTTGTACCTCTCGGTCAGGGATGTTCCACTAAGCTGTCACTTAGTGGAGAGCAAACAGCTTCCAAACATGGAAGGGTACAGCCCAGCCTTGGGACCTGTGGTGCTGCTGGGAGGAAAGAGGGCTGGGTTCCCCCTCCTATTCATCCAGCTTTTTACTTTCCTCACTGAAAATAGATCTGTGCTGCAAGGGGGAGGCTGACACTGACCCAGGTAATGGCATAACCTGATCAATACTGCCATAAGTATTTTGTCTCATTACTGGTCCAAGCCAACTGCTTCAATTGACTTTGTGCCTGAGCTTAGTGCATTCAGGGGGTGTTTTCCCACTTAGCTCAGTGAATTTTTGATCAGGCCACAAATAAGTCCTTCTGACATAAGCTGCAGCCTGGGCTCACCTGCATCATCTGAGTCAGCCATGGATTACCTCAGTGTGCTGCTAAGCTCCCTTTTCCAGCTCCACTGAGTGCCAGCCAGCACAGAGCCCTGGGCACCCCCTCCCAGACCACTCTGGGCTCCTTCTGGATCCCCTCTCCAGAACTGGAGGCCCCAGTTCCAAACCAGTGATATTCCTTGTCCCCTCTCAGGTGTTTATGCTCCCTTCCCCCTCAGCCTCCCAGATAGTCCTTTCCCCAGGCACATCTATGTTTAGCTACTGAGCACCACAGACCTTTTGTCTGATGACTCTGGTCATTCTTAAACTTCCAAAAAAGCCCGTGACCTATTTCCAGAAGTGATTCATTGCCAGCTCTCAGGAGAACTACAATTCCCAAAGATGTAGATAAGAGCCACCAGAGATTAAACCCAGCCTAGGCAGGTAAAGTATCTAATTCTCTCTGAGAATGAGACACCCAACCTATTTACAGCTCTGGGGGCTTGTTTTCCTTATCTTTTTCCATAGGCATTTAACTGTAGTGAGAGATCCTGTTGAAAACCCGAGCTGTAGGCATGTGGGAACATAAGTCCCATGGAAAAGCAAAGGTGAGCTTCCTCCAAAGTCACAGAGATGCTGGAAAAAGCCCTGGCCCCAGTCCTGGTGTTGCTGTTCCCCGGGAGGTGAAAATGCCACTGTCCTTCCACCCTGGAGGCACCAGCAGTCCCTGCTGGCTCACACCCACAGGAGTCACTCCTGTGGGCTCAGCAGGGGCACAGCCCAACCCCAAATGTTTCTTCCTGGACTTTTAAAGAGAACCACATGGGAAAGACAATCATTTGAGTTGTGCTAGAAAATATTTTTAAAAGTCTGTGTCATGTTGCCGTGGTGACAAAAGTTCTTAAAATGATGAAGATTAAAGTCTAGGCTGGGAATGGTGGCATGGGGAGAGGAAGGGGGGCTGCTGTCATGACAACCTCAACTCCGAGAGTGCAAGAGGCAAAACACACAGTAGTGGCAGGATCTTTGGGGTTTATATATATCCATAAACATCTGCCATTTATGCCAGCCTTAGTGCTAATTAGTCCTGCTATTTCACCTCTCTCTGCTGTAAATATTTTCCAGTAGACACAAGTCTCTGAGGGAGAAGTCAAAGAAACGCTTTTTTTCCCCCCCTTTCCGTTTTGCACAGGCTTTCTGCTTTTTTCTGCCCGTGGCCTCTCAGCTCCTACCTGGAGAAGAACTTCCATTAGGCAGCAGCAAGCTGCCTGGCAAGAGTTAAATCCTGTCAGGAGGAGGCAGAGGCTTGCATCATGTTCTTCCAGAGCCTCCCAGCACCAGGCTTCAGCAGATCCTGCTGCCTGCCCTGCCCGAGGCTTTTCCTGGGCACCTCCCTGGGCTCCAGCCCTGCCCACAGTCAGGGCAGTGCTTACAGCAGCACATCATCCCCAGTTTTGGCTCAAAACTTTGCTCTCAGCTTCCAGTGCAACCTCTGGCAAGTGGCTTTTCCCTGGGAAGTGCCTTGTTTGGCCCATGTGGAATCCTGGAGCTCAGGCATTCTCTGAGCTGGGGAAGCACACCAGATTAATGTCAGCCCAGCCCCCTGAGACCTGCACATGGAAAGTGCCACAGCAGCACAAAGGATTATTATATTTTAAGTGTAAAATCTGCTTGGATATCTCTCTTTAACACCTGGCACTCACTGCTCTTGCCTCCAAGTCACTGTTCAGGCAGCCCTGAGCCAAGAGCACATCCCCAGTCTCTTCCCCCGTGAGCCTTAAAGCCAATGAATCACAGCCCTGACTCCTCACGGTGACTCAGGGCAGCATCAGCAACTCCACTGACATTGATTATGTCATTTGGTGCAGAGCAAGCATAAAAAGAGAACCAACCCCAAACTCTTGCCTTCATCTAAAACTTGATCTTCTGGCTCTAGTTTTCCTTGCTGGCGCAGCAAAAACCAGGCAAAAGCAAATCCCCCAGCACCCCGAGCTGTGGAGCACAGCCTGAGTCTGCACAGTGCCTGCAGCTGGAGCTCCCCTCCCCAGCCCATCTGCTGTGTGCTTCCTGGTGCTCTCAGCATTGGCCCAACACAATCTGGATCCCAAATTCCCTCCTCCCGTGCCACTGAGCCCGTCTGGTATTAGCACAGCCCAAAGCTGCCTGACCCAGAGGGTCTCCTGCCTCCCGGGACACTGGGAAGCTGTAAATAAACCCAACTGCATTCCTTTGCAGAATGTTTCCTTCCTTAACTAAGCCTGTTTTCAACAGGCTAAGCCTCAGAAATTCCAAGTTTGCATCTTTGTATAGCTTAGTGGCAAAACCAGCATTTTGTCCATTCTTCCCAAAGAGAAATGTGTCTGTTCTTCCCAAAGAAGAATGTGTTTATTCTCCATCAAAACCCCGTGAGTTACTCGAGACAGCAAACCTTTTGGAGTAAAATTAATTTACATTTTGGCACAGCATAAATGTGACATCACTGGAAGGATAAACGGGAAGGTGAGGGAGGAGCAAGTGCAAGGGTTCTGACCCACCTCCCACAGCAGCAGCAGCAGAGGGAAGGAGCAGCTGGGCTGTCGTGTTGCAGTGCTGAGACACATCGTGTTTCGCAGTGGGGTGGGTTTATTCCTGGAGGAGCCGCCCTTTCCCTCTCAGCTCCCATCTCCTGTGTGCCCTCACAGAGTGGCTCAGGGGGGTGGCTCTGTGCTCCCTGTGGATGCTCATGGCTTCCATGCTCCGGTGCTCTAATGTGCATAATGCTGTGTGTGCCTGCAGAGGATCTGTCCTCCTGGGGAAGCCCATCCTGCCTGGGATGTTGTTTGTCTCCCTTCCCTTCAGCCTCCCAGGACGGATCTGCACATCAGGGCTCCCAAGCCCCCCCCTCTTACGTGGGTTGTGTCAGTCAGGACATGCTGAGCGTGGAGAAGGTGACATTTGCCACAGGAATTGGCACTGATTTGTGTCAGGGATCTCCAAATCAGCCAAATCGCTGGTTTTTCAGTGGGCTGCCTTCAGTTTGCATGGTGGCCAGAATAAGCAAGAGCTGCATGCCCAGGCTGGTGTTGGAACGAAGCAGGATGAGGCCCAGTGACTGTGGGTGACCCACAGAGACAGGGCAGCAGGAGCTCAGCACAGGCACCCTCTGTAATCTGGATAACAGTATTTTAGGCTCAGAAAAGCTCTCTGCAGTAACCACTATCCCCAGTATATCGGGAGATTAACACAGGTTTGAAAAGGCAGCTAATGCCTCTGTGAGCAAAATGTGTCTTTACTTCTATTATCTACAAAAGCCAAGGAAAGAAAGGAAAAGACATGTCAACTTTCTTCCCCATAGTTCACAAATTCTCTTCTTAAATATAAGTAAACATATATTTCCTCACAGCAGAACAACCTTAACTCTCACCCTGGAGTGCTCAGAACAACATATGATTCTGTTTTGATTCTCTTTTGAGATTTCTATTTCCTTTTCAACTCTCTAGGTTTTTAAGGCATAAACAAAGAGTAAATTCTTTGCTTCCTGTTAAGCTGGAGCAGTGTCACAGCTCCTTGGTTATCCACAGGGGATTTATCACAGTTGTACATTAACCATCCTGTGGATACAGACACCAGCACTAGCTCAGGACCAGCTAGACTCAGGTCTCTGAGTGTGGAGGCAGTGCTACACGAGTCCTGCTATGTTGCTGGTAGGGCAACAAGCACTTCACTGCTTTCCTGTGGTGCAGAGTCTGTTCAGAAAGCCCTTGGAAGGAAGGGATTCTGTGCAGAGCCAGCGTTCAGCTGTCGGCTCTCCCTAGCAGGGTGTGCAGCTCCAGCTCAGCTTGTTGGGATCGTCAGGATGGCTCTGCATCACAGTCCCCACACCCCCAGGAAAACCCATTTGTTCCCAGCATGGCACCTCCACTACATAAAAACCCAGACTGGATGTGCAGTTGTGTCCCAGCCTGGATGTGCCTGCAGGGCTGGGGAGCTCGGCACAGTGGAGGGGCCTGGGCTGGCAGAGTGCTCCTGGAGGGAGCTGCCTCCCTGCACAGCTCACCAGTCCCCACACCCCCAGGCAGTGACATGGCCCTCCTGGATCCCAGGAATTGTGTGCCAACACCGACCAACCTGCCTAATTAAACACTCAGCTTTGATTTCAGCTCTGCCTGCACTGCCAGAGCTAGGCCGCTCTTCTCCAAGGTGTCCTTGATTCCTTCCAGCTCCAGAGCTGAGGGTAGAGGGATGCTGCTGCAGCACAAGAGCCCACTGGGATGGGACTGCACCGAGTTCTTTGGGGCTGACAAGGTTTCAGCTTGGTTCTGATAGGATCCCCACAGCTTGTTCCCTATAAGTGAGGTTTCCAAGATGGGGCTCTTACATAACTAGAGATGACTTTGTTGAGGGAAGTTCTGGTCCTCCCACTTTGCCAAGCTGTCCTTTCAGAAAGGTGTTCTTCAGCTGGAAGGACGGAGCCGACTTTGTGGCAGGAATTCTGAGGCCACAGCTTGTTTTGGACTGCCAAGAAACAGAGATATTAACTGTGTCAAAGAATACCCCTGCAAACAGCTGCTTTTAAGCGTGAATCTGTGCTTTGTCCTTCTCCTCACTCTCTTTTTCCCAATCACAGGCAGCAGAAAGGCAGAAAGCACAAGCAGTTCTGGGGGGTGGAGGGAGTTGTGGTGCTCTGGGCCCCAGCCTGAGTTGTGTTAAAACAGGACAAAAAGCCCCAAGTGTTAATGATGAAAACCAGAGAAGTTCCAGTTAGCACTCCCATTCCTCTGCTCACAGACCAGCTATTCCAGAATGTTCCTCCCCCCCTCTCCCTGGTGAGCTGTAGAATTGCTGTAGGGCACTGCCACACTCTCCAGCACATTTCTGGAGTCAGTATTCCCTGCAACACAAGCACCTGTTTGCAGTAGGATCTTCTCAGTGGAAGGTGTTTTTTCACAGCCCTGCACAGTTATTCCTGTGTGCTGCACACCAACTGGGGCCTATTTTTCTCTTAGATGTGAATGCAAATGTATTCCAAGGAGGAGCATGAGCTGGTACCTCCTGAGACCCACATTTGGGGTTGGAGTAGTCAAACATTTACAGTTCTTAATCTGGGTTTATTTATGGGAATAACTGAGACATGGTGCATCTCCCTCCCGGGTAAACACGTGCCACAAACCAGGTGTCACCTTTGGAGTCCAGATCTCAAGGTCCAGAGTAGTTGAGCTGAATCCACCCTCACCTAAAGCCTGCACCAAAGAATAAAGGCTCCCTGCCCCAGCAGAGAGCCCTAGGATACATCTCAGCCATCCATTCACCTGTCCCCTAAGCCATCCAGTCCCTCAGGCTCTTTCTCTGCTTTTAATCTCTCAGAGGAAAAAAGGCACTTTCTCAATCTGACAGGGCTTCTCTCTGTCCCTGGCTGGAGTTCCCGGGGTTACAGGAGGGCTGGAGCTCTTTGAAAACACACAGAGGTGTGAGAGAAAAGTCATTAGCACAGTAAAACCCTGGTGACACAAAAGATCATTTGGAGATCCTTCTGCAAACTGCTGCTCCAGCTTCATTAAAAGCACAGCCCCTGGCTCTCCCTCCCACAGGCTGGATTCACTCTGGGTTATCTAAATGAGAATGATCAGTTCTGCAAGGGGAAGAAAAAAGAGGAAACCAGGAGGAATTATTCTGTATGAATTATGTGCTCAGCTTTCATACTGACCTATTGAGTCAGCAGTGAGAGCTGGATTTCCTAGAACAGCCTTTCATGCTGGATTTTGGATATATTCTTTTCAGTCCAGAAATACCACTAGAATGGCCTTGCTGACACTGGCTGACACTGTGGGCTCCAGCTGCATCTTGGATGCAGCAGAAATAATGCAGTTTAGCAGCAGTTATCCAAGTCATTCATCCTTCTGTGGCTCCCTCCCAGCCCGGGTGAGCACGTTGGCATCGCTCACTGAGTGACCTCGTGGACCCTGATGAGGTGGGGAGGTGTTGATATCTGCTGTGGAAACAGGCACCAAATTGAGCAGCCAGCTCTGACAGCACAGTGTTGAGCCAATTCCAACTGCAAACCATAACTAAAGTTTTCTGCCTTTTTAGCTCTTGAACCGACTGTCTGTGAGATGAGAGGAGGCTCATCCCTGGGGCAGGTATGGGGCACATGGTGGTGGGAGGAGCAGGAATATCCCTGTTGGAGCAGCCAGGAGTTGTGTGGATTTAGCCATACAGTCACACGGCCATACCTATGGCCTGTCCCTGCATCAGATACCTCCTGACAGTCACCTCCTGGGAGAGATTCCCAGGGGAGTCTCCTGAATCCACCTATGTCCAGGCACTGCTGTCCTACATACACCTGGGTCAGGGGGGCTGTGTCCTTTCCAGCCTCTGCCTCTGAGAAAGTTGTGTTTGCAGGTTTATTTGACATCCAAAGAACTGACAGTTAATCCTGCCACGTCCCTGAGGGAATGGTGAGCCTGGACACTATGTACTCCCCTGAAGATCAGCTGTACAACAGCACGGGTGTCACGCTGTGAGGAGAGGGGTGGTGGCAGGGCAGGGACAGAAGGTGTGAGCAGGAGCTGCTGGGGTGAGGGGACAGGGCAGGTGACACATGGGACCTGCACAGAAAGCACAAGGGGCTGCAGAAGGGGCTAAACAAGCTCTGTGGGAAGCTTCAAGTTGGGTTAGGACAGAGCTGATGGAAGTACCCCTTGGGAGGAAGTACCATCCTCAGGTCAGGGTGGAAAGGCAGGGGTAGAGCTGGGACATGCAGCCTCACCCAATTCACAGGAGTCATCTTTAGTCCTCAATGCCTCTACTTTTTGTTCCCTGCCATTGAATCCAAGTAGGACACGGTGTCAGCAGACTGCAGGCTGGGCTGCAGAGCAGGCTGTGTGTGCCCTCGTGAGCAGGCCCAGCCCTGGCAGCTGCCAGCACAGTCATTCACACACAGCTGGCCAAGCATGTCCCCCTGCTCTGCCAGGAACTGCAGGTCCCTGTGTGAGGAGCAGGGATCAACATTCCTGTGAATAGGCTTGTAGGGCAGGGCTGGGCCCTCCCTCCATCCCGGTGCTGTCCCAAAGTGCTGTGGGGACAGGGCAGCACGTGGGGAGGGGGCCAGCTGTGTCCAGCACACTGTGTGATCCTTACTGCAGCCAAACCGGTGTCCAGGGCCAGTCTGAACCGTGGAGTCATGGAATATGCTCAGTTGGAAGGGACCCATCAGGATCATCCAGTCCAACCCCTGGCCCTGCTCAGACAACCCAGCAACTCCACCCTGTCCCTGTTGTCCGAACCCTCCTGGAGCTCTGGCAGCCTTGGGGCCGTGACCAAACGCTGGGGAGCCTGGGCAGTGCCCAGCCACTTTTCCTGGTAGCAGGAAGGTTGCCTGTGTTAATGGCAGGGCCAGCAATCCCTCTCCAGAGCCCACCAGCTAAGGCAGGGCAAACCAAACCTGGGGAATACGTAGCCGGGGTAGCAGCCTCCACATTGCACTTGTGTCTGTCTTCAAAAAGTGGGGAGCCAAGCACCCCAAAAATCTCCACCACACTCCCCCACAGGGAAAGCAGTGCCCACCATAAGCCCTGGCTGCAGTTTGGTGATGGGACCCTCGAGCCCTGAGTGCAGAGCTGTGCTTCCCCTGTCTCCAGGTTTCTGGGCTTCCTTGCTAAGAGCTGCTGTACAGCTCTGCCATGGCTCTCTGTTCCTTGCCCACCTTTGCAGGGGTGCAGCAGAATGCAAGAAATACAGGAAAATAGATGATTCAGATCCTCTTCTGGAAGTCTCTGCTGAGTTTGAGGCCGTCCTTTCTTGCATTTGATACGTGCAGAGTGCAGCTGACATCCAGTACAAAGACAGCTGCCACCACGGGTCACTGTGTAACATATATTCAGCAAGAACAGAAATCAAAGAAGGGCATTGCAGTTAAAAGATGTAATGATAGAGTTTATTTCCGAGGAGTGGCTGATGTTCCAGAAATATTTGCAACTAGCTTATTTTATAAAATGAGTTATGGAGCTTTTAATGTTAAATGAGAAGGCAAAAACACAGGGCAAGAGGGGTGAATTATTCTAGGGTTGTATTTTGGGTTTTAAGCTGTTTTTCAGCTGGTTCTGCTTGCATACTGTGCCTGACCTGAGCTGCTGCAGCCTCTTCTGTTACTTCAGCAAGGTTCTTGACCCTGATACTGCTCCTAATTACGTTGGGTTGGTTGTTTTTGTGGGAGCTGCCATCTAACCCGCTCCCTGTTGGCCTCTGCAGATCTTCCACATGACCTACGACCTGGCCAGCGCGGTGATGAGGATCGTGAACCTCATCGGGATGATGCTGCTGCTGTGCCACTGGGACGGCTGCCTGCAGTTCCTGGTGCCGATGCTGCAGGACTTCCCCGACGACTGCTGGGTGTCCCTGAACCGCATGGTGGTGAGTGCCGGCCCCTGTCACCCCCCAGGATCCCGCACATCCCACCAGGAGAGGGCCCGGCCCGGCAGAGCCGCGGAAGGCAGGAGCCAGGCTCCCCCTCCTGGCACCAAACACACGGAGCAGGCGTGGAAACCCGGTGGATTCTGGGCATGGCTGGGGCTGCCCCATAATTCAGTTTACTGCTCCCACGGAAACTGGGAAGCCCCGAGCTCCACATCCCCGGGGGGATCCCCCACCCTCCTCTCCGTGGTGCTGCCCAACATCCCATTAGTGTGGGCTGGAGCCTGAGCTGGGATCCTGTCACGGGCTCATCCCAAGCTGTGCTGCCCGCTCTGCTGTTGGCTGGGAGGGAGTTTGGCACCATATGGGAAATGCACGGGGAGTTCATGGTACCCTTCAACCATCTTGCTGAGAATTCAGGATCCTTTATTCAAAGGGACAATGTCCAGTTGATTAAGCAGCAAAAACTGACAAAGCTTAAAAAATCGCTTCTTATTGCAGCTCTTAACCTCCAGATTCCCCCAGCCAATTTCTTCTTCTTCAAAAAAAAAAGGAAATAATCAGGCACTGGGGCAGAACAGAACAAATGTAAAATGTATAAAAGATGTGCTAGCTCTCCATGCCTCCCACATGCAGAGCTGTGGGCACATGCTGCCCGTTCCTGAGAGGAGTGTGCATCCATGGAAAACTTGTCTGTTCAGTGGTTATTGATTCCTATTGATTCCTTTCTTCCCTCTGCAATAATCATTCACTTCCTCCTGCCCTGCCCAAAGGTGTCAGACTGACAGTTCTGGAGCCTAGAACCCTCTCTTTGTCTCCAGCAGAAGAACACCCCATGCAGCAGCTGCCTGGCCTTCCCCCATGCTGCCCTTTTATTATTTATAATGTTATTTATATGGCAGGAGCAGCCAAAGCTCAGGGCCCCATCGTGCTGCTCAGGTTCAAGAGGACACAGAGGAGCTCAGGGGTGCAGGTTGAGCCCATCCCCATCCCATGAGGGAACTTGTTCATGGTGCCCTTGCAGGACAGGTTCATTTGAATCATTTTTCCCTTATCCCAGCCTTTGGCTGCTGGCAACAACTTCTGTCTGCTCTTGCCATCCATCCTTGGGGTAGAGGTGAAAGCTGGGCTTGCAGCTGCCATCAGGATCACTGCAGTGAAGGGGAAGGGTCTTAAAAGGTGGCAGGAGACAGGACAGAGGAGGAAAAACTTTAGCCAAGGCACCTTCTTAGCAGGAAGGCTGGGGAGAGCAGGAAGGATGAATTCCAGAGGCAAGAAGGCTCAGCAGGATCTCCAGGAGGGGCAGGGTAGAAAGCTTCTACCCAGAGCAGAGCTTCCCTCTTGCTGCAGTTATGTCTTCCCAGCCTTGAGAGTCTTCCTGGGAATTAAACTTGCCTTGTGAGACTTTTTTTTTCTGCTGCCTCTCTGCAGCCAAATCACCTTCTTTCCTTCCTGCTTAATAAAAGTGAAAAAAAATTATCTCCAAAACTGGAGCCTCAGGAAACTGGGATGAAGAACTGGAGAGATGGTTATATGCCCCAGCTGTAGTTCAGGGGGCTTCCATTCCAGGAATATCCCAGCTCCAAAATAGCTGGAGTTTGGAATATTTAACAAAGAGGGTAATTAGTTCTGCTGGAATGAAATAGGTTTTTTCTCACAATAATGTTCTTTAATCTCCTGAGACAATTTCCAGATGTGTCATTGATGGATGTGGATGGCATTCACATACAGTCTGGAGTGCAGGAATGGGAGAGGCCACAGTCTCAGCAAACAACAAGAACCTGGAGGTCTGGGCTCTTCTCAGGCTTCGGTGCTAAGATGTTGATGGAAGTTTCCAGACTGGCTCTGTTTGAGTGTGGTGATGGACAGGGCTGGGAGGGGAGAGGCCAGGGTGGCATCAGTGCGTGCCAGGAGGTAGGTTGGACTCTGGGGCACTCTGTACTGACCTGGTCATTGCTTTGAGAGAGCAGTCCACTTGGTGCACGACTGCCCTGATTACACCCAAGAGCCACAGAGCTGGGATGGAACCACTGGGGGAAAAAAAAGAACCTTCTGAAGCTGCTGCAGCCCAGGGGAGCTGGAAGTGAGGTTCTGAATGCTTTGGGGGCTTTCTCCTTGAGAGCTGCTGGTGCTGCTGTTCCACTGCTCAGGGGTTTCCCACCTAGTCATTGGCAGTCTATAAAGCCAGCTCTGATTTCCATGCAGCAGGGAAAGGAGATTCATCACCTCCCTTGTGCCTCCTACAGGTTTGATCCTCATCTAGGGGATTTGTGAAGGGTTTGGTGTTGCCAAAATCATATCAGGAGTCAATAAATCCCTGAGTCCACTTCATCTTGGTGTTTATACAGGCACCATGTCCCACCTGGAGAACTGTGAAGGAGTTGGTCTGTGGATGACTCCTGAAATGGCATAGAGGGATGTTTTCAGTATTAATTGCTCAGCCCCAGTCCCAGGGGCTTCAGCATTAGCTTCCCTGCAGTGCACTTTATTAAACACTGGAGCCACTGGTGAGTCAGCTGCAGAGGGTGTGTGCTGCTCCTCATCCCAGAGACCCCAGCTCTGCTGAGACCTGGAAGCTGCTGGAAACACGTGGCTCACTCCCCTGAGAGCTGTGCTGAGCTGATAAACCCTGCAGGGAAGGCAAATAACCCTGTGGCAAACACAGCAACCTTGCTCAGGAAGCACTGATATCCTCCGGGAGGGGAGCAGATGCCCTTTGAGCTCATCCCCCTCCCTGCTCCCAGCACTTTCTTGGGGTGTTGCTGATAGAAGGGAAGAGAAAGGGATGCAGGAGGTGTTGTGGAAGACAGAGCAGTCCTGCATGGATGTGCTGTGGGATTCCTAGCTCCCCCCAAGCCTCTGGTTCAGCAGATCCCTTCTGCCCTCCCTCAGCAGATACTTGAATCTGAGTAGTAGATTATATTCCATAAAATCTGTCAGGGAGCTGCAAGAGCAGGGCTGCTCCACCATGGGATGTGAGCCAGACAGGCACAGTCCTACCAGTGCAGAGCTGGGGATAACTGAGGATATTGCCCCTTCCAGGGAAGGCAGGGTGACAGTCAAATCCAGGGTTTGCCCAGGGAGTCCAGTTAGGAGCAGCATGAGCTGGGGCTGGAAACAAGGCAGGACACGGGCACAGGGAGCTCAGCAAGGGGTGCGTGCCAGGCCTGCCCTGAGATGGAGCTCCAGGTTCTCAGGTGGGCATCCCAGGCAAGGCTGACTGGGGCAACTGGGCCCAGTGCACTCAGACCCAGGTGGAGGCCACACAGAGCTCTCCTTGGAAATTAGCCCAGAGCGGGCAGGTTCTGTCCGAGGTGGTTTGATCTGACGTCTCCATTTCTTTCCTTGCTATTCCCATCCTTTAACCTGGGTTTGGAGGTGTTTTCCCAGCCCAGCAGTTCCAGCGCTGCCCAGGGGAGGGCAGGGATGGTCAGAGCCCTGGTTTCACACCTGGATCTGAGGGCAGTGCAGAGTAGCAGCTCCGTGGCCGGGGAAGATCACTGCCGACACAAATGTGGGAGTTCACAAGGCTGAAACACGGCCTTTCACTACCACAGCTCCTCTGAAATGTTAGTGGTGTAAGTCGGGCATCACATTGTGCCCTTATCCCAGGAGCTTCCAGTACTTCTCCACGTCTTTACTTGTCTCACTAGCCTTCTCCAGAGAGGATTCAGACACACTCACACCCTGTCAGACACCACACCTTCCCTTGAGGGGTTTCTGTAAGGCACCACAGAACCCAGCCGTGCCTTGGAAGAGTTCCAGGAACATTGTCCCCAAGTCTTTAAGAGTGGATCTGAGCAGAGGCATTGAAGTCCAGGCTCTAATGCCAGAGAAACCCCTCAGCACTGCCAGTGTGGATGTTAACAACAAAATCATGAGAAAGTGCTTCCAAGTCGTTTTAAGTCCCTTTTGCCAACAGTCTCAGTGCCTGGCATAGGTCTGAGATAACTTCTCTCTCGACTGTGTTCAAGCACAGGTCTGTAGCTCCATTTTTGCTTGTTTTGGGATTTGGTTACTGAGGAGTCTTTTTTTCCTGCAGTTTAAGGCTTCATTTACCTCCCCAAATGGGCCATTCCAGTATATTTGGTACAGCCCCTCCCACCGTGGGGACTGGTGCAATGGGGTGTTACACAGGAGCTCTTACAGAGACAAGCTGTGCCAGGATGAGGCACCTGGTGCTGGTAAACTGTGTCCACAGTACATTTGGAACCATCTCTACTAGTCTGGCTTAAAGTACTGCATTCTTGACCTCTCTGCTCATTCTGTGTAGAACAAAGGGCCTAAAAACTGAAGTTATACTGAGACCTTTAAGCAAAGAATCATCACATTGGCTGTGCCGTGAGGATCCAGTGCTCTTAACAGATTGTAACCTAAAAGTAATTGCTCTGAAAGGTTTCCCCTTCCCAGAAGTGCCTCTCTTTGAGCAGTCCTTGATCTCCTCTCCCAGCAGACCACACTGCTCAGATGTGTCTGAAACACTGCCTGTTTTCCTGCAGCTCTGGCCCCTCAGTCTGTCGTTACTCAGCTGTGTCCTCAGTGTCCTCACAGGGAGCAGTGCTGCTCCTGGGAATTGGGGCTGGGACTTGTAAGTTCCCAGGGAGCCAGAAGTGTTTCTGCAGGCTGCAGGGGCTCAGTGTGTTGGATGTTAGAGTTTTGGATGACTAATTCCTACAAAACACTGGCAAGCTTCCTTGTAAACAGCACTCCTGAGCAGCAAGTTGCTGGAAGAATGGCTTTTAAAAATCGAGCCTGCCTGGTACCCAGATGTTCAAGTCATTAGGGGTCCTGGCAGCCGCTTTTCTGATCTATCTAATTCTAGCTCAGTTATTCTGTATCCCTAAATTCCCTCTGGAATTTCAGCTCAGCATTTCTTTTCTCCCTGCTCTCAGTTCTGCCGTGCTGCCCTGTTAAACTCCTGCCACACTGAACTCAGAAAACAGCAGCATTTCTGCAATGGCCAGTGAGAAATGGGAAAGGAATCCATTTAACAAGGAAGGGATGGGACAGAGCACCTGCACTGCTCCCTCTGCCCCAGGAAAGCTGGGAATGTGCTGCCCACCTTTACAGGTGATGCACCATTTAAAGCAAAGGTTGGTCCAGTGTGGCTTCTCCTTCCTGGTGACTCAGGATGACAAATTCCCTGCTGAAGCATGGCCAGTAGATGGGCTGAGGCCATGGAGTTGACGGCATTGCCATTCTGTAAGTGCAGAGCCATGGCTTTAGACTGCCAGTACTCCAGGGCTGAGGAAAAGGGGACATCAGCTCCTGGAATGTCAGCACTGTGAGCTGGGTGAGGTGCTGGGTGCCTTCAGGGATCAGAAGTGGGGCTGCAAAACCACACAAAACCTGGGGGGTGAAAAAATGGGCCTCTCCTCCCTTCTTTGCCAGGACTCTGGGAGCCACAGCGTAGGCCTGGAGGCAAAGGAGCAGGAGGGTTCACTCCTTGGGCCCTCACACGTCTGGCCACACCCCATGGGCAGACCCTTCCTGCTGCCCTCCCCTATACCTGTCTCCCCTTTGGGCTGCAGCTCCTCACACCCGCGGGAGTCAGGAACAGCCCCAATGGCCACACTGTTCTTGCCTCTCTCTCTCTGCTCAAGGGCAGTTTTTTCCAGGGGAACAGTTTCCTGCTTTGTTGGGAGGTGAGCCCAGACAGGCTGGCGCCGGCAGGGAGCAGGAGCAGTCTCTCCTGGGCTGGCAATGTGCTGCTTCACTGTCACTGGTGTGTGGCTTTGCCCTTCTTGTTGCAGAGGGAATCAGGCCTGTCTTGCATAATGTAAGTGATCTGGCCCGGTAACACTATCGCCTGTCTTTGTCCACGTGCTTATCTCCCAGCCAGGCATCAGCCCTCTCCAGAGGCTCCAGCTCTGGGCCACAGCTCCCAGTCAGCAACGCTGGGCTTTGTCACTCTTTGCTACTGTAAGATGACTGAAAATTTTCCATCGGCATCCGTGGCACTCAGAGCTGTTTGCAGAGGCCATCACCCCCCCCTGACTGGGATGAGACACCTCTCAGTAAATCCAGGGCTCCCAGCACTGCTGGTTGGGGGTCACACAAGTTCCTTGTGTATTTGAGAAGACACCACCAGGCCCCTCTGTGCAGTGACCTTGCAGGGGGCTGTGGTACACGTGTCAGCACAGCTCCATCCATAAGCTTTTACACCTTCCCAGGAACAGGGGAGGCTGAGGAGTGCACAGCTCACGTGCTGCCATGGGTGTCACGTAGCAGAGGCATTTTTCACTTGCCTTGTAAGAGCAATGTGTGATGACAGTGCATTTACTTTACGAGGTTTTATGGCAAGGACTTGCTAGCAGATAATACCCACAGGATGGCAAATGTACCTTGAGCTGTTCCATGAACTCAGGCTAATCAGAATAATCATGAATCTTCTGCTGGTTTTTCTCCCTGTGCCATGATGTAATTGCTGAGGTGCTGCTTGTGTGAGTTGCAGTGGCAGAGCACAAGGTGTCCTGGAGGAGCCTCTGCATTCCACTGGCCTCTCCTGGCAGGTTATTGCTGCTCTGAAATGAGACCATTCATAGTTGTGTCAGCTTCCTGAAAAAAGCCCCATTTTACACTGAGGACTTGCTGCCTGAACATTTTCAACTTCATTTTCTGCCCTTCCCATCTCTTCAGGTAATGACCACAGATCCTGACCATTTCCTAAATTGCTGAGGAGTGATTTTCCCCACTCTAAGATCTTGCTGCTGCAGCCTTGCTCGGATTCTCTGTTACCAGTTCTCTGTTAAGGCCCATTTCCCCCTGGAGTAATCACTGCCTTCAGCACTGGGTCATTGTGAGAATATCCCAGTGCATCACCTCACTTTATCCCAGGTTACCAGCCTGTCAGGCTTCCTCTCTGGAAAGAATACCTGGAATCTGGAAAAACCCTGGCCAAAACATTTAATATCAGATGCCTAAATCCACTCCTATTTTTCCAAGTTGAGCATGCCCAGCTCTTCCAAGCCACCACAGAATTAAACTTGCTTTTGTACCGTATGGGGGTGCTTCAGACATGGATTTTTGGGTGTAACTTGTCCGGAATGCCACATCCATGTCTGGAATGGCGTGTCCCAGCGCTAACGCTGTGCCTGTGTGTCCCTGCAGAACGACTCCTGGGGGAAGCAGTACTCCTACGCCCTGTTCAAGGCCATGAGCCACATGCTGTGCATCGGGTACGGGCAGCAGGCGCCCGTGGGCATGTCGGACGTGTGGCTCACCATGCTCAGCATGATCGTGGGGGCCACCTGCTATGCCATGTTCATCGGCCACGCCACCGCCCTCATCCAGTCCCTGGACTCCTCCCGCCGCCAGTACCAGGAGAAGGTAAGCACTGGGGTTCCACCCCCATCCCTTCACTCCCAAGGGCCCTCGGGAGGAGGGGATGCAGGGTCAGATGGGTAGTAACAGTAGAGCAAGTGGGTGGTTTGTGTTGTCCCTGCCTGTGCTTTCACAGCAGCGTTATCGGTGTCACCGGTATCTGAAATTCTAAGTCACTTTTTCCTTTCTGAGGTCTTGTTTCAAACCCCAGGTGAGCGTTGCAGAAGTGCAGCTTTTGTTTAGCAAGGGCTGTCTGTAAAAGTATCCAGATTATTCACTTCAGTGCTTGAGAGTGAAGCTACAGAACAAATCCCAAAGCCCAGATCAAAGCTCGGGAGCTCGGAGCAGGCTCCCCAGGTGGCTGTGGAACTAATTGCAGGGTTGTTGAACTGCAGGATGGAGGGCACAGCCAGAAATGTCACAGCTCATCAGGTGGTGCTGGCTTAAGGTGATGCTGTGACTCTGTGAGATAGTCAGGGCATCAAAAAAAATACCTTGCCTCCATTAGTGGGGCTGAGGATGCCACAGGCAAGGAGTGTTATGGTCAGGGACTTATGGATACATTTTATCTGGAGATTAAGAGGAGGAATTGGTCCTGTTCTGACCCTGCCAGGTGCAGTCAGATCAGGTGAAAGGGGAGCCGTGATTCACATGGGGAAATTATGGTCATCATGCACAGTCCAGGTGCATGTTCAGTTCAGGGAGGAGGTGGGATGGCCCGGGAACAGGTCCGAGACACAGGGATTGCAAGGCTGGGCCATGGGAAGAGAGCAGGGCACAGGGAGAGCAAAGACAACCAGAGGCTGACTCATGCTTTGAGCATAGGAAGATCCCAAACCACAGCTACAGCCAAAAGCAGGAGAAAGCCCAGGAGGAGAGTGTGGAGGACTGGGATGCATCCAGAGCACTGGGCTTTGTATAGAGTGTTACCTCTGTGTTACAGCTTGGACTAATTCAGATGGAGAGCAAGGCATGCCAAAGAGAAGGACACTGCAGCAGTAGGAATGCAAGCTGATCAAATCTCTGGATGCAGAGCATTTATTCAAATGTGTTTGAAGTAGCACAGAAGTCAAGGACTGATTTGCAAGTCCAACCACCTGTCCAGCCTAGAGCAGCCAAGGTTACACCTGCAGCATCGGGCACTGTGGGTTTTGTCACAAGCCAGGTCTGAAGACAAGGGCAGAACTTGACCCTGGAAGTTGGATTCCAGTCAGTGTTCAGGGAAATCAGTCACCAGGAAACCAGCAGGGACTGCAGTGGGGGTGGCAGGAGCAGTGTCAAGTGTTGAAGCCTTATTAGAATAGGGAGATGTGAATGAGAGGGTTAATAGATCCAGGAGAAGAGCTTTGTGACAAAAGCAGTGGGTAGAGGATTTCACAAAGGGTGTATTTTGTGTGTAGTGGCTTTAGCAGGTTCATTTCCCAAGTTATTCCCTTGGGATCAAAATCTCAGGAATTGAATACATTCATTTTCCTCTTGCAAATGGGACAAATGATGGCCTAAAAACAAATATGTATTTACTTTCTGCATTCCTTAGCACTTGAATGGCCATGATTAAAATGAGGCTGCTTTGTGATTTGCAGCCTTGCAACTCAGTTTAGTTCAGTCCTCATGGGACAAAGTGTCTGGTGAAGCATATTATAGAGAGAATCTCAGCAAGTTTGGAGGTCAGTTGGTAGAAGCAGAAATTGAGAGACCTTTGCTGGGGGCACCTGTGGGCTCTGTCTCTCCCCTCAGCACAGGCTCAGCCTACAGGGACTTCAGGAGTTGTTCTGGGAGTTGCCAAAAAAAGGAGAGACTGTGAGAGGAACAGCAGAAACATCAGACGGGGTGAAGGTTGTAGCTGGTAACGGTACTGAGAGGCTTTGCTTGGTGCAACCCTCAGGACAAGGCTCAGGAGCCAGTTTTTGGTGAGGTTTCAGATTGTCTAGACCTCTGCCAAACCAACTTGTTCTTCCCTTGTACAAACAGGGCTTTTGAGAAGGGGAATAAAAGCCAAGCCATGCTGTCTGTTGGCTTCAGGAGCAGGGCTTGCCTCCCTCTGCCTTGGATTCCTTGAACACTTGGACATTCAATCCCTGTGCCCTCTGAATCTCCTCCCTCAGCATCTCACTGCATGCTGTGCTGGGGAAGCTGGATGGGATCCATGGAGGATCAGGAGAGGGAAGTTGCTGAGGTTCCTGGGTTCAGATGGGGCACAGAGCACTCACAGCACCTTGGGCACTGCAGGTGGCGCAGCCTTGGTGCGGGTCTGGCCCTGGCCTGCCTTGAAAAGCTCTGGGTCAGGACAGCTCTTCACATCTGGCACTCTGGAGTGACTGATTTCCAGTCCAGAGGTAAAGATGGAAGGGGCCTGTCTGTCCCAGCCTGCACAGCAGAGTGTGTCTGGTCACAGGGGGTTGGCAGTGGCAGGGTCAGCAGCTGCCTCTTCCCTCTTCGCCTCTAGCCCCTGAACCTCAGTCTGGTGTGAAGCTCCACCTTGTCTTTTTGCACCCACGACTGGTGCCTGTTTCCTGCCTGTGAGAGGATACCCCTCCAGGTCCTTTCTGAAGGACTCTGCTAGAAACATGTCCCAAGGTCGCGTTGTGCAGTCCCATGTTGTCACTGAGTCCATCTGACAGCTTTGAGCCAAGAGGGGAAGCCCCACATACCTGTTCTTACCCAGTGCTCCTGCCACTGTTCTCAGCTATGCTTTTCATACTTCTCAGACCTCCTCTGAGCTGGTTTCCTTCTCCCAGGTTAGTTTTCTGCTGGATTGGTGGGTTGAATTAGCTGCTGTAGGTCTCAGTGAGTGCCAGAGCTGGTGCAGAGCTGGTGGAGGGGTCCATGTGCAGCAGCATGGATCAGTTATCCGTGGATCAGTTATCCATGGATCAGCTCAGACCTTAACATCTAAGTCCATCACTGACTGCCAAATTACCCCCAGCCTGCAGTAACTGTGGCTGGCTTGAGAGGAAGGGTGTTTCCTGCCCAGAAGACGAATGAACTAGATGGATATGGAAGTTATTTCCATGCTTTTTGCATGTTCTATTAATTTCTTTCTCTAATCCTAGAGCTCAGCTGGATTAGTATTTCTGTCAAGTCACCACACACGCACGCACACACACACACACACACACACTCCCATCCTCCCCAGCAGCCTCTGTAACCTTGAGGCTTTGGGGAGGGTGATGAAGCTGCTTTGTGCAGCACAGACACTCCAGGCTCCTCTCTCCCATCCCAGCAGGATGCAGGCAGTGATGGGCATCGTGCAGGCAACCTTGGCTGTCCCGTGTCAGCTCCCCAGGTACACCCAGAGCAGTGACTGATGACAGGTAGGAATTGCTGCTGTCAGCACTGCAGAGCCCAGTGCAGCCCTAATCTCTCCTTCCAGAGCCTCATCTCTCCTCTAGATCTGTGCTCCACTCTCTCCAGCTCTCTGCTTTCCACTTCCATTGCCCTGCCCCTCCTCCTCCCTGAGCCTCTTGTTCTTAAAATACATCTTGAAACTGGATAGATCCTTGCATATTCACTTGTCATTATTCAGAAGAAGCACGTGCTGCAGCACAGTTGCAAGGGGACAGGCAGGTAGCACTGAGAGAACCCTGCAGAGCTCTGGTGACATCACCTCTCAGTTCCTGACACAGCCCTTCTTCCCACAGCTTATCCCGTGGTCTGGCTGTCTTAACGTTTCAGCCTGAGTTCAACAAAGAGTAATTGTGGAAAATTTAGTCATCTATTAAAGGCTGAAGTATAACAACTGGAATGTTCCATCTCTGCTAGAGATGTTGGAGCAGTATTTGTTGGAGGGGAATTCAGACATTGCTCTTGTGCCTGCAGTGGGAGCTGAGAGCCTGACTTTGGGCTCAGGCACTCTTTGCTCTTTCTTGGAGACCAGCCCAGTGTCTCAGGCAACAGGTTTAAGGGGTGATTTGGGCTGGTTTATGGTACACAGTGAAACTGGAACTCAGCTCCAGGATGCTGTGGAGGCCCAAAGTTTGATTCTTCACAGAATATTTAGACAAATTCACATAATGGAAACCTTTCAAGGGCTGCTGATTGCTGAGGTGCAGATACAACCCACATCTCTACTGGGCTTTTGTCAGAAAAGCCAGGAGGCTGTGGGCAGGAGCTGGAGTGCTCTGTGCCTCTGTTATTCCTTCTCCTCTTCCTCTTCCTCATCTCAACCTGCCAGACACAGCCTGGGCTGAAAGGAGCCCCCAGGCCCTTCATGGAGTCCTCGGTGTTTTGGGCTGTTTTCCTGTGCACTTTGGTGTTCTGAGCTGCCTCCAGTGGATGTGTGCAGGGAATTGGGTGCAGAGATCCAAGCTGGCTCCTGGATGCAGGATAATCACGTTAACCTGGCAAGGTGCCCTTGCTGATTAGCCCCCCCCTGCACCCCCTGGAGCAGAGCTAATTAACTCCACACAGCCCTGTATGAGGCTGGTTTAATTCTTGTAGCTCCAGGCCTGGCTTAGCCAGGGCTGCCTTGGGGACCGCACAGCTCCATTGAGGTCAGTCAGTCAGCCTGGAGTTGGGCACACACTGCCAGAATTCCCACTGAGGAATGGGAATGGGAAACTTCATTACCAGTCCGGGCAGGATTTGAAGTGACACTCCCGAGAGGATTGGTCTCCAAGGCCTGTAGGTTCTCAGGTGGCATTCCCAAATTCCTGAGGTTCAAAGGCATTCCGTGGAAGTCCCCTCCTGAGCTAACATCCATTCTGGATGTCAGGAAAGCTGCAAAGCTCCCTTACTTTGTGTGGAGGAGAGGGGAGGAAGAGTGCAGCACTGCAGCAATTAAAGGTGTTTGGGCAACTTAATTAAATGCAAAATGCAATCAAATTTCCTAATTGGAAAAAGTTTGGAGAGGTTTCATCCTGTCCTGGCTGCACTGGTTGTGTGTTAGCTCAGTCTGTGCAGAAGTGGCCTGAGAGCTGTTGTATCCCGTGTTGCTGTCAATCAAAGCACCTGGGCTTGATAACAAGGCTTAGAAATGATGTACTTTATTGATTGTGTCTCTGAGCCTCTGATGTGCCTGGGCCTGGTGGCTCAGTGCTGCCTCAGGGCTTTTTTCTGTATTTCAGGGGTTTCTGGCTGCTTTGCAGAGTCAGTAAGAATGTAAGAAATAGGTCATGGGGTGTTAGACCTCAGGAGTCGCTGGTCTCAACCAGGAAATCAGGCATTTGTGTCAATTGTTTTAAGGTCATTTAATCCTTTTCATGAAGGAATCCTGGGTTGATTATAAAATGGAAATGTTTTCTCAATAAAAACCTAATGGATTCTTTTAGAAATGTCTTGCAGTGCAAATTGCCTGAAGCAACTGGGGTCAAGTACCTTTTTTCCTTGCAGGGGAATATTTCACTGATGAACTTAAACTTGGTTTACCCCTTACTGAGAGAAGCCCCATTTTGAAGCAGGGAAACATGTCTTGGTTTGCTGTATAGCTTGGATTTTGACATCTTGTTTGTGAGCTTGGCAGTCAGACAGTGCTGTTGTGTGGTGCCAGTGAGAGCCTGGTCTGAGCAGTGTCTGTGCATGCACGGGGACTGCCTGTGTTGTTGTGGAAAGAGAAGTGTTCTGGCCTCAGCACTTCTTTGGGTCCCAGCATGGGATTTCAAACTTCATTATCAGTTTCGAAATTCATTTTGGCACTTGAACTGTAAAGAAATAAATAAATCCCTCACGGTGGAAGCGCGAAGCCTCCCCGCCGAGCCATCTCTCCTGGCAGAAGGCTGGTCCCAGCAATCCTGATTTCCAACTGTTCCCTTTTCCACAGCTCCAGCCTTTGTCTGGTGGCAGATTTTACCTCACCTCCCTCGTTCCGCTCTTCTGAGGGAAGTCCTGTCGGTCCCTTTCCCCCACCACTCTCCAGATAAGTGGATCCAGCAACACAACATCTCCAAAATATCCTGTGATCTGAATTCCAAAAATAGATTGACCAAAAGTGCCCTGTGCTGGGATGTGACCTCTCCAACTCAGCAAGGCCTTCTCCTCAGGTTCCATTCTCAGGCTGGAGGGAATGCTGGTTTCCATATCCCAGGGAAAACAGGCTGTTTCCATAGCCAGGATGGTTTGTACATATTACATTCACCATCCCAGGATGCATCTTTTGGCTGAGCAGACAAACAGGGCGTTGCCGCCAGCATTTAATGCAAACAGATTTGTTCCAGAGCTCTTGGATCTGCTCTCCTCGAGACCCTGAAGGGAGCAGACATTTGCATTCCTTGCAGCGAAGATGGGCGAAGGGAAACAAGGCTTTCATCAGGCTCAGTACTGACCCTGCCCAGACTGTTGCTGTCTCCCAGCCCAGAAATGGGAATATCCAAAGCACAGGCCTTGCCTGAACAGGTGCTGGTGAACAGCAAGGGGTGTTAGCTGATGGTTACAGCCACCCCCAGTGAGGAATGTTGGATAGAAAGTGGAGAATTTCCTATTGATGTCCGTGGGTTTTGTACCACAGCAAGGGGTAAGGAGCCTGGCTAGAGGTAAGATGATTTCCAAAGGTGTTGTGTACATCCTGCTGTGATTTGCCTGTACCACACCCAGTTCCTCCCAAGCAGCCATCCCAGCTGACTCCGCCTGACTGGATCACTGGGAGTTTCCTGTGGTTCCCTCTGGGAAGGAATCCAGCCCCATCCATAATCCCTGACTCTCCCAGCCTGGGGGCTGGAGGGCGTGGAAGGGACAGCTCCTCTCCCTCCCTCTCCCGTGGCTGTGGAGCAGCCCTGTGCACATTTGGTTTTGTGGATGTCTGTATCCTTGTTGGAAAACAGCAGGACAGGGCTTGTGAGCATGAGGGGCTGTGTAGAGCCAACTGTGTTCCTGAGTGTTGGCAGGCTCTGGATAAGCTGTGGCAGACTGCACCAGTTACAGATCCCAGCAAAATGTCAGGAAGAGCGAAGACAAAAATTGTAAAAGCAAGCAAAAGATGTTAAGCCCAGCAAAGATCACACCAGCAGCGTGGTTTTGCTGTGTTACAGAACTTGCCTTTTCTTCCCCTAAACCACTCCTGTGACTCCAGGAGAATGTGTGTCTTGGATCATTTTGAGGAAGATGTAGAATAAATCTTGAGGATGGGAATGTGAAAGTCTTAAGAGACAGAAAAACCCCAGAACTCAGCATTTACTTGGTTTGGACAATCACTGAATGCTGAAGAGCTGTGCTGTTTTCCTCCTGATCCAGATCAGAGAAAATCAAACAATCCCATCCAGACCCTTCACGTGGTGAAGCTCATGACTTGATCCTTCCCCCTGTGAAGAAATAATCCACTGGGGTGAGTCCCAACATTGCACAGGGTGGCTGCCTGTCCAAGTCCTTAATCCAGTCTCCCAGGATGTATCCTACCAGCCTGGGGAGTGCTGTCAGAGCACCAGAATCTGTCACTGGATTGGACGTGGCATTGCTCTGCTGGAGTCTCCTTCTCCTTACACAAGTCTTGTTGACTTCCATGGAGTCTAGGTATGGAGACTGTGAAACTGAACCACGTCCCACCGTGATTCCAGCCTGTTTCTGGAAGGATGCAAATCATAGGACCATGGAATCTCCTGGATTGGAAGGGATGCACAGGGATCATCCCATTCCTGGCCCTGCACAGGACCTCCCCCCACAACTCACACCATGTTCAGAACTAGGGCCAGGAAATAATTGAGCCTCTTCAGCCAGCGATTTATTCCTGTCAGAGAGAGGAAACTGAAGGCATGGAAGGAGTTATTTAGTTCCCTTTAGACCGTGAGTGATCTGAGGTTTGGTAGAAGGCGGAGGGATTCTGAGGCACCGAGGGAAAGTGGCCAGTTATAGAAGCAAAAATACTCAGCTAAATGGTTTCCTTTTGATATATTAATACCCCCCTTCAAGGGCTTATTTGAGGAAAAACAGACTTAAGAAAATGAGCTGGGATTTAAATGGACTTGATTGTCTTCAGAGAGATTTAAATAATTCCTAAATGAGTCTTTTTAGTTGAACTCAGAGAGGCCACTAATCTCTGAGCACAGGTCAGGCTGAGGACATGGAGACAAGTGTGAGACTGAGCAGATGAGCACGATGGAGGAAGGAGGTGAAAGGGGTTGTCAGGGGAGGCCTGGCCACATCTGAAAGGCACAGAAAGGGGCCTGAAGTGGCTTCAGAGAGTCCCAGATGTACCACGGCCTTTGCCTGGCTGAGCAGCTCCAAGGAAAGGGGGGAAACCCCACAGGAATCTGCAGCTTATCAAACGTAGAAAAGGGGACTGGTGCTTCCATTCCTGAGCATTTCTGCTGCCTCCAGCTCCACACAAGGCAGCTGAGGGCTTCCAAAGCCTCCAGCTGGCTGGGCGAGAGCAGGGAGCACAAGCAAAGGCAGGAGAGCCAAGATATCCCCCTCTTGATGACAGAGAATTATGGTTTCTTATTTTACAGTTCGCTTTTATAACCATGATTTTAATTTCTAATCAGAAACAGCACCTTTACCTCTGGTGAAGTAAATTTGTCCCGTTTTCCCTCTGAGCCTTATCTAGGGACAGCGGTGGCAGGAGAATCTGACAAGCCCCAGGGACATGGCAGAGCAGTAATTTATTGCTCTTTGTTACAAAGCAATAAATCCACGTCCAGGAGTGAATAAACAGAGTCTGAGGTGCCCCATCCAACCTGTGATGGTGAATTTGAGAAGCATGGGGGTGTTTTTCCCAAGAAGCAAAGGTCAGGTGAAGATGGATAACAAGGGCTTGTGGTGGAGAGAAGAGGGGTAGGGGCAGGGGGCTGGCAGCAGGTGGTGAAAGGCATCTTGTGGCACTGGCCAATTCTCCAGTTCAAAGCACTGGACTAAAAACAGCCCCCAGCATCCTACCAGTCCCTGCACAGCTCCAGCAATCCCAATAATGACGTGCAGGGTTCATTGCCAGTGCTCTGCCTGGGGTGATCAGGTTAGAGTGACCAGCAATATTTACAGTCAGCCCCTGTGCTTTGGAAATGGCCAGGAAACCCCAGTGCCCCTTCTGCCTCCTTAACTGCTTAGAGCAATTCCTTCCCTCCCTGGTGCAGATGGAGCCGTTGGCATGTGAGGCTGGGCCAGCACAGGCTGTACCCAGAGCAGGGAGCTGGGATGTGCAGGAGCAGCTGGAACGAGCACTACTTCAGGAACTGGGCTCTTAGCACAACCTGCACTAAAGGGACATTCAGGGGCAGATTTATCAGGGAGAAGAGAGGAAGGAGGGATGGGAAAGGGGGAACACAGCCCCTTTGTCAGGTGCACACTCTGCATTGTGTTATGTGCTCCTAGCAGTGAGAGGGAGCGTGGCCACTGCAGTGCACACACCTTGTTCCTGCAGCATCTTCAGGGCAAGGGGAGCCATTTACAGCCCTGTGTCCTTAGGGAAGTGTCATTTATTCTTAGGGAACACTATTCATCCCCTAAAACTGCTCTGGCTTCAGTCAGAGCGTGCCCTTGTATTCCCCTCTAACACGATGGAAATGCAAATCATTAGGCAAAAACGTGGGCAGGTTTGACAGCGCAGGGCATGGGGCAGCAGGAGCCAG
Organism: Serilophus lunatus; assembly: GCA_013399895.1. Classification (NCBI taxonomy): domain Eukaryota; kingdom Metazoa; phylum Chordata; class Aves; order Passeriformes; family Eurylaimidae; genus Serilophus; species Serilophus lunatus. The sequence goes on from VXBA01000260.1 coordinate 342,973, forward strand.
GGAGAGGTGAAGAGAGTCAGGACCTGTGCAGCCCTGGGGAGGAAAGCAAAGGTGCCATCATGGCAGGGCAGACAAGGGGAAGGGAGAGGCCACGGGTACTGCAGGTTCAGCCGAATCGGTCAGATTTTTGTCCTGCATGTCCTTCAGTTTGCCTGTGACTGCACACCCAGGGTAGATGTGTACTGCTGTTCGTGCGACCCCTGGGACATGAGTCCTGTGCTCAGGGAGGGCTCAAGGTGTTGCCCATCTCTGCCAGGTCACACCCCCAGGCCACTGTTCTGCCATGTGGCATAGGAAAACCTCCTGTGGAGGCATGCTGTGCTTTCCTGCACAGGGTTTGGCCAGTCTGCACTCAGCACTGTTTGCTGGGAGAAGATTCCCAGCTGAGCACTCCTCACTCAGCTCTGCTCAGCACCCAGGGAGTGAGGAGTTGTCTCCATAGGGTAACTGGCTGAGGATGAAAGTTAAAACATGGGGCAGCCATTCGGGGAATATAACAGCTCCTCCTGGGATCAGACAGTCCGTCTGTCCTGCACCACACTGCCCTTCCTGGGCCTGGCTTGGCGCATAGGAAGCAGGTGTGTGTCTGGTCTAACACCACGAGGCCCTGTGTGCTGCGTGTCCTGCTGACTCCTGCCCTTCCTCTCTCCCTGCACAGTACAAACAAGTGGAGCAGTACATGTCCTTCCACAAGCTCCCGGCGGACATGCGGCAGCGCATCCACGACTACTACGAGCACCGGTACCAGGGGAAGATGTTTGATGAGGAGAGCATCCTGGGGGAGCTGAGCGAACCCCTGCGGGAGGTGAGGAGGGCAGGGAATGGCACTGCACAGCTCCCACCTCCTGTATTCATGAAAAACTCTGCACGGGGTGCTGGCCTCGTCTGTTCCCCTTCCACCAGCTGCGACGGCACGTAGAGTCCAAGGAGAGAGGAGAACTCAAATCAAAGGAGTCTTTACTCCCCAGCTGAAGCCTGGCAGTGCAGGTTCTCCCTGATGTTTCACCAGCTTGTCACCCACAAGCTCTAGAAGGGGTCTTCCTTCTCCCTTCCTCCCTCAGTAATGTTCCTCCACGTGAGAGAGCTGGTATTTACCAGACATGTTTTAAAACTAGTTTTGCCAAAGTCTCAAAGGGCAACCCTCAAGTGAGGAGGAGACAGATGCTTCCCCAGGTCTCTTTTTTCCCTCTGCATTCATCCATATGTTCCTTCCTTGTGTGTCTTGGGAGTGCTGTGCTGAGGTGATTTACTCAGTATCACTTTGTGCCACTCTCTGGGGCTGAGCTGACACACACAGAGCAGCTCCTGTGCTGTCACCCCCCGAGTGACACCGAACCACAGGAGAGGCACAGCCCGTCTGCTGTGTGACAGCTGAGTTGGGTTTTCTGCAGCCAAGGCTGATGATCCAGCCCCTGCCCTGGTGACTGGTGAGCTCCTGTCCCTCCCTTCTCCTGACACTGTCCCCATCTGCCCGGGATAATTCTTTCTCCAAGCGCCTCGGCACATTTGTGCTGTTTAATCTCTCACTGACAAGCAAGGGCAGCAGAGAGTGTGGGGCTGCCAAGGTGAGTTACGACATCTTACCAGAGAGGAGCCCTGGGCATTTTCACACAGCATTTCACCAGTCCAAGGCTTCTGCAGAAAGAGGAACACTGTGTGTATTTGGGAGGTTGGGAGTGCTGTCCCTGCTCAGAGAGGAGTCTGGTGTCAAGCTGTCAGCTCTGTGCTCCCAGCATCCAGAGCCCATTCCAGCTTGGACCAGGGAAGCCACACCAAGGGAACAGCATTTTTCCCTACTTTTTTATACTTTGGGTCTCCATAGGTCATTAGATGTTAACTAAACATCTGTGTGTCCACTTCCCATGTTTTCCCTCCCTCCCTGTCCCTCTGTACATCCTGCTGTGCTCAGGAAATCATCAACTTCAACTGCCGGAAGCTGGTTGCCTCCATGCCCCTGTTTGCCAACGCAGACCCCAACTTTGTGACCTCCATGCTGACCAAGCTGCGGTTCGAGGTGTTCCAGCCAGGAGACTACATCATCCGGGAGGGCACCATCGGCAAGAAGATGTACTTCATCCAGCACGGGGTGGTCAGCATCCTCACCAAGGGCAACAAGGAGACCAAGCTGGCTGATGGATCCTACTTTGGAGGTGTGTTAGTCAGCCACACCGTGCTGCTCATACATGCCCTAAATTGTCCTGGAGGAACTGATCCCTCAGGAACCTCCATCTCTGTTCATCTCACCTGCCTGGTGGCTCCCACAGAGGAGGTGGTGCAGTGGGAGGTGACTGGGGCTCGTGGGCACTGCAGGAGTCTAGATAATAAATAACAACAAAACAGAGATGGAAGGTTTGTTCTTGCAGGTTTCTTTTTTTTTGTCCCCAAATACTGATGGATCGCTGAAGCTGAGAAGCTAAAGGTTAAAAAATGGCCCATTTTCAAATCTCCAAGAACATTTACAGCATTGCCTGGCCCTGCTGTCTGGCATCTACCGCACAAGGTGCTGGGTAAACATGGAGAAAAAAACATAGTCCATCATCTCCCCAGCCTGTGATTCAGCAGAATGTCATGGAGGTCTGTAGGCAGCCAAAAGGTTTCAGTAGCAGAGTTCTGGGGCTAACATGAGGTCAGGAAAGATTTAGGGTATTGCTCCTATGAGTAACACAAAGCCTCCTGTCCCGTCAGAGCTGGGACAGCCCGGGACAGGCAGTACTCTGGTAGGTTCATGTTTTGGTACAAGCACTGAATGCACCATCACTAATGATCTGCTGAGAGGAGGAGAATGAATCCTGCCTTTCCTTCCCTTCTGTGAAACGTCCCTTAAAAAATCCCTGTCATGCATTTCCCAGACTCCTGTTACAAATGTAGAGAGAATTACCTTCAGTGAGAGCACGGCTTGACCTTGTGCTCACAGGGCCCACGAGGAGCCAGAGAGTCAACTCCTCCAGTCAAAATGCACAAATGATAACTTTGATAATCCACCATTACCAAACTTGTCTGGCTAATTAGATCAGCACAATCCCCGAGGTGCAGCTGCCACAGGAGAGCCCCCGCTGTCCTGAAATGTCGGTGCACATGTGGAATATCAGCAGTATGAGCCCTGGCCATGTTGTCAGTGGGGGCAGGTGGAGTCCAGCTGCGGAGGAGGGGGGTGTGGGGGCAGTGCAGGGCTGCGGTTGTGTCCCCTTGTCCCCAGCTGCTGTGTCCTTGCAGAGATCTGCCTGCTGACGCGGGGCCGGCGCACGGCCAGCGTGAGAGCCGACACCTACTGCCGCCTCTACTCCCTGTCCGTGGACAACTTCAACGAGGTGCTGGAGGAGTATCCCATGATGAGGAGAGCCTTTGAGACAGTGGCTCTGGACAGGCTGGACAGAATTGGTGAGTAGGAGCTGTGAGTCTCCCTCCTTGCTTGCTGCCTTGGCAGCCCCTCTGCAGGGTTGATCCTTAGTTCCTTTTCTGGAGTCGGGAAGGGAAGGAGATCCCAGCCTGTCTCTCCTTGGCTGACCTCAGCAGCCTCCAGGAGCCTCGTAATCTAAACCTGCAGAGGGTAAGTTTAGGTTAGATATTGGGAAGGAATTCTTCCCTGTGAGGGAGGTGAGGCTCTGCCACAGGTAACATAGAAAAGCTGTGGCTGCCCCATCCCTGGAATTGTTGAAGATCAGGTTGGGTGGGACCTGGGATAGTGGAAGATGTCCCTGCTCTGGCTCTTTAAGGTCCCTTCTAAACTCAAACCACTCTGTGGTTCTGTGATTGTTACAGCTCAGAGTGACCCATCCCAGGGTGTTCTCTGTCCTGTGGGAGACATAACCTGTGCTGCAAAAGTCCTTACGTAACTACAGAAGACCAGGATAACATTCCTTGGTCACAACCAGAGGCATTTAACACAGAGAGATTAAGTGACTTATGCAAGGTCATGCAAGAAGGCTGCAAAGCTGAGGACTGAATATTTTGGACTCCAGTCTAATTTCTTGAGCTTATTATGCATCTTTTATTATCCATCTCTCTGCTTTCCGAATGGAAAAGGTCAGTGTAGGTCTGAGTACAATGCAGAAGGTGAGAAGGGTAATGGAATCATGGGGGTAGGGCATTACCTGGCATCCCAGCCAGGGGGGCAGTGCCTCTGGGGCTTTTCCTGCCAGGAACATTGTATTCTGTGCATCTCATTACCTGCTGCAAATCAGGAAGAATGACCCCTGAGGAAAAGGTTCAGAGCTAAATATGTAGTTTGGCAAAGCCCCTGCTAATGGGGCCCTGGTGTAAGTGGCAATAGGCCCATCCCTTGGGTTGTTTAAATTAAACTGTGGAGAAAATGTGTCAGACACATCCAGGGATGGGCCAGCTTGGCTTTATCTCAAATTCTTCCGATCTAGGTGGTCAGTGTTGTTCAGCTTCCCAGCCTGGTACTCTCTGGGACTGTGGATACAGGTGGCCAGGGCATCCTGTGCTTCTTGGATTTTGCTCCATGCCCAGTGCACATGTAACTAAAATTCATGGACATTTCTGAACCAGCATGAAGAACCTCACATGCTTCTTCCCCAAGGAGAAATTCCTTTCCACAGACAGCTGCAAAATGCCAACATAAGGTCGTAAGGTGACACAGAGCAACTGGAATAACAGGCCCTTTGGTGCAGAGCCCTGACACTGCCCCCCTTCCTTTTGCCATTCTGCTGACCTGAATCAACATCAGTCCCTATGCCACTGAAAATCCTACTGCTGTCCTTGCTGCCCTGGCAATCAGAATGGACACCTGCCTGTTCTCTTAACCTTACACCTCAACTATTGCAAAATAGCATCACTATAACTTTCTAACTCTGTGATAACCAGCACTCTTTGGCTGGAATTGCCCCAAGGAGCCCAGGTGAGTTCTGTGCCCCCTATTAAAACTGGCAGATCCCATGGAAAGCTGGCCCTGGAAGTGCACCATCCAGACAGGGCAGTGCAATAGCTGTGTAACAGCAGGTGACTTTTGAAAGAAGTCAAGGTTACTGCATTCTGCTGAGACTGTCTGAAAACACGGGGATTATTCTGGAATACTGAAGTCAAGGAACAGCAGCTCTTGAAAGCCAGATATGAACAGAAGTGGGACCATATTTTTGGTTCCTGTTCATGTTTTGCTCAGGATCCACAAGATGGAGGCAAGTAGGAGCCTCTTCCCAAGTCGGTGGTGCATCCACTGACTCCCTTCTGCCCAGTGACAACTTCCTTGGGAAGGCCAAACCTCAGTGGATAAAATCCACCCAATATTCCCCCTGTGCGGTGAGGAATCAAGAGAGCAGGGAGGAAAATCTCACTCCATCCAGTCCCCAGTGACTGGAGAGATGTTTGTGGGACTGCCTGCAGTTAGAGGGTTTGGAAAGCATGGTCCAGGCTTGTCTAAGTAGCAGGAAGAGCAGGTGAGGCCTCATCCAGCACCAGGAGCAGGACTGGTTGACTGAGCTGGGATGAGGCATTCCCTTTGCAGGGCAAGTGCAGTTTGGAAGCCTGTGTGTGGACAGAGGGGCAGAGAGGGGCTGGTGCCCCTCCAGTCTGTGTCCCCCTGGAGCACATGGATCCCTTGGCAGAGAGCATGTTGGTGTATCCTCTGACCCCCTGCTCTCAGTGGGGAGTGACATTGGCATCCTGCCCGTGCCCAAGGAGCCCCCCAGGGGTTTGGTACTTGCAGAGGTCTTTAAAGAGTGGAAGGGATTAGAGTCCATGAGTTGACTGAGGCTGAGATTCTACAAAGATTTGTGGCCCCATTTAAGTCTGAGTAACTTCAGACTCTAAAAACTCCTCAACCTGCAGAATATCACTTAACACTGCACAGGCTCAGGGTCAGAAGACTGACACTCAGGGAAATTAGGCTGATCACTGATTAATGACCATTTTACTACTGATTAAATCAGCCTCTCTTTTCTTTTTCTTGACCAAGCTGTAAAATCCTTTATAGCACTTATGTGTTGAAATGATTCTATTTCTCCAGTGAGTAGTTCTTTGTCTGACAAGTGTTTGTGAGTCGTCCCAGTTTGTGATGCCTCCCTTACATAAGTCGCATCATTCTGGTCCTCACTGGCTTTCAAACTGGCTTTCAGTGACCATTGAAGCTTAAAATTAGATTTTCACAAGTATTTGCACTTGTAAAACACAACCACTTAAATGTTCATTGAAAGTAAATCCAACAGGGGTTTTGAATACTGTCAGATCAGAGTTCACTGAGGCGTTCACAAAATATTGGGGGACAATCATTTTCCACATTCCATTGGATGTACTGTAATAAATACCATAAATGCCTGTCACTGGGTTCTCACCATCCCTGTCAAGGTCACTGGTGAGAGCTGAAAGCCTCCTTAAAGCCAAAGGAAGTTATTTTTTTTCATCCTCATCAGGAATTTTTTTGCCACGTAGTTTGAAATTCATTTATTTTGAATGCCACTTGCATATATTTTGAATACAAGGATGCCAGTTAACTCAGGATTAAAGATGTCTTGTGTTTTCCTCCAGGCACTGCAGATGCTAAAAAAAAACAAAGAAAAGCCAGGACAACACCATTCCAGTCTCTAAATATAATTTCTGGTATTATTGCAGGATGAGAGTGTCTGTTCAAGATACTACAGTGGTAGGAATTTTAAAAGCTTTGTCATATAAACAAAAAAAAAATCCACAAAATTAGCAGTTCCCAAACTTTTGGACAGCCAGCTTGTGATCCCACTTCTGCAGTTGAAATCCTGTTGGATTCGCAGCCCTGCTTGTCCAGTCCTGACTGATCCTGTGGGATCTGCTGCCTCCAGGGCCAGGCTGGGCCGTGTGAGGGGAGGTGAGCTGGGCATGAGAGGAGCTGGGATGGGAGCCAAGCACTGCCACACATTCCCTGTTTGTCCTTGTCCTGCCTTTGCTCCTTGCCTCAGTTCCTCATTGCTTCTGCAGGGAGAGTGATGCTCCAAAGGTGGAGCTGGGAATGTTTCACAGCTGCTCCCTTGGGGCAGGTGCTGGGTAAGATCCTGGGAATAAATGAGACAGGCTGGACTGGGTATAAATAAAACAGTGTGTGTTCAGCATCAGTTTTACAGTGTCCACACTGAAATCCCAGATTTGTTTGCTGCACATAGGTGAGTAACCCCCGAAGAGCTGCACAGGTGAGAGGAGCAGGATGATCTGGTCATAGGGAGATGTATTTTTTATATATAAATAGATATATAGTTCCTGTGGCCCTGGTGTACAGTGGCAGAGTGTGTGTGCTTTGTCAGAAAGCCTTGTTTCAAAATCCCCCTGGACTCTGCCCAGTCCTCTCCACAGGTGGAATGTTGTTATCCCAGTCCCAGGCAGGTGAGGGGGTCAGTGGCTGGTGAGGGGTAGCACAGGTTCTCCTGTGTTGTGTCCTTCCCCATCACCTGAATAACTCCCAAAGCCTCTGTGTATATATTCCTCTGACTTGACATCCTCTCCCATCGTTTCTAACACCACAGCCTGCAATGATCTGAATTTATTCAGCAGAGAGAAAAAGGCATTTAGAGCGTGATTTGTCTCTCCTGGGGTGGCTGTCCAGGATGGCTTAGATGGGTCACGCCCTGTCAGAGGAGCTTGGACTGAATCGGGAACTAAATCTTGGAGTTTCTTTTTATTTGGAAGCGAAGGCTCAGAATCATAGTGTTTTCTGTTTAGCCTAAGGAAAGGTATCAGTAGTTCACCAGCCGTGAGGGAGTGTAAATTACTTCAGCTTAATTAAGGTGAACTGGCAACCCTGTTCACCTGAATATGAGGTGCCATTTCTCATGCAGCTTCAGAGGGAAAATGAAGCTTAAGACACCCCAAGAGAAGGAACAGTGTGGGGGCGTGATGAGATCTCAGGAGAGCTGTCTTTGACTTCATCAATGACTTTGATCTTTGCTACCTGCATCAAAATAAAACACCTGCCCAGATAAACATTTTACCATTCCAATACCTTTATAAATAATTTTCAACCCTCTTTTTTAAATGCATGAAAAAGTCTCAGGGGACTTTTCCTGCCTGGAAGGCACTCCAGCAGCTATCTGCTACCAGCTGACAGAAAAGCAGTTCCAGAGTGTCCAGACTCTCCCAGAATGTGTCCCTGTCCCAGCTGTCAGCTCCAGCAGGGCACTGAGATTGAGTGCAGGAGCTCTGGCACCTCTTTGGCTTCAGTCCCCAGTGATAATTAACAGCCAGGACTCTGCCTCAGGCAGCACAGCCCCTCTGGAATGACACAGCTCTTCACCCCTCCATGGATATTCCCATTTTACCCAGCTCTGTATATTCCATTTATTTCCCTGCAAAGCTCTCTATGTGAAGAGTGGGAGGCAAGAGCTTAATTCGTTCTGAATTTTGTTTGTCTGTGATGAGATTCACTAGGTAACATTTTTCACTGTGTGTTGTTTGACCTGCAGCAGTTTGGCTGCTAAAAGAGGGACCACATATTTTGGAAGGTACCTGTTTAGTTTATGGAGGCGGAGAAGCAAACAGTGGCACCCTGGGCTGTACAGGGAGGGAAGACTTCCACTTGGAAAGGTAGGAATTGTCCATTTTCAATGTACCCTGTGAGTTGAAAGGACACAGCTTTAGCAAGAGGGAAACAGGTGCAGGATGCAGTAGGAGCTGCCTTGGATTGTGGAAGAGCTCACACATCCAGGGTGCTGTGGATTTACAGGCTCTCAGGGAAGGTCATCTGGATTAGTTTCCAGAGCAGGTTTAAGTATGCTGAACTCCTCTGAGGATGGCTGTAGAGTAGATCCAGCTGGCTCTGCTCAGTTTTTTTCCAAGAGCTCCCTCAATTCCGAGCTGAAACCATCCCACGACAGGGACAGTTCAGGGGGGTTTCACTTACATCAGGCTTGCACAGGGAAAGAGCCCATAGCCTGGGAGTTAAGAATTACTTTGAATTCCCTGCTCCAGCTGATTCCCCTGTGGTCATGGGCCCTGGGACAGCAGCAAGAGCTGGAGCAGCGAGACCTTCAGCCAGGAGGGACAATCCCAGGGCAGAGGAGTAAAAAACCCGGAGTGCCCAGGGTTGGCTGTGCTGCCCCTCTGGCACCAGTGATCCCTGGAAGGGAGGGCAGGGCCCCACTGCAGAGGTGGGGTGTGCTGCCAGCCCGGAGCTGCAGCGGGGCCAGAGCAGAGCATTTAGGACCAGTCCTATGAATAGTAAGTGAAGACCTGAGCAAAGGAGTGTGGTGGGGGCAGCCACGCTGACAGCAGGCCAGGGCATAAGGCAGCCTAATAAAGTGAGATTATTTCAAGTACATGCAAATTCAGAAAGCAATTTGGTGACCTGAATTCTTAAACTTGCAGCCAGTGGGCTTAGGGAGAGCTGAAAAGAAAAGCGAACAGAAAGTCACAGCTAATTTCCCCTGTGTCCGTGCAGAATTTTAACAACAGAAAGCTAATTTTGATTATTTGATAGAAGAATTATTGTTGAGTGCTGGCTCCTTTTATGAAATCACGTGAGCCTTTCTCCTTGTTCTTTTGTGTGCTGTCTAGAGTTGAGGAAAATCTGACTTTGCAGTCCTTAATTAAGGGAGCAACATCTGTTTGCTTCGTTTCCATAATTTTACATACCCCACTCCACTTCAAAGCACCAGTAGCTTTACTGTGAACATCTTCAAGGCTCTAAATATCTTGGTTTTCTCCCCTATATTTAGCCCATTGTTGCAGTGAGGAAAACAGGGAGTTTTCAGAGCCCAGAGGGATTTCTAGCGCAAAGGAAGGGAGTTGGTGCACGGGGTGGTAGCAGATGGTTCCTCTGCCAGCTCCAGGTCACCTCCGTGAGTTTATACAGTGCTTTTAGGAGTGAGATTTTTGGGTGGTTTATTTATCTTAGACTCTGCCCAGCACTTTAATTTCTGTGGGATAAACACCACAGAAGGACAAGCTCTGTCACACAGAGCCTCCCTGCTTCCCTGATTGGACTGATGGGGAACAGAGTCCCTTTTCCTCTCTCCTGATGAAGCTTCTCCCTGGCTTAGCAAGAACACAGGACTCCCTGCGGGTCACTGGGAGCTGCAGAACCTCATTTCAGTGAGGGTGACACGGAGCAAACTCATCAGCCCTCAGCCCTCTCAGTGCTGACTCTGGGACAGCAAATCCACAGCAGGAAAATGGATCTGAAGCTGAAGCAGTTTCACGAATGAGAGGAGGAGGAACAATCTCAGAAGCAATCTCAGAACCACTGGCTCAAGCAAAGTTACTCCCACTCCCTCATTCCACTGTTGGTTTATGTCTCATGCAGGACCTTAGTCAGCCCTGCCAGGGAAATGTGTTTATCTCACCAGGACTCTGCTCTGTCTGTGCCTGTTCTCATCTGGTGCTGGTTGGAAGGAGGATTCTCTTCAGAAGCAACTAATAGAACTTACACTGGTGTGTGGGAACATCATGTAAATGATGCTATTCATTAGAATGGTGAAACCAATTAATTTTTTCAGTTTGCCAACCAATTACCATTTGGAAAAGTGGTTTTGAAAAATTCCTCTCCCCTTCAATAGCTGAGAGAACATTTTCAGTCATTTTCTGCAGTGTTCTGGAGGAGAAATTTGATATTTTCTTGGCAAAACAGAAGAGAAAAATTTGATCTAATGCAACAGTTAATAGATGCAAGCTGGGCTCAGGAAATCAGTAAAGTGTAATGAAATTTCAAAGGAAAAATGAAGTGCTCTGGTTTAAAAACTAACAAAAAATAATCATTCCCAGGTTTTTCCTAGTATCACTTTATCAATTTGACACAAAGTTAAGGAGCTTTGATCAAACCATTTCCAGTCAATATTAGGCACGTTTGGGAAATGTCAGGATATTTTCAGTTCAGTGCTGTGCCAAGAAAAGCAGAGTCTGTATGTAGGAGCTCAGGCTGTGGAAGCACCAGTCCCCTGCACATCCTTGTGCTTCCACTCGGAATCCAGGGCAGTGCTGGGAATTCCAGGCTGGTCAGGCACACAGAGCAAATCAGGAGCCAAAGCCAGGGGACATGGGATTAAAAGGGTTGGATGAAGTGCAATGATGGAACCACAGAGCAGTGGCTGTTGTTCAGGTTTTCAAAAGCTGTTCCTCCCTCCCCTGTTCCAGCTGTTCCTCCTCAGCCTGGATTTGTCCAGTATCAGGGCAACAAACGTGGTGAGGCAGCTTTTTAGCTTTGAGCTCAGCATGGTGTCCCCCATCCACATCCTGACCTTGCAGTGGTGCAGGGGCTGCAGATTGCCCATGCTGGGATTTGTACCTTCAGCTCCCAAAAGGGAATGATTACAAACCTGCAGCCTGAACCTCTCCTTAACTCAGCAGTGCTGGCCACACTCCCCTCACCTGGCAGCTGGAGTGAGGTAGGTTGTCTTTTCTTTATGTTGAAGCAGCTCTTTGTGAGCTTATTTGTATGTGATTCGTGTGAAATCCAGGTGGAAATGTGTGTCTGTGTAGCAGGACCCTCTGCACCATCCCCTCCCTTTCTCTGCAAAAGTGCAGTTTAGAGGTGACATTCCTGCTCCCTCTGCTGTGCCTGGCAGGAGCAGGATGTCTCTGTTTAGGGGTGTCCAGTGCTCTTCCAGTCCAGTATACAGTGAAACAGCCATTGGATAATACCCTATACATGCCCTTCCAGCACAGAAAAGCTCTCCAGCCCCTGGAATGACTTCAGCAGCTGAGAGCCCTGTTTGCCTTGAGGACTGTGTCCTTCCCAGGCTGGTATCTTCTCTGAGGTGAGAAAAGAAAGCCTTTCTGCTTTAATTTAAAAGGTAAAGGAAAGGAAAAAGCCTCAGTGTTTTCTTCCAGTGCTTACCTACAATTACAGTCACATTGCTCCTTGGTTTGTCTCCTGCTTCCTTCCTGCTCCTTTCCTGTGGAACAGAAGGCAATGCTTCCTCACGCTTCCTTTGTGAACTTCCTCATAAACTGCTACGAAATCCCCTCCGTTGCAGGAGAATCTAAATATGTTGGACTTCCTCACTAATGCTTCTCAAGCTTGGTTCTTGTGGCTGTTTTCTGCACTTCCCATGCTTTGCAGCCAGAACTAAACTTGCTTTATCTTCCCAGTGTCACATGTGGCAGTGACTGGGATCTCCCTCAGACTCCACAGTCTCCTCCTCATTTATGCAGGGATTATTTCACCTTTTCCTGGTGCTGGATTTGGAACTCTGTGTGTTATAGTCGACTCTCCTGTTTCAGAGTGATTTTTTAGGACTCTTCAGAGCGTCATTCCAGTCCTTTCTTTCTGTTCGGCTGGAGTGAGAGATGTGTCCTTAAACTTTTACTCTTTTACCTGTTGAAAGGTACATAATGTACTAAAAAACCAACCAACCATCTGGATGTCATCTAGATGTACTTCAGATCATGAAGAGCTGGCTGGTTTAGGATGGAAATTCCTCTGGAATCTCAGTGGGAACTTCCACCCAACATGGCAGTCCAGTCTTGACCATCCTCCTTGGAAGCTGTCAGCTGACCAGTTTAAACAAAAAATTATGGAATACCACTCTGTGATCTTGTTAAAAAGTACCATCAGTTGACTTACCTTGGAGGTTGTGATTTCAGGAGAGTGTGGAAGTTTAATGGGCAAGCCCTTGTTTGGAGGAAACTGATTGACCTGAGCTGTGCTATGAGCCTTTACTTCTCAAAGCATGACATAAAATGCAGAAAGAGAGGCCTTTCCACATCCAGGCCTCAATTCCATGTGTGCTCCTATCCCATGCTCTGAAATCCACAGCAGCTGGCAAGGGCTGGTCCTGCACAGGAGCCAGCAGAAGGGACATTTGAATCCTCTCAGAGCTTTGCTGCTGGTGCAGGGCCTGAGGATTCGTTTGGTTCAGGAGGATTAATGTAGCTTCTGATCTGATCCCAAGTGGTGCCTGGCCTCCCTCCTGAGCCTCAGTACATCCCTTCAGTGCCAGCTGCACTCCCAGGCCACACAAACCCATTCCAGCACATTTTCCAGCCCATTGCAAAAGGAAGGCCCTGAGTTAGTATTTTGCTGCAGGCTGGGAAGTCTTGCTGGAATATGACATTTGCTGGTCTGCAGTTTCCCTAAAGCTGGGACTAGAGGGGCAGGACAGGAGCTAGGATGTCTGAGGGTCGTACCTGGGCCAGCTGAGCTTTTCCAGCACAGAAAGTCATAGAGCAGAATCACAGAATCATTAGGGTTGGAAAAGACCTCCAGTATCACCGAGTCTTTCTGTCCCTTATTCACAGAGACATTTCCTTTCAGCTGAACCCGCATATTTTACTCCAGAGTGAACAAGTCACATGAGACAGATGAAAAAAAGGTGTAGCTGAAAGAGAGAGAGTAACCAAAGGCTTCACTGGACTTAGATTTATTCATTCTCTTTTTCTAATGGAAGCTTAGACTGTGAGGTGCAAAATAAGAATCTTCCAGATCCATAAGCTCTGCTACTAGTTTGCCACACTGACCAAAAGTGGCTTTACTGTCTAACTAAGGATCTGTGTCCTATCAGGCACAGGTTTGTGGGATCTCGAGGTTGGTTGTACCACAAAAGCAAAAGATGTGACGTTTGTCATCTTGTTGCTGGAGCAGAGAGACTGCCCAAATCCCATGAGGGCAGTGGAGGGGAGAGTGCCAACAATTTGAGGAAGTCTGGCAGGAAGCTTTGAGGAATCCTCCCATGCTTTGACATCCTAGAATGACTCCTTCTCTCTTCACTTTCTCTGCAGGCAAGAAAAATTCCATTCTACTGCATAAGGTCCAACATGACCTGAATTCAGGTGTCTTCAACTACCAGGAGAACGAGATCATCCAGCAGATCGTGCAGCACGACAGGGAGATGGCTCACTGTGCCCACAACGTCCAGGCCGCCGCCGCCGCCGCCTCCACGCCCACGCCAGTCATCTGGACCCCGCTGATCCAGGCCCCCCTCCAGGCCGCAGCGGCCACCACGTCCGTGGCCATCGCCCTGACCCACCACCCCCGGCTCCCCACAGCCATCTTCCGGCCTCCCGTGTCCGTCCTGGGCTCCCTGGGCCAGCAATCCAACCAGACCCCCAGGCAGCTGAAAAGATTCCAGTCCCTAATCCCGTCGGCCGGCCCCTCTGCCGTTGGCTCTCCGTCCAGTACTCCATCCCAGCTGCACACCCCCGGAGCAGAGACCCCCTCATCCTCTTCCTTCCACATCCAGCAGCTCGCGGGATTCTCGGCTGCCGCCGGCTTAGGCCAGTTCCAGGTGGGATCCCCTCCGGGAGGCTCCAGCCAGCCTGGTCTGAGCAGCACCTCCTCAGGAGGACTGAGCCAGTTCCAAAACGCACCCTCGGGGTCACCCTTGGGTGCAGCTCAGCCCGTGCAGCAGCAGCAACAGCAGCAGCCGCAGCAGCAGCCGCAGCAGCAGCCTCAGCAGCAGCCTCAGCAGCAGCAGCAGCAGCAGCAGCAGCAGCCAGCCCTTTGCAGCAGTGGATTTGGGCACTTCCAGCAAGCCACAACCAGCTCCCCATCGACCTCCCTCACCCAGCTCTCATCAAACTCACCCCCCAGTCTTCTCAACCAGTTCCAGCCCGCCACCAGACCACTGCAGGGGGGACACTTACAGCAGCTCTCGGGCAGTGGGACTTTGGGGGGAATGAATCACTTCCAACCCCCTCATTCTTCCAACTCTCCATCCTCCAGCCTAAGCCAGCTGGCACAGGCCTCAGGTGGGCCGTCCTCGGGCCTGTGCCAAACATATCCAAGTGCTTTAGGATCTTTAACTGGAACGATAGCCCAGCTCCACCAAGAACGGCCTCCCTTTGCCTCCATGTCTCCACTGCAGCAGCCCGGTGTCGCCTCTCCCTGTTACACCCCTTCTGGCCTTAGTCCTCCCAGTCAGAGCCCCGTGGCAACAAGGACTTTCCCGAGTGGCCCTGCAGGACCCTCAGGCTCTCATGGATCCCTGCTGCTGCCCCAGCCTGCCAGCCCTCCTCCTCAGATCCTGCAGGCCAAGGGCCAAGGGCCGGGACGGCTCAACCAGGACATCAAGCTGATTTCTGCTTCCCAGCCATCCCTGCCCCAGGAGCTGGCGCAGACACTGGGCCACAGTTCTCCTCATTCCTCTCGAGAATCTGTGTCCAGCTTCTCCCCTTTCCCGGGAGGAGGGGCTGGAGTCCTGGGGAAGCCGTGTAGCTCGGTCCCCGGGCGGGTGACTTTGCCGAGACAGATGTCCTCGGGCTCTTTGCCACACCCACTGGTGTTCGGGGCCGGCGCAGCTCCTCCTCTGACTGCTGGGAGGAGGAAAGAATCCATAGTGCTCACGGGGGATCTGGAACCCGTCAGATCCAAACTGCCCTCCAATTTGTGAGGAATAACCCCCCCAGCACCCCCCCGGAGCTGGGTATGGCAGCCGTGCAATTCAGTTCCTGATTAGTTCATGAAGCATTTTTTTTTCCCTTTCCTTTCCTTCATCCCCCTGCCCCCACACCCGCTTTTTTTTCTCCATTTCTTTTGTTTAGGTTTAACTGTGCTTAGAAACAAAGAAAAACACATGAAAAAACAACAACAACAAAAAAAAAAGAAGATAACCAGGTATTCTTAGAGCTATAGATTTTTGGTCACTTGATTTTATAGAATATTTTAATACATGGAACAAAAGGATACGAGCAAATTTAATCCAACGAGGTAACGCACAGATGAGGCGTGTGCCTGAGCTGGAACGTGTGAATGATCAGCC
This sequence comes from Serilophus lunatus, assembly GCA_013399895.1. Classification (NCBI taxonomy): domain Eukaryota; kingdom Metazoa; phylum Chordata; class Aves; order Passeriformes; family Eurylaimidae; genus Serilophus; species Serilophus lunatus. Next base: position 358,581 of record VXBA01000260.1, read on the forward strand.
ATAGAAGCCACCAAAAAAGGTTTTCCTGTTGAGACAAAGACCCGAGGTTGACGTGGGCCATAGGACAGGCCAACAGGTCAGGCCTGTAGCTGGTGTTTGAGAACAGCCCTGGTTGGCCTCAGCTGTGCCCCAGGCCCACAGCACTGGCTCTGGGGCCATGGATGGCCCACGGTGTGCCCCTTTCTCCCATGTTCCCTCCTGTGCTCAGGCTGCAGAGGAAGGGAGGGGAGGGGGGAGTTGCATTATTCCCGAGCCCTCCAGGGATTGCCCAAGGGCTGAGTTTTTGTTTGGACTCCACCTGAAGAAGATGAAGGTGACCAGGAGATGGATGGGTCTCACTTCACATTGTCTCTTTCATCCTCCACCACTGCTCTGGTGGGAACAAGGAGCAATCCCTTGTAAGTCACAAGGAGAGCACTGATTATCCCCTCTGTATTTTTGGCATGGATGTGGGCAGTGGGAGAAGCCAGTGCACCAGGCAGTGGCCTCAGCCAGCAGGAGAGCCCAAACTTCAGCCTCTCCGTGGTTTAGAAAGTGTGTGTGCAAAGCAAGGGGAGGGATAAAGGAAGAAAGCGCTTTAACCTTCCCCTGTGATGTTACTGTCTCAGTGTCCATGGGCTGACTGCTTTGAAGAGAACTAGAAGAGGATTAAGTGGGGTGCACTTAGCCCTGCCCTCCTCCCCCTTAGCCCAGGGGAGTTTGAAGTTTGAGGCACCCTGGGTAGTTCTGGTGCCCAGCCAAGAATCCTCCAGATGTGCAAGTCTATTTGTACCACTAAAACCAGATGAGACCAGAAGTTTGGGCAGCCACGGTCCGTGCTTCTCCCCCGCCGGGGATCTGAAATCCTGTTTGATTTCACCAGCAATAAGAGCTGCCCCTGATGGGCTTTGGTCTGGCCCTGCAGCTGCAGCATCACGGGACACACCTGGGGCCTGGCAGGCACCTGGAACTGGAGTTTGGGGCTCCCCTGACTCAAGGCACCAGAGTGGGATGAGGGCAGTGAGGGTGCCCAGCACTGAGGAAATACAGCCTTTACCTCTAGAGTGAATGTCTCCTTTTCTCTTACTTTGATCCTTTCTCTGTATTTTGGTTTTTCTTAGGCCAAGAGGTGTCTCAGTCACCTCACTCTAAGAGTCAGGTGCTCAACTTTTCTAACCCTTGTTAGAAACACATCCAGCCTCCCTCTGTTTCCATCTATCCTGGGGTTCCCTCCAGCCCTCAGAGGGAAAGCAGGACTTCATGCAGCAGTGCCAAAAACTTAACCATTATCCCAATAACTCCCTCTCTTACCTCCTCCTACCCCCAAAACACTGGCTGACAGTTGTTTTTTATACCGAATTGTTTGCAGAACTCTTGACACGTGCCTGTATCATGAATGTTGCTGCAGCATTCCTGGGCACTCCTGCTTCAACGTGCTTTGGTGGCTCAGAATTCAGATGTAATCAGCTTTGGTCTTCCTTAAAGGGTCAGGGGAACTCTAGAAATGTTTTTTCTACTAGCTACATACGCCTATATATGTGTGAGTGTGTGTGGTGGGAGGGGTGCATGTGTGTGTGTGTGTGTGTGTGTGTTTGTATAGATTTTATATATATCTATATATACACACATGCTTTTATATATATAGTATAGTTATACACATATGTAGTCTATTTATGCACACGTGTAAGCACACACACACACACATATATTTATATATATATATCTTCTAGTTTTAAAGTACATGTCAATTTTGACCCTCCCGTAGGACTGATTGGCAGGTGATAATTATAATCTATAGATCCTGCTTTTCCAAACATGTACAGGTTCATCTTGAAACAGGAATTGAAGCAGACTCACAGACCCTCTCGTATTTTCAGAGGAATCAGGCAGTTCCTAGAAGGAAGACTCCCAATATCCTTTTCAGTTCTCTGTTTGGTTGAGCAAACTCTTTCCCCTTGTGCTGGAGGGCCCCTGGAAGGAGCAGCTGGAGAGGTTGGGAGCACAGTTTGAGTGTGGGTGGGAAAGCAGGGGAAGGTCTCCAGCCCAGCAATGCCAGGCTCTCCTGGATGCCTGTCCTGTGACTGCTGCACTGGTCCCTGAACTCAGACACAGGGGGCACAGGAGCCCCTGGGCCAGCTCTGGCACATCCACCCTGTGGCCCATCCACCTCTCAGCATCCTCCTTTGCTTTGGTTCTCACAGGAATCCTCTTTGGGTTCCCACTTCTTAGAGTGCAGTAGCCAATATTGAGTTATTCCCACTGCACCCCAGTCAACACTAGGCTTGTCTCAGTAGGTGGAACTATATTTATTACTATTATTATTATTATTACTATTATTGTTATTTTTGGTTTTCTTTTGGGGGGAAGGGAGGGAAGAGTTCTAGGGGTGGGGTTTGCAATATAAAACACAATAAAAACCTTAGTAAATAAAAACATGAAAAACCCATCCCTCTGACTTGCTGTCTGCTTTGAGTGGTGAGCTTGAGGCAAAATGAGGTGAGGTTTAAAGAAGAAAAATCCCTTGGGTGGCATTTCAGTCCTTGGTCTCTGTTTTCCCCATGTCTTCAGGGCTTTAACAATGTGTTCCCATTTCATCTGAAGTCTGTGTTGAGCCATGGACTGTAGAAGTCTAGAACTGTTGCCTGCACTTGAGATTTTAACAGTACAGGGGAGAAATCTAGTAGTTGTTTTGCAGAAAAAAAAATCCTTCACATTAATGACAGACTCTGGCTGACTCTCTGATCCTTGGAGAAGAGCCTAAGGAGCAGGATACAGATGGGAAGAACCTGGAATAGGGACTGTCACAGCAAGCAGACAAAAGAGATAGGAAGCAGCTGTTTCCAGGTCTCAGACTAAGCTGGATGGTGATGCCAAAGACAGGAGCTGGAGTGTTTTAGGAAGGTAAAACTGGTCTCAACTCTCAGCTTTCATTTCACTCCTCAAGCCTGTGTCCAAACCCACTCTGGGAAGTGGCTCCTGGTGGATCAGTTGTCCTGGAGTTTCCATGATTGAAGTTCAGGCACTGAAATGTTTGGTTTGCCTTTCAAAGTGAACTTCTGTGCTAGGCTTTTTTATTTTACGTGCCCTTACTATCACAGAAAGAACGGGTTGTTAGTCCTGCCCAGTCAAAAATTTCTTTTAAAATTTTATTTCAGAGAAGATTTGTAAACTCTCATGGTTGGAATAGAATGTAGTTCAAGTTTTGAGCTCTTAAACTTCCCTGTGAAACCTTCGTTTTCTTCTCGGTGACCAGGTTTTGTTCTCCAAGCAGGGTTCAAGGCCCCACTTCCAGGAGCTGCAGTGGGATGGGCAGGACATGTCAGGAGGAGCCATGCCCTTCCTGAGGGCAGAGCAGAGCACAGGAACACAATATCTGTGAGGTACCAGAGGAAGCCTGGACATGGTGGAGTGTGGTCTTCAGCTCTCCCAGAGCATTTCTTGTGGCCCGCATGGATCAGGGAGGCAGGATCCCTCATGGATCATGGATCAGGGAGCTTCTCCCTGACCAGAATGAGCCCCATCCGCTGTACAAAAGCACACCTGGGAAAGCTTGGCTGGTCTGAAAGTGCTGGTGCTTCCTGGTCTTACTGGATGGGACTGAGACCACCCTGGGATTTCATGATCCAGCTGTCAGGGAAAAACTCCTCAGACACCAGAGCCGAGTCACTGCCCATCAGTGACGTGGTTTCTCCACCCCCTCACCACCAGCTGCCCCTGGAGTGGGGGCTCAGAGTGGGAAAAAGGCAGGATCACCAGCTCCTGTGATCTCTCCCTCTGCTCAGCTGCAGTTTGGCCTGGGCTGTTGATGAGAATTCCAGCCTTATCTTGGGAAACTGGCCTGTACTGGCTGACCACCCCTCCCACCCCCCACTAGAGGAGAGGAACAGTCTCCAGTTTGGGAAAGAGGCAGGAGCTCTCAGACTGTTTTCTGTGAGACACTTTGGGGTGTTGGACACCAGAGAATAGACCCAGTTCGTGGCAATGGTTTCCTGGGATTGATTCCTGCACCAGCCAGCCTTAGACTGGAAGGGAAGTGATGCCAGAGCCACAGGGAGAAGCAGGCTGAGGCTCAGCTCTTGGGAATGAGGTTTTTCTCCCTCTTTGCAGCCTCACTGAGCTGTCTGGGGTGGAGGTTTCTGGAGCACTTGCAGGGGCAGCAGCCTGGCAGGACCTCAGGGTGGTTCTCCAGTGAAACCACCCTAAGAGAGACCCTGCAACAATCCTGGTGTGTCCCCAGGAAGCCTCACACTGGGGAGGAGGTTGTGCATGCCCTGGCTGAGTCCCTTTTTTAAGCTGCTCTGCAAATCCAGGGATTTCATAGCACTGGGCACAGAGTGGGCCAGCCCAGATGAGGCAGTGGGTACCCTACAAGGTACTCCTGGGAACACCCAGAAAGGAGAGAGATTTGCACCTTTTTCCTCCTTGCAAGGGGAGCAGTTAGCAAATTAGGAACCACCACTTTGAAGAAATTAATACATCGTAGTGTGTGTTTTATTTAAAACAGTGACAGCTCTCACTCCAGCCAAGCTGGTACCTGCCACCCAAGGCACTGCTGTGACAATGGGACACGAGCTGCAGACTATGAGCTGTCCCTGGTACTTGGTGGGAGAGGATCCCTTTGGGATTCGTGGGCAAACCACACTGTGGAAAAAGCAAACGAGGGAGCTTCTGTAGGGCTGGCACAGGGTCACCCACTGCTGCTGCCCCACACGCAGGCAGAGGCAGGAGGAGCAGTGACCAGGCAGACAGGTGACATCTCACTGCTCGTGCCCCTGAAGGGCTTTTGCAACACCTTGGGAGTACCTGCTGCCAGTGGTGGAGCAGGTCACCCCCCTGAGCTGCTCTGCAGTCCCCTCCCCATAGACTGCAGAGAACACGAGTGGCTGAGGGGGCCCAAAACGTCCCTGTGGGACTGGAGACACAGCGAGGGGGGAGGGAGGGGAGAGCACAGAATGTTCATCTCCTCAGGTGACGGGTGGGCAGAAACCTTTCCAGCCCAGCCCATCTCTGCCAGCAGCCTGTACTTCCCTGGGACGGGGATAGGGAGCTGGAATACAGATCCCAGGGAGGCACCAGGGTGGGAGGAAATTCCTGTAGCTGGGGGAGCTGGAATCCAGGGACAGAGAGGACAGGGGCCAAGCTCGTCTTCTGGACTGTGCCGGGCATCGTACTTGGGCTGAAGGGCTGACCAGGAGTTTGTGCTTCCCATAGGAAGGGAGCTGGAGACAGAGCTGGCACCAGCGTGGGCCCAGCACCTGATGAGGCAGGATCCTTCCCCTTGGCGGTAATTCCCCCCTGCCCAGCACTGGTGGGTGGCAGCCACATCCCTGAGCCACCGAGAGGCTCAGCAGGGACATCAGCACTCTGTGAGTGCCTGGAGAGGGGAGCAAAGAGCCCATACCAGGATCTGGGGAAGCCAGTGCCAGCGCTGTGCCCCAGAGGTGACCCCAGCCCAAGGCTATGCCCAGGGACTGGGGAGTACTGCCATAAACAAGCCGTCTCTGGGATGCGCTGCCATAAATCAGCAGTCCCTTTTTGCTGGAGGCACTTTGATGCCATAGACTCCCTCCCTACCCACTATTACCCCCTTACAGACATTATTCCACCTCTCCAGACCTGGCTGAGATGACCTTTGGATAGGGATGTGGGTGGCCCTTTCCCAGTGCTGAGCTAAAGCTGGGCTCAGTAACTCGCCTCAGCAGTGGGAAGAGGCAGAGCAGGAAAAGCAGAAGTTTGGTTTTGCCCTCGGGAGCTGAAGGTGGTTTTGCAGCAGCTTTTCATCAGCTGTGCAGTTACTTGGCCCCATCTCTCCCTTTCCCCACACAGAGAAATGCTCCTGTCACGATCCTGGGATTTGTTTGTGCCTGTGCCCCCCTCCCCATTTCTGAGCCCAAATCTACACTCAGAAATCTGCAGAAATTAAATCAAGCTGCTTAAGCACGTTGTGAGCAACCTCCTTTCAGAGGAGCTTGGCTGAAGCTGCTTTCCCAGCAGGAGGGGACGCTGGAGAAGCTGGGACACTCCAGTGTCCTGGCGCCGGGTCACAGCTCAGCACAGGCTGTGCTGAAGCCCGAGGTCCCAGGTGCTCTCCCTGAAGCTGGAAGGCCTCGAGGGACATGGATGACTCTGAGCTCTCTGCTCAAAATGCCACCCTCCCCAGGGACCCTTCAGCAGCACCTCAGGGCGGCTGACAGCCTTCCCAATGTCCCCAGTCCTGCTCTCTGGCTTGGCAGTGCCTCCAAACCCATCCCCTCACTGCCTGATTTCTCCCTGTCGATAAAAAGGGGCTGAATTTTAGCACAATATGTGCACATTGGTTTTGTCCGGTGTTTTGCAGAGGCCTCAGACATTCTGTCTCACTAATCCCAGCACACCTTTCCCTAAGCCCCACTCTGACTCTAGGCTCTGATTTTAATGGAGCTGCAGAAGGTGCCATCTTCTAGGCCAAATTAAGGGAAGTAAATCCTAACTTGGTACTATTTCCAGCAGCAGGAAAGTAGATTGATTTCCTTTTAAGCAGCATTGCATCTCAGCTGCCTTTCAGCTCCAGCTTCTAGCTGACCCCAATCACAGCAGCCACTGTTCTACTCAAGTCCCCGTTTCAGGAGGCACCTGAGAAGTCTCTCAGAAGAGAGAGATGCCCTTTTGTTCCAATGCGGAGACACAACAGCTCCCTGGCTTAAAATGGGAGCTACAGCCCTGCAAATGCCAGGCCCTTTGCAGGAGTTCCATTGGGTGACCTTTTGGCCTGGGCACTGCAGGGAAGTCCGGGAAGGGACTGGGAGCAGCCTGGAGCCGTCCCGCAGTCCCAGGCAGGAAGGTGTTAACAGCATCTCCCAGTGCCACACGTCTGAACGCCTTCCCCTCCCTGGGAAGCCTCTCTCCCCGGCTGTGCTGCAAATTACAGAGCTCTTCAGGGTCATTTTCCCTCTCTTCCCTTTTATTCCGTGTTTTTATACACGGCTTTGTTCGGCTGTGATGGGAATGGCCGGGGCTCGCCCACACACAGCCTCTCCCGAGGGTCACACGTGTCCCCTCCAGCCCTGCCGGGGGTGGCCAGTTGCTCCCCCCCCCATTCCAGCCCCGGGGGTGGCTCTCAGATGTCCCTGCAGCCCAAGGATGGGGCAGCTCCGGCCGTGTCCGTGCCCACCCCTGTCAGCTCCCCTACAAGGCTCCGGGATGACTGGGGGGGGATCTGGGAGCTGCTCTCTGCTACTGCTGCTGCTCCACTTGGTCCAGCTGCCTCTCCATCCTGGGAACAGGGCTGGGGGTACAGCACATCCGGGTGCTGCTGGAGCAAACCCACCTGAGCCAAAAGGGCTGGATGGACTTGTAGCAGCAGTGATTTCTTGCTCTTAGGAGGAAAGGTGCAGGACAGGGCTCCAATGCTTCTCCTTTGCAGCATTCCTGCTTCCCTCCCGGGAATGGCCGGAACGTGTTGCCTGGAACACGTTGCCTGGATGGCCTATGGAGGGTGTCGGGGGCAGGATAGTGCTCAAGGCAGCACTGCCAAGCAGGAACAGTGTCCTGAGGGATTATTAACCTTTTCCTTGCTGCCTCAGGCCCCTCTTGCAGCTCATGGTTTGTGGCAGAGATTTTGCTGCAGATCCCCCGGGCATGATCGGGGAGGTACTTGTGACACAACACACATTTTTTCCTCTCTCTCTAACAAAGTGGTCTCCAAAATCATGAGGTTTTGTTCAAGTGGTATGAAAAGAGGCAGATCCCAGCCTTGGGCACTCTGGAGTATCCTCTGGGAGCCCAGGAGTCACGAGCACTGGGAACTCAGCATCCATTTCTAGTTTGTTGTGCTGCTGATCTTTGCTTGAGGGGTTTTACTAGGTTCCAATGACTCTCACACAGCACCTAAAGCAACCTCTGTTGGGAAGGTCTGTCCCAACTCCAGCCCTCATCCCGTTAACTCTCCACTGCTGCCAAGGCCCTGTTCCCAGCCAAGCCAAGCCAAGCCAAGCCCAGCTGGGAGGGCAGAGCCTTCCCTGGGTGCCCAGCCCAGCTGCCCATGGCTGGGGGCTGCTCTGGTCTGGGCGTGAAGATGGGAAACACCTGGGAGTGAAAATGGGAAACACCTGGGGAGGGGAGGGTGGGGCACGGGGCACGTTCCAGTTTGGCTCCTCACAGTCTCTGCTTCCTTACAGCAGGTTCTTTCAGGTCTGCCTAGGTAAGGGGGGTGAGGAGGATTTTGGGGGTGATCATTACTTTAATCCAGCTCTTTGGGGGTGCTGGTGGTCCTTCTAATTCCTGGCTGCTGGGAGCAGCTGTGGGGAGAGGCTGAGCCCTGGCTCTGTGCTCTCAGTCCACACTGGTCACAGCTGCCTCTCTCTTGGTCTGAGGAATGTGGAAGGTTCTGGAAGGTGCTGTGGTGGTCTCTGGGCCGTGTGCCCTGACTTTGGGATCCTCCCTGTGCCTGCAGGTTTGGGGCCAGGACTGGGCAGCATTTCCTCCCCATCTCATGTCTGGGAGTGCCTTGTCCTTTGTGGCTTCACCACTTTCCCTATGCTGGGCACCAGTGTGGGGTTTTCCCCTTTTTCCACACTTGGGAAGAACCACCCCAGTTTTCTTGCTGGTGCAAGAGAGGGCAGCTAATGCCACCGGGATCCAGGAGGGAATGCAGCCCTGAAAGCCCCTGTGAAGCACTTCCTTGTGCCTCTCCATGGGAATGCTCTGAGGGCCACGTCTCTCTTCAGAAGGGGAAGGAGAAATCCATAGGAGCAGGAGCAGCCAGAGGGAGGTGAAAGGCAGGATATGGTCCAGCTGCAGGAGGGATGCTGCTCCCTGGGCTTGGCAGGGGGAGGGGGCTCTTCCTGGGATACAGCAGTGGCACAGGATACAGGGACAGCCCTCGAGGCTGGGGGATGCTGGGAGGGGGTTTATGGATGGCTCTGAGAGTGATGGAGAGCCCCGGGAAGGTTTCCCTGGCACCGCTCGCTGCCGATGCCTCAGTGCCCTGTTCCAGTGACAGGCACTCTTTGTCGCCAGGCTCCACATCCCCGCGGCAGACAGATTGATGGGAGCAGTGTGGGAGCAGGGATGTTCCCGATAAAGCAGCAGCAGCTGCCAGGGAAACCCCTGTGCGGGAGGGAAGCGCCGTCCTTGGCGGAGCTGGGATGGATGGATGGAGCGGATGCCGTTACCATGGCGACCGTGCCCACGGAGGAGAGGCGGGCTCTGGTGTTTTCCTCACGTACAGGGATGCCAGGATCCGGCGGTCGGGAACGCAGCCATCCCTGACTTCCGTGTTCCGCTGGGAAAACCCCTCCCGGGCTCTCCCTGGCCAGGGCACAGGGTGTGGATCTGATCCCTGTGTCCCGCAGCCCCCAGTGCCCGTGTCCTGCTGCAGGAGGGGACCTGGGGGGCGGCGGTAGCAGCAGCCCCATGCTCCCTGGGAAAGGCTGAACCCAGCTCAGGGATGGGATCCACCCGCACCTGGATGCTCCAGCTCTGCCAGGACCTGCCAACATAGCCAGGGACAGTCACCGAGGTCACTGATGGGGTTTCTGTCTCTTTTCCCCTCAGGTTTACAGCCCAGGACTGAAGACCTCACCCTCTAGGGCAAGATGCAGTATAGAAGGTGGCGGCACTGTCAGCCAGCCCAAAATGAAAGAGGGGAAAAGGGACACAGCCAAAGCTCTGAGTGGAAGAGCCTGTGGCAGCCCAGCCTTCCTTGCCTGCAGCCCACGAGGGTGAGTCCTGTTGGTCTGGATTAAGTTAATGAGTGATGATTTTATTGCTGCACCTCAGCATGTCTTGTTTAATTTGCCCAGCCTTCCCACAGTGATGGGGCTGCTGCAGAATGTTGTATCCAGGTGTGTCTGGTGCAGGGAATGAGGCTTTGCAGCTACTGGAGCAGCACCACCTCACATCTCCAAGGCTGGCACTGGTGCATTTGGATGTTAAAAAGTGGCACCATGACGGACCCGCTGTGGGCAGAGCACCCTTGGCAGCTGGCTGGGGAACAGGACTTGCTCCTCAGAAACTATCAAGGAAAATTAGCATTTGTTCTAGCTCTGTGGGAGAGAGAAAAGCAGGGTGTGCTGGAAGAAGGCTGAGATTGCAGCTGAAATTGGGAAGCAACTGGGAAAAGTTGATTCTTTATTACCAAAGGTCAGGGAATAGGTTATTGTCCCAGTACAGCTGCTTCCAGCCCTTTGCAGGGTAAGAGTCACTCTCAGCTGGTAGAGAACGTGTTTCCCCACAGCAAGGGGATGCAATAGCATTCCAAGTAGGCTGAAGGCTTCTTTGCTCCCTCTCCTTGGATTTTAGTTTGTCTCTGTGGCACTTCATGGTATTCAAGCTTTTCCTGCCTTTACACAAGGCTGGATCTGTGGGTGTTTTCCATTCTCACGTCTATGTGCATGTTCTCGTGGCCACTTTCCCACATTGTACCTGCCAAGGGCTGACTTGGCTTTTCCAAACCCCCTGGTCCTGCTGCTGCCTCTGCCCTGTCAGCCCTGCCTGTTTTCTGGGATAACTGTTCAGGGTGCACCTCTGGAGAGCTGGCAAGCTCTTCTGGAGGTGGGAATGTTACTCTGTCTGCTTATGGAAGGTTCTAGAGAGCCTGGAGAGCCACTGTGCAGCTCAGAGCTTGGCTTCTAAGAGCCCCACAGCTGATCCTGTGCAGTAAGGGGAGCTGTGTAACCTGGCTGAAGCCTCTGATGGATTAGGGAGACTTGATCCCAGAGAAACAGCCTGGGAGAGCTGGGGGGGTTCACCTGGATCCAGGGAGACCTTGGAGCCCCTTCCAGGGCCTAAAGGTGCTGCAGGAGCTGGAGAGGAACTTGGGACAAGGGATGGAGGGACAGGACACAGGGAATGGCTTCCCACTGGCAGAGGGCAGGGAGAGATGGGATATTGGGAAGGAATTGGTGGGTGTGAGGGTGGGGAGGCCCTTGCACAGGTTGGGCAGAAAAGCTGTGGCTGCCCCATCCCTGGAAGTGTCCAAGGCCTGGGATAGTGGGAGGTGTCCCTGCCCACGGCAGGGGGGGGAACTGGATGGGCTTTAAGGTCCCTTCCCACTCAAACCAGTCTGGAATCCTATAAAATGTTGTAATGGTTTAATTTTTTTTTGGCAAAGGCTGTTGAGTTACATCATATTGAGCCCCCGCAGGAATGCTGTTATTGAGATGAATTTGGTTTGAACCCAGCCCCAGCTCATGTGGAGATGGATGGTTGCTCTTAATGGGGAAAAACCTGCGAGTGCTGCGCCGCCAATTTATTGCAGGGGTTTGAGGCAGCTCCTTCCTTCTGTGTTGGGAATCAAGGCGCTGGCAGGGAGAGCTACATATAGACATGAAAAACTAATTTGCAGCTTGAGTTCTGCCCCGAACTGCAGCACTGAGGGGAGGGAGGCTCCTCGGCAGTTACTCCCTTCCAGGTGGTTGCAGCTCCCGGCGCTCCGTGTGAGCCGCGGCTTCAGCAGCGAGTCACCGCTGCCACCTGGTGTCCCCGGGCTGTCACAGCCCTGCGGGGGTGAACTGCCACAAACACACCCCTCGGGCTGGGCTGGGGGGCAGAGCAGCCAGAAAGACTCACTTTATACAGAACCTGGGGCACAAGTCCTGTGACGAGCAGCTGGGGGGGCTCATCCTGGAGAAAAGGGGGCTCAGGGGGCACCTTCTCCCTCTCTCCAACTCCCTGACAGGAGGGTGGATTCAGGGGGTGTCGGGTTCTGCTCTCAGGGAACAAGGGACAGGATGAGAGGGAACGGCCTCGAGTTGTGTGAGGGAAGGTTCAGGTCGGACAGCAGGAGGGATTTCCTCACTGAAGGAGCGATCAGACCTTGGAAGGGGCTGCCCGGGGAGGTTTGGGGTCCCCATCCCTGGAGGTGTCCAGGGAATGACTGGATGTGACACTCATAGCTCTGGGCTGGAGGACAAGGTGATGTGGGGTCATAGGTAGGACTCAGTGGTCTTGGGGGCCTTTTCCAACCTAAATGATTCTTTGTGAATCCCAGAAGGGTTTGGACTGGAAGGCACCTTAAAGCCCATCTCACTCCACCCCCTGCTGCAGGGACACCTTCCCCCAGCCCAGGCTGGTCAGTAAATGCAGGGCAGGGTTTTTATCCGTGTCGTGGCTGTGCCTTGGGACATTCTCACCTTGCTCATTAATACCTTTGCTCCCCAACTCTCCTCCCCTGGACACATCCCTGCCCAGCTGCAGGGGCCTGCAATCCCTTCGGGAGGGTGGGGGGTCCTGTCCCACCTGGGTGCACAATTTAGTGAGTAAACAGAGAGATCGGAAGGACAGAATGGGGAGCAGAACCCTTGGGAGCATTATTCCTGTTTGCTGGGGTCAGGATGATGCTCCAAAGGATGTGGGACACAACTGAGAAGGTGGCTGATGGACCAGTACGAGTCTCCAGTAGGGAAGAAAGGAGCTGGAGTCTGAATGAGAGGAGCAACAAGGGTATCCATTAATGCACTTTAAAATGTAGATACAGAAAGTGCTCTATTCCATGATTAGGGTATTATTTTTCCATGCTTTACTAGTTTACTAAGGCTATTAAATGCCCTTTCCCTGATTTGAATCCCTTCTTTCCTTGTTTATTTAATTTGACATTTTTTGCTATGGAGTTTTGAAACAGAAGGATGTTACAGGCTCAGTGTCTGCACAAAGCCTGAGAAGGGAAAACAATTTTTCTCTTCCTTCTCTGGAGGGCACAACCACTGCCAAAAAAGCCCAAGGGCAAGTAAAATTCCAAACCTGGTCCCTGTATTGATTAGGAATAACTAAACAGAGAACAAACTCTTCAAGCAGCCCAGGATTTGATTGGATTAAAAAAAGTGTATTGGATGTCCAATACCAAATAATAAACATGAAGTTATTAAAAAAAGCCATAGAGGATACAGCAAATACTACAGGAAAGCAAAAAAATGGTACAGAAAGGTCGACATCTACAGCAGCCCTCAAAATTCTTCTACAGGAGAATCATAAAACAAGATACAGGTTTGGTATTTCCCCAAATGTCTGAGGGAAGCTGTCACTCAACAGCTTGACTATGACACTACAAGGATACACAATGTTCCAAATGTAAAATCACAGGATATGTAAGAAAATGTAGCATTTAAATGTGAAAAAAGTGCAATACAGATTGTACACTGAATAAATGTTCTTTTTTTTTTTTTCAGTTTAACCTTAAAAAACCAACTTTGAACAGTTGTTTTATCATTAAAAATATTCCCCCTCCCCAAATTCAATGACAATATTAACATTCATGGTGTTATACATTAGGAATATTCACAAAGACTCCCCCCATAGCCAGGAATACTGTGTATGTAGGATGGTATTTCTTTGGGTATAGGTAAAAAACAGGCAAAGGAGAAGGTTCACACCCTCCTTTCAGGGCAGGGGGTGCTTTTAATTATTTAAATACATATTCTGTAGCTTATTTTGCCCTGAATTGTACTGATTAAAAATCCAAATATCAATTATCCTGGTGGCCCAGGGTGCTCCAATTAATTTGATTCCCTCCCCTCCCACAAACAATAAATAAATGTCCTAGAAATGACAACACGGAGTCCAGGAAAAGAAAGGAAGTGACACGACACCACAATTCCCGTTGCTCTGCAGGTGATTCCGTGGCTCTGCCCCCTCCTGGAGACAGGGCTCAGGAGCTTCAGCTTCAGGTCAATGGGCAACGGAATAAATGGAGCAAAGTTCTTGTTTGTTACTGGAATTTGAGCAGTTACAGCATTTCCTCTTGCTGCTCCCATAGGGCCCGGAGCACCTGGACATCCCAAATCCCAGGAGGAGCAGATCCCCCTCTGAACCACCAGTAAGTTTGAGTTTCCTTTTGTCCCACAAGTGGAATTGCACTCGAGTTCCTCAGGCAGCTGGGATTGGGGTTTCTTGTTTCACTGAGCTACAGCCCCTTTTCTCCTCTCAGACAAGGGCAGAGCCAGGCAATCCATGGAGAAAAGAAAACCCCTGTCCTCCCTTTTCACCTTCCCCTCCTTTCCAGACAGAACTGGGAACAGCACCTGAGTCACTGCTTTGCTTTTCATGTGGTTTTCAAAGTGTAAAAAAATACATTTTTGCTTTGTCTGTGTCTCTGGGGAATCCCCCAGAGCAGGGTCTCGTTTGAAGGGCCTGGGATGGAGACACTGGAGCCCTGGGGGGGCTGAAGGACCTGTGCACCGGGAACACTCCCAGGGACAGGGCATGGAGTGCTGGGACGGAAGATCCCACGGTCCTCCCCTCCCTCTGCACTTGCAAGGGTCGTGGTGCACCTTTAAACCAACAACAACTAAACAGCTGCCCAGACAAGTGTCATCCCAACATAAGGAACCCCAATTTCCAGCAGGAAAGTCTTGTCACATTTCTAAAGGAGCCTCTCCCGGCAGTTCAGACACAGCTGTGCTGGAGGGACAGGGAAGGACGTTACAGAAGATGCTTCATGTTCTTCAGAGTCTTTCCAGGCACTGGAGAAAGACAAGAAAACAACAAGAATGACCCCTCCCCCTGCACCCCTTCCCCTTCCCCAGCTACTTTACCCCCCATTCAAAATATTGAAACTGCACAAAAAAGCGACAAACAAGCCTTTCAAATTACAATTCAATCCAAACAGACTGGTAATCTCACAGTGATGAGAGGAGAAAGTCAGGCTTTTAATAATTATAATATAAAAATAATAAAAAAAGCTTACAAAGAGCAGTGCAGCATCCCAAAAGGCCATGGATTAACTGCCAGAAGGGGACGTCATTATACGCAGAATAAAAAAACAAAACAGAACAACCCACACTGGCAATGAATTTCCATACACAATAGAACAAGCAGTCAAACCTCAGCCTAGGCTGTGGAAAACAACAGTTTCTCCCTTTTTTTTATTACATTATTTTTTCCTTTTTATAAAAAAAGATAAAATAAAAACACAAATAAAATTGTACATAAAATGCCAATGTCCAACACTGAAAAGGCAGGGCAATCACACCACTGAGACAAAACCTGACCAGAAAAAAACTGAAGGGCGAGTTCATTTGCTTTCCTTTTGTCTGGAGCCCAGCCTGGGCTGTCCCATCCTGCACAGGCCCAGCAGAGCCCTGGAATTCACTTGGCCAGGACGTCCCTGCAGGACAGTGACACACAGCTCCTCTCTGGTTGGATCCTCCCCTTCCCACATTGCTCTTGTGTGCTGTCCTTTTTTTTTTGTTTTTTCTCCTTTTTTTTCCCCCTCTGTACAATTCCTTGTGTTCCAAGGCTGAGTCCCAGGACTTGTGGAGCGGTTTGGAGTCGTGTCCTGTGCGGGGGTCACGCTGTGGTGATGGCATTGAGGTCCTTCATGAGTCCTTCCAGGTGGGCCATCTCTTTGGTCAGCTCATCCGGCTCGTAGCTCTGGGGAGAGGGAACAGTTACTGCTGGGGGGTGACCTTGACTCAGGAGTAACCACAAGTGGGTTTATTGACACTTAAGAGGAATTAATAACTGGAAACAACCCTCTAAGGAGTGGCCTCAGGGTCAGGTTAGATCCCAGGAAAAGGTTCTTCCCCCAGAGAGTGGTTGGGCACTGCCAGGCTCCCCAGAGCTCCAGGAGGGTTGGGATGATCCTCTCAGGGACAGGGTGGGATTGCTGGGATGTCTGTGCAGGGCCAGGAGCTGCACTGATGATTCCTTTGGGCAGCTGTGACTCAGAGTTCCACTGATCAAACCATGATCAGCTGATCTGTTTTCCTCGTCCCAGTCCCTGCCCTTGAGCCAGAGGAGGTAGATTTGACAAACCGTCCCAACCTCACTGGAAAAAAGGTGAAAGGAATCCCTTCAATAGAGTGGTTTGAGATTCCTTGCTAAAATCATACAACTGTAGGCTCAGCTGTCCTGAGCCATCACCACACCATGAACCAGAGGATTCCAAACCTTTCCTGACCAAGTCCTTCCCAGTTCTGTGCAGTTTCCAGCCATTACCCTGCTCTCACTTCCTCTCCTCCTACACACAAACCTTCTCCTTCATTTAAATGGCAATGAACTTCCAGTTTACCAAGAATCTGGATTGTACCAGAAAAGTCATCCCTGTCCTGGGTCCATCACATCATCTGCCAAATACTGACCATGACAAACAGCAGCAGCTGGAAGGAAACTCAGGTTCTCATAAAAAGCCAGAATTGATTCAAATCACTACCTAACCCTAAAGCCCATAATTCAACTCCTAATTTAATTTGAACTAGCAATTTAATTTAACTAATGCTCAGTGTGCTGACTCTACCTTGCACTAATTTATTAATGAAGAAATTTATTAATGGCTCTGTTTAAATATTACCAATTTGCTGATGACTAAACTGATGAGTAGGGGTTTGGTACTGACCAAACTAAACTAATAAAGTAGGAGTGACAACTAAACAGAAGGGGAAAAGGGCACCAGATCAAGTTTGTAGACCAGCACATGCAGAAATAAAATCAAGAGGGTGATAAATTGAAAGGGCAATGGGGAAATAAAGACAAAAAATAAAAATAAATTCAAAATACACATTTCCTGTAGCAGTGATCCAACAGCTAATACTTGTATGGCACTAAAGACAATCAGTGATACCTGGGATCCAGTGGCCACAGGAGTGACTTGGCTTGCAATGGGAAAGGCAAACAGCTCTTGCAGTGCCTCCCACCCAACACACCCTCACAGCTTAGCAACTGCTCCCAGAGCAGCCCAACAGTTGGTTCACCTTTCCCAGAGTCACACCACTGTCACAGGAGAGGCTACAATCCCAGCTGGGATAAAGCCCAAAGTCCCTGTGCAGTGACACTGGACTGGATCAGGATCCTGCCCTGAGCAGAAGATGCTATTCCTACATTTTTTCTATGGATTCCCAGTCAACGGAAGCACTGGAAATCTGGAGCCTTGTTACTCTGCACCTTTGAAAGTGTCAGTGCAGAATTCCTGAAGTTTCCAAGTGGAGCCTCCCCAGTTTGCTGAGCACTGCCAAGGCCAGGCCTGGCAGTGAAGTACCTACACTTTCCGAGTCCTCCAGCATCCGGGTGGTCTCCTGCACGTCGGGGGCACTGGGAACGACCACGGGCATGGGAGGGCGAGTCCTCCCCAAAGTCCCAATGGATGCAGTCTTCACCGAGTGAACTGCGTGGGTGGGAGCTGCAAATCAAGTGTTGAGAGAGTCAGACCTCGGAATGGGTTCTTGTGCCTGTTCAGAGAGCTCCTGAAAGGGGAGAATAAGGACAAGGGGAATGGCCTTAACCAGAAGGAGGGCAGGGTTAGATGGGATACTGGGAAGGAACTGTTGGCCTTTGAGGGTGGTAAGGGTGCTCCACCCCTGGAAGTGTCCAAGGCCAGGCTGGACAGGACTTGGAGCAACCTGGGATAGTGCCTTCCATGATGGCAGGGGGTGGAACTGCACAGGCTTTAAGGTCCTTCCAACCCAGACCATTCCATGATGAAGATTCAAGATTGTGTTAGAGGCGAATGAACATTTACATTTTGGAGTACTGGATTTGAATTCTTGTCCAATTTATTTATGTACAGACAAAGGCCTTGAAAACGACCCCAACAAAATTCCCTTTGGTCCCCATTTCCCCCCCACCCCCAGGGCAATTCCTGCCAGGAACTGCCCCATTCTCACCTTGCTGGCTCAGCAGGGGGGTGCTGGGCAGGGCGGGGTCGAAGGAGGGCCCGGGCGGCACCGCGGGCACCGCGAAGCTCTTGAGCGGGTGGGACGGGCGGACGTGGGCGGTGGGCAGGCCCTGGGCAGGGTCCTCCTCCTGGGCACTGCCCAGGAACGAGCCCTCGGGCTCCTGGTGGTCGGTGCCCGGCGGGGCCGAGGGCGCGGGCAGCGTGTCCGTGCTGGGCGTGTTCCGGACGGACTCTGCAACACAGACAGGGAGTCACTGCTGCGCCGGCAGGGCACTGCTCCCAGCAGGGAAGGGAACTCGAGCAACCCCAGCTCCTGGGGCTGCCCTGTTTTAAGGGGAACAGTGGCTGTGTCGTAACAAAATGAACACAACGATTCCACGTGTCCAGATGCCAAAGCAATGGTTTTGCACAGAAACAGCTCCATGTGTCCTTGGATGAACAGCACAAAACACAAACCTTCCTCCTCCTACTACTCTTGAGAACTTTTAACCAGGCACACCTCAAGCACTGGTGCACACACAGGAGCCCAAATGTTTTGTGAGAGGCTTGAAACCCATTTACATGGAATCCCAGAATGGTTTGGGTGGGAAGGGACCTTAAAGCCCATCTCATCCCACCCCCTGCCCTGGGCAGGGACACCTCCCACTATCCCCAGGTGGCTCCAACCTGGCCTTGGACACTTCCAGGGATGGAGCAGCCACAGCTTCTTTGGGCAGCCTGTGCCAGGGCCTCCCCACCCTCACAGGGGAGAATTTCTTGCCGAGAATTTCCTCCTACTTGCTGAAAGCTCAAATGAAATCCCAGGCTCCATGTGTCTGCAGCAGGCTCCACACTGACCTCTTAGAACAATGAGATGGTATTTTACATTTAGGGCATCATGAGCTCAGAGTACAGGCAGGGAAAGATCTGTACTGTGGGAGCTGTCACTTCACTGGTATAAACCTCTGCCTCTCACATCCCTGGATTCCTGCAGCCTCAGGAATTCTTCTCATAAGAAAACAACACTTTTGGCTGTGACACCTTAAAACATTGACCTGAAACTACAGAAGCTCAGAGTTCACTTTGTCTCAACACGTCACCCACATGCAATTTAGCAATAGCATGGCTTCGGAATATTTCAGGGCACTGGAGAAGCTGCAGAAATCACTCTCCCCAAGCCTGAAAATGCTGCATGGAAATCATCCCCATTTTCTGTTCCCTCAGGAAGATTAGCCAATGTCAGCTCTCAGTAGCCATGTCTGGACTTCTCTCCTTTCTTGGTTTCAAATGGCACTAATTAGGGAAAAAGTTGCCACATGAAGTAGCTCAGATTTCATGTGTTTCAGACTCCAGGGCTGAAGGCTTTATCCCAAGGAATCCTCCTGTTTGTAGCTGTGTGTAAAACATGGAGCCTCCTTTTCCAAGGCCACCATCACACGGATCCCACGGATCTGCTCAAGGAAACTCAACCTCATCCAGGATTTTGGCTGCAGTCACACCCATCCCTCCTGGAGCAGCACCACGGAGATGGCCCCAGTGTCAGGCCTGGGTTTCCACACGGTTACTCCCGGTTCCCTTCGTGTCTCACCTGTGGAACTGGCCCTGTCTGAGGGGGACAGGGCTGTGCCCAGGGGCCAGGGGCTGGGCTGGTGGTGGAGGTAGCTGCGGGTTGGAGAGGCGAGGCCGGAGTGGAAATGGTGGTGGGGGTTATCGAGGGAATGGATGGGATGAGCACTAATCACAGCTGTGGATGAACACAAGACAGAGAAACACTTAACACACACACAGTGTTCTGGGCTGAAAGGCACCACACCCCTCCCTTCCCCACACGGCCACTCCAGGGGCAGCCACACCCTCAGCACACCTAAAGCATGGGCAGCACAGAAACATCCCAATTCCGCGTCAAAAAGCAGTACCACCTGCTCATAATGCACATCAGGAGGGACTGATTTCAAGAAAGGGAAAAGTTCAGAAGAATAAAGAGAATATAGATCTGTTATCCAGATAGATAAATAGACTAGAGATAAAGAGATAAAGAGAAACTGTGCTGTATTGAAAAAGAAGCAACCCTTTGCTCCCTAATATCCCTCCAGGATTTTTGTATTCCAGTAGTCAAGGAAGGAGCTAACTTAGTACACATAATTACTGCAAATTATACTAAAATGGGACAGACTGAATTATCCTAATTGAGTAGCTAAGAGGGAAATAAGTAGATCTGGATGCTACAGTAGGTGGGGAAAAAAGCTATGGGAAGGTGTCTGCAGGCCCAGACAAACACATGGAATGGTCCTGGTGGTGCCTTCTGAGAAAGGACCTCAGGTACCAGCATGACCTTCCTGTGGAGCTTCTGCAAAAAGGCATCCAAGACATGACAATTAATGTTTCCACTGATTTCCAGGGAACACAGCAGGACTGGCAGACCTGCAGGGAACATCCTATCCATGGCTGGATCTGCCACAACCATCACACAACCAAAAGGCACAACTGCAGTCACTCCCTCCCTAAAATGTCCCCTTCCCTCAGTGTCCCCTCCTCTGTGGCACTGACGGGGGGACTTTGCTGGGCTCTCTCTGTGGAGCACTGGGCACACTTCAGCACAGGATCCTCTCAGAGTTTATCCCACCCTGTGTGTGCCCAGTGCTGCAGCCCTTTGAGACAAAAACCCTCAGCAGACTGCAAGGGAACACTTATTGCTGCCAGGGCTGCACCCATCATGTCCTAGTGCCTGGCATGGACAGGGACTGAGCAGGACCCACAGTGTCCCTGTCTGACAAAGACCAACTTCTAAGGGACTGGTAAGAGTAAAGATTCAGTGTAAAACTGCATCCTCTGCTCCCTCATACATGGAAAACCAGGAGACAACAAGGAGCAGCGGACTCCTTACTGTAAAACCAAGAAAAAAGATGCCACTCTTGTAAAAAAGTTGGAAGGCAACAGTTGAGAATTCACAAGCTGGGTTAATCAGGTCACCAGGACACTTGAAAGAGCAGGTAGAGAGCAAGAAATTTAAGTGCTCGCCTTTGTAACTCTTAGCTTTAATTACCTAAGTGGAAACAAAATGGACTAATCCAAAAGCATTCCTTCAAAACACAGGGGTTGTGGCAGCAGTTACCTGGCTACAGGTGGAACATGAACACAGAGCTCAGGGGAGTCTAAAGCTCAGCCCAGGTGAGCTCAGAGTAATTTTGCCTCCCTGCCCCTTGACTCCTGTGCTTGTTCCTTGTGTTTTCACACAGCCAAGTCCCTTTTCACCTTGGAGTTCTCATTTCAAAACCAGATATACTGTTTAATTCTTGAAATATTTAATAATAATAGTAGGAATAGTAGCTGTTTTGGTATCAGGGAAGATTCACTGCAGAAAGGGGTAAACATTCCAAAAACAGTGAACACAATCACTGCAAAAGGATGAGTTTCAAGACAGAGAGGAGTGAGGAACAGAGCCCAGGCAGCAGTGCTGGCACTGGCTTCAATCAATTCTCAGACATGGAAACAATCAGAGAAACTTTCTGTTTGTCAATAATATTAAGGTCTCTGGGGCTCCAGAAGGGACTCACAGGGCTTAGAGGGCAAAGGGATCTCAAGGACTCGTAGTGAAGTCAGAGGAGGCTCTGAGAATGGCAACTCAAGAGATTCAGGAGAGGGTAAAATCTGTGACGGGCTGGGGAGGAGAAACCAACAGTGAGAACCTGGCAGAGATGGACCAGCTCTGTCCAGCTCCTGTACAACAGCTGGACACTGGCAGAGTCCAAAGGGGTGGGCTACAAAAAGCAGCCCAGGCCCACAGGGCTCTCCTGGGAAGCACCAGACTGGGATGGACAGACATTGGACACTCTCCTGACTCTTCCTCACTCTTGCAGCACTCGCTCCAATACAGCTGCTCCCTTTTCCCTGGGTCTAACTCTGTCTTCCCTGATTCAGGAGCCTCCTCCGAGCTGCTCCCACTGCAGAAGGGACGGAATTACTTGGAAGGCAGTGTGTGTGTGTTGTCCCTCTGTGTGTGGCATCAGTGTGGCTCCTTTGGGTGCTCCCAACTCCAGGAGTCAGGAATAGGGGGCTGGTGACTTACGCTGAGGTGGTTGAGAATCAAAAGGCATCATCATCTTGGGCCTCATCCCCCTCCTTCCTGCCAGCGTGGACATGCTGTCCTCTGACTCGTGTCCTGAGGGAGAAACACTGGGAATTATTCACCACTGCAGGGAGGCCCCTGTGGAAACACACCTGGGCACTGCAACCTCCTCCTTCTACTCCTGTTGGTGCTCTGTGAGTCATAGTCGGGAAAAACATCCTTCTCTGCAAGGTGAGGATTACTGGGCACTGGAGAAACACTCCAGGACACAACACAACCAGGAACCTCTGGCAGCGCAGCTCTGGGCTGAAAGGATGTTACACACACTCTCAGTGGTGTCCTGTGAAACACCTGTTAGATGATCTTCCAATTACTAGTTAGGATTTGCCAAGAGAAAGTAATCATTTAACTCTTGGGCACTTGATTTCCTCACTGAAACATGTGATCCATCTTTTTCAGAGAGTCTGGGAAATGAGGAACAAATCCAATTCGCTATTTGGAAAAAAGAGTAAGTAATATCTCAACCAAGTGTGATTTCACCAGACACAGTAAAATGTATTTAACACTTCATGGCCAAGGACTTGTTGCTCTCTCACCTCTGTAGGAATTCCTCCTCTGATGGATATTGCTGTCCATGGAATTGTCAACAGGGGTGATGTCTTGGGAGTTGCGAGGGATTGGGGTATCTGTCATGATGGGATTGGGATCTGGAGACTTATCAATGGGTTTGAGCTCCAGTCTTTCATGATGGATCCAAAGGTCAGGAGGCTTGACATCTTTGGAGTTCCCCTTGTACTTGTGGGAGCCATTCACTGATTTGCAGGCAGCTCGTTTCCTGGGAGAGAAAACAAAGGAGAAGATCTCAAATGTTCTCAGATGTCACCGTCACTTGTTGAAAAGGCACATTTTCCCTAAGATTCCCCTTGCATCTTGTGTCCAGCTGAGCAGAACCTGGTTCTGGAAGCACTAGGCAGGACACAGCTCCCATCTCAAAGCACATCCTGCAGCTCTGCAATGGTCCCTCAGCCCTGAGCTCTGCAGACCAAGCCTTCCCTGACAGAAATTCAGTCTGCAGTGCCTGTGGTTCTTCAGAGAATATTCCAACCATGAAGTGAAGGTGCTCCACACTGTGACCCTGCTCTGGGTTCACAACCAGCAAGAGCTGGAGAGGGAGGGTGCAAACAGCCCATTATCCCAACAGGAAGGGGAACACTGAGGATTAAAGAACATTCATTTCAGCTCTGCTCAGACACACCCAGATGAGGAGGTTTTCAAACTGTTGACAGCAGCAGCAGCAGCAAACTATGGGGAGGCAGAGATTTGGGCTGGTGGAATTTGGGAGAAGGAACATGCAGGGTTCCAGCACTGCTGTCCTCACAGTGCTGGGGGAAGCTGTTCCTCCTGGCTCACAATTCCCAGAAGTGGCTCCGTCCCAGCAATCAGAGCCTCCCATGGAGGCGATTCCCAGCCATGGGATGTGCTCCCACGTCCTGCTCTGATGCAGCTGAGCCCCCGACACACAGAGAAGTTACTCATTGCCTGGGGGTTGCTATGTGTGAGGGAGGTGCCATTTAGAAACTGAGGTTTCTCAGGGTTATTTGTACTCTTTGAAATTAAAATGCATCTCTTGGGCACAGAGATGCTGTGCTGCCTCTCCCAAGCACATCCCTCGGCTGCCAGACACTCCCACATCCCCGCTCTCACTCCTGAAGAACTTGCAGTTTTTGGCTCAGCTTCAGCAAAGCAAGAGCAGATTATCTTCCAAGCCTGGCTTTCAGTCTCTTTCTTAGAAATCTGTTTTGGATAACAGCACCTTTTACAACTTACAATCCAGCTTTCAGCTCTGGTCTTTCAAAGAACAGAGAACCTTCAGGAGCCTATGAATTGGGAACATTGCTGCTGTAGCTTAATTCAGGTGCTCTAATTGAGGGAAGAATTCAGATACACCCCTGAATTTTGGATTTTGGAGCACTTTTCTAAGGAGTCCAGCATCTGATTCAGATCCCACTCTAACGATCTGTGTAAATCCTGGGTATTATCCCACACAGCAAAGGACATGTCGAGAAGCTGCCTGAGCTGCTGAGCTCTCCCAGCTCCAGAGAGGTGGATTGGCTCCAGTTTGGAAACTATTTTAACCAACAACCTCTCCTGAGAGAGGGGCAGGTGCACAGGAGAGCACTGCCCCAGTCTGGGTGTGCACTCTCGATGGTTTGTAGCAAAACCAGACCATCAGCACCTACAGGCTCACAAGGAATAAATACACCTCAAAGCACCCCCAGGAAGGGTGGGATGCCAGGATGAGGTGGGACAGGCAGGGCCAGGGCTGTTACTTTTTCTGGTGGGACGTGGTGCGGCGGGTGCAGAGCACGGCGACGATGACCACGAGCACGATGGTGATCACCCCCACGGACACGATGATCACCAGCAGCATGTTGCTGTCCAGGGGAGAGGTCGGGCTTCCATGGGGACTGTTACTGCCTGCGAGGGTTTGAGAGGGGAGAAGGGGTTATTTAGGACACAGGCAAAGCAAGGGATGTCCCCCCAAAGGTGTGTGGAGCCCTGCGGGTCAGCAGGATGGGATGGGGATTTTTGTGTCCTTTGTCACCTGTGTCTGGGCAGTTTTCATCTCCAACATGATTTAGAGATCCATTCCCAGCTAAGTCTATCAAGTTCAGCCTCCATATAAAAATTCAGCAGTTCATCTAAGGAGAGTTGATCTGGGACCACAGGCACCCCCTTGGAGCCAAACCCCAGTGGAACTGTACCCAGATCCCACAGGGCCCACTTGGCTCTGACACACCTTATCAAACACTACTGAGCATTAAGCCAGGGCAGGTCACCCAGCACTAATCAGGGGAAGGAGCAAGAGGAGGTTTTTCTTTCCTAATATATTCCTACTGAATTAATTCCACTTGTGCACCACAGCAGCTGTTGGGAACTACACTGAGAAGTAGATCTGCTCATGGAAATGCCAGACAGCCCAGGCAGGAATGGGACAGGACTTACTGAGAGGGAACAACTACAGAGAGAAAGTTCTGGAACAAATCCTGGGAGTGTTTTCTAGGGGAAACACCAGAGGGAGATGAAACGTGGAAGTGGAAAAGCTTTGCACCAACACTCACCCCCAAGAGGTGGTTTGTAGTCAGGTCCTAAGTCCACTGGGCGATTCCCCTTCCCTGAAGAGGCTGGAAAGGTGGGAGATGTTGGAATTTTAGATACACATACACTCACACACACTAAGGTCTCTTTTAGAACTCCCTGAGCCCCTGTAAGCAGTTTCCCCCCTCCTTTTCTCCCCCCTACAACAGGATTTGTCTCTGCACAGCACTTGTACTTCTCCAAGGAAAGAGCCACTTTTCCAAAAGACTATTCAATTGTTTCTTGAGTTGTTACTTTCCTAAATCAGCTTAGGAAAGTAACTCATACTCTACTAATACTTCTAAAATGCTAATAAAAATCACTTGCAGCAATGCCCAGATACACTTGTACTGACAGTCAATCATCCTGCAACAGGAATTACCCAGTTTCCTCTCCTAACACCTGATTACAGCCAGGGTGGGAGACTGGAAATCAGTGCAGGATCCAAAGCCCATCCATAAAAACCTGCTTTCAACTCCTCCCCATCCTCTGCTGCTGTCCACAAGTGACAACGAAGCATCACAAAAGAGGGCTTGGTGAAACTCGAGGAAACCAATTAATTAGTTACATCCAAACCCCGGTTCTTTGCCTCTGTGCTTTCATTAAAATGCACCAATGCAAAAATTAACGAGAAAAATACTGTAGAAGGGGAAACACTCAGCAAAGTGCAAAGAACAACATTCCTCTGGTAACAGGAATCCACCATATTTTGCACATTTTTGCACTGTTCTCCAAAAAACCCATCCAGAAAGTCCGGCAATTTGGCAGTTTCGCAATCAGGAGAAAGAACTTTTTTCAGCTAAAAACCCCCTTTAATCAAGAAGTAATAAGTGTTAAAGGATGTGTAACAAATTGAAACTGCGAACCTCAAGTCAAAGCCTGTAAATTAGTCCCTGAAATCAAGACAAATGGCAAAACCAGGCGAAGGCAGCAGCAGGAATTCTGATTAAACCTGGGCTGGGTAATAAGGAGGAATGTTCTGAGTGTGCAGCACGAGTTCTAGTCTATAATGATGGAAAAGATGCATTGCAGGACAAATGTGCCATGAAAAAGACACATTGCACCTGCCAGGGCAGAGAGGACCCTGCACCCAGGGTTCTCCTCCTGCACTAATAATGCAGCAGCAGCAAGGAAATGATGGAAATCACTGCCCAGCATTTCAACCTGCTCCTGTACTTGTGTCTGTATGGCCACACAACTGCACTGAAAAGTTGGGAAGAAAGCCCTGGATGAATTCTCTGCACCCCTGAACCTGGCACTGAGGAGCTGCTGGATCTCCACAGAGAAGCTGTGGGAGAAGGGGGGGATAAAAATACCCAAAAACATTTTAGAAGGACAATTAGATACCCTGAGCATTTTTAGTGCAGCAGGCAGAGCCTTAAGACAGGTGAGATCATGGGAAAGGGGGAGGATTGGAGATGGTTCCTGCTTTAAGGCCAACTTTCTGCTGTATGGAAAACGGGTATTTTCAAAAAACTCACTGTCAGACTATAAATGTGGTTGGTGACAGTAACTATGCAGATATATAATGACATATATATATATTATACTGCATTTTGGCTTCCAGAAAACATTTTGCTGCATCCTGTACAATGCTCTGTTAAAACAGCACCATAAAAAAGGCAACATAGCAACATTAACAAGATTAACAACAAATTAACTGCTAAGAATTACAATTGAAAAACCGTTTTTCATGAGAGTATTTTAATGAGTTCTGCAGAAACCTGTGCTTGGCCAAGGGCAGTTCGATATCCTCAATAACACCATGGAGAAAGAAAGTAATGCCTCTGACAAAAGCAGGGACCAGGTAAGAGAGACCATGCACAGGGTCACTGCATAGAGCTCACATCTTCCTAGGGACACCCTGAGGAATTTAGGATGGGATTTGGGACCCAACCGAGATGCTTCTTCCTAAAACATGGACAGTTTAAATTCCAGAGGGCCCATCTCTCATGCAGTGAAATCTATTTTAAGGAACAGTTTAGGACAGTATTTACTTAGGATTGGCCTTTATTTAGCTTATGGATCTCCATGGTACCCAGCAAGCACCTGCAGCCAGACTCTATTTTAACTTTGTGTGACTCCAGGATGGTTTTCCAAGGATCAGAGACTTTAATCTTTGCTTTTGTACAAGGCCAGTGCAACTCCTTGAAGCCTGACAGCAGCAGCCACCGAGTTCTCCTGGCAGGAGCTCTGCGCCACAGAATGTGTGGAAAACCAGCACCATGTGCCCAGTGCAGAAGGAAAACATCAAAGCAGGGAGAGACAAAAGAGGCACAGCCAGCAGGGCCAGAGAATCAATCCCATTTGGTTGGGTCCTTCCAGTCCTGGCTCTTCCCTCAAAGTCCCTGATCCCAGAGCAGCTCTCAGCTGCTTTCCTGCATTTCCTCTGTCCTCTCCTACATTTAAGCTGCTGCCACGATTTAGAACCTCTGAGTGTTCCAATAAGAATATTGAAAATGCTCTCTGCTGTTATGATTTATAAATAATAGAATGTGATAAAAACTAATCAAATTGTTACTGGAAGAACATGTTCCTTTAGGATGGTAACAAGGGGTGGAAGGTTTAGTTCTCTGCTGAAATGGGGTTAGAACAGGCCAGAACAGAAAACAGCACCTTTTCCCCAAAACCTTTTCCCCTTCCCCAATTCCCTCCTGTTGCCCCTGGGCACAGATGGTGTCAGGGAGAGCAGTTGCTTCCCCACAGCCCAGATCTCAGCTCCCACCTCTGGGCAGGGGCTGGATATGGATTTCCTCCCCAACTCCCTGCTATCAGCAGTATTTGGTACACAGGGTAAGAGCTATTTAATAAATTACTGCTGAGCTGCAGAGCCAAGTCCAGCCCAGCTCCCTCTCAGCCCTCAGGGTCTCTCCAACTCAAAAAAAAAAGCTGTTTCCCAAAGGCCTTTGAAATCATCCCTTCAGACTAATTCTGCCCCTTTTTATTGGCCTTGGAGGTTATTTGGAAGAAATCAAGAACAGCCCCGGGACATTCACCTTCTAATTCCATGTAGGAAGCTCAAAGCTCCCAGTTTCCAAGCAAACCTTTTAAATCCTGAAGGCTTTTAGGAGCCAAAGCTGGTGTCCTCAGGAGGACTCTGGGCTCCAGAGGAGCTGAGAGGCAGAGCCTCTCCTGCAGAGCTTGCCAGGATGAGCATCCCTGCCTTTCTTATGCCAATAACCCTGGATGTGGAGCTCACCAACAGCCAGTCTGCTCTGCACCCCCACGTGCTGAGGTCCTGCAGCAATGGACAGGGGCTGGATGGGCTCCACTGAATCCAAACCCGTCCCAACAGAAGGATCCCAACCCACATCGCCCTTCCACAGAGATCACTTGATACTCCCAACACCAGACCACAAACAGGACTCCCAGTCCTTCCACTATAGAAAACACACCAGGAACTGGCCCATTCCCAGTCAGAAAATGTAAGAGCACATGGAGAGCAACGCCAGGATGGGTGAAGGATGGAGTGAAAAGAAAGGTGGCTGTTCATTTACCTTGGTCATTGGGCATTTTATCTGAGGACTCAGCTATGGGCCATGCACAGGGAGGAAAAACAAAGAGAGGTCACAAGGCTTGAAGGAGTGAGACAAAATTGCAAGTTTCACACAGCACAGGCAGACTGGCTACAGCTCCTTCCTGACCACTGATACTCACATGGAGAAGTGCCCAAGGCCAGGTTGGATGGGGCTTGGAGCAACATGGGATAGTGTGGAAGGTGTGGCAAGGGATGGAACAGGTTCCTCCCATCCCAATTCTATGATGTGATTCTCTGATAATAAACTCCTAACTATCTATTTTTCAAGCTATCTCACTTTCATACTGTTCACCACCCACCCACCTCCCTCGATTCTGGATTCAGAAGCCTGCTGTGTCCCACAATTCCCACTGCACCATCCCAGTCCCATGAGCGGATGGCACACACAAGACCTGGAATGTGCTGCTACTAAACCTGGGCTCCCAATAACCGAATGGCCCCAGTGCCCACCAGTCACACCCCCAAGGAGCTGAGCACCCCCTGCACGTGGATTCAGCAGAACATTCCAGTCTCCCTGCCTTTCCCAGAGTGCAGGGAGAGGCGGGAGGCAGGTGCCAGGTTACCTTTGGGGGTTCGGAACTGCACGGCCTCGGACATGGGCCCCATGCCCTTGGAGTTCCGGGCCTGGATTTTGAAGTAGTAGGGGGTGTCCAGGGTGAGCTCCTGGATCTGGTGGGTGAGCCTGTTGCCCAGCACAGGCTCGATGACCCAGTCGTGGATCTCGGCGTTCACGTCTGTGCTGTAGTAGATGATGTAGCCTGTTCCCAGGGAAAAGCAGAACTTCAGCCACCAAAGCAGGGCAGTCATGGCACTGCCAAGAAACCATCAGCAGGGGCTTTCCAAGTGTGCTCTCACTTTTGCAAACACTTGGGACGCAGTCAGGCATCAGCCACCCTTCCCAGCTTTCACTTTTAACACTTGTAAAGAGCAAAAAAATACTTTAAAATATCAAATTATTTCTGACCACTGTTCATTGCACGTGGACAAACTGCTCATTCCCATCTCTTTACCTATTTATAGACCAAATAATCTAAAATAAGATAAAGCAAACATCCTCAAGGTAATTTAAAAATAATGTTCAAATAACAGAACATTCTACAGCAAAGCAACGTGTCTTCAGTAGTTTATAATCATGTCACTATTTTCCAGTGTATTAGCAAAGATGACAATAATCTGAAGAGAACTGAAGTTGTCTTGCACATTCCAGAAAAAAAGGTATGGAGTAAGTTTATGCTGTTGTTGAAATACACTCTGCAATTACCAATCAATAGGAAGTAGAAACTTGGTAACACAGAGCCTCAGCATAGTTACAGCTACATATATATTATTTAGTATTCATATTGTATATTATAAATACTGTAAATTGTAGCTATGCTGTCGATTATTATTTATTTTCTATTTATATTTTCTATCATTAAACTATTTTGTATTATTTCTATTTATGATTTAGTCTTCTTTGTCTCTACCTATGTTATACCTACATCTGTATCTATATATAGTGACAGTTAAAAGCACTTAGGAGTGTCCTAATTAGTCAGCAAGTCTCAGACTGCACATCTGGAGCCCAGTCTGGCCCAGCTCCGCATTCCAAATCCTGTCCACATCCAAGGGAGATGGGGCTGTAAAGCCAAGTATTCCACAGACTCTGCCCAGGGCATGGAATGACATCATCCCTCATCGCTCAACGCACAGAGTTAATGAGTCATTAATTAACGAGTCATTAGTGGAGCCCGGCCGGGGCTGTTCCCACCAGAGGGCACTCGGATCCCACATCCCCAAAACCGCCTCCTCCCTGGAAAAGGGAAGCTCCTGTTTGGTGCCCTCGGAATTCCCAGTGAATCAGTATTTTGTTTCATTTGTGAGCTGTTACCTGCTGCTCCTGCAAAGGCTAATAAACACCAAACATTTTCGTTCCACACGTGTGGATAACTAAGGTTTTCCTTCGGAGCAGACACTGCAGGGGATTTTTTACCTGGAAACCGTGGTAATTTTGTTAATCTCCTGTAAATGCTGCTCTTTGTGCCCTTTCTCCCGGGGCCCTCGTGGGGGATATTTGTCCCTGCCCTGTCTGAAGGGCCCTTACTGGCCACCAGCAGCCAAGTCCTTGTTTCTCCACCCACCCCTTTTCCATAGAGAGGAAACACTCATTAAACTAAATTCTAATTAAACTAAGTCTCCTGTCCAGAACCTGAGCTCCAGTCCTGCCTGATCAGGTGGGTTCTGCACCACGGTTCATTGTGAGCACAACCCAAACCCACACTGCAAACAATGTGCCATTAAAACCTGCTTAAAACCTGGGGTAAAGACAATGAAAAATCGAAGGAAATTATTTCAGAAAGCCCTTACAAAGGGGAATCCAAACAATTAGAGACAGGAATCAGGAATTATCACTGTCTGTAGAATGATTTACCTACATGGCAGTGATGCACTCAGAGGCAGATAACCGTTTACTCTTAATGGTCCTAATGGTTCTGTCAGGGGACTAATAAACTGCCTTTAAGTCTGTCCTGTGACACAAAAACACCACAAAGATGATAAAGAGCACTGGGATGGCTTCTCCTAAATAAACCACTGATGGGCCACAGGCTTTAGGGATAATTTCTGGAGGCCTGCTAATAGAATGGCAGAAGCTGAAGAAGCCAAAGGTTAGGGAGATATTTAAACTTCCAATTATATTTCTGGTTCCACTCCAATTTCTGACTGCAGTTAAGTTTAGATCTCAATGTATTTTTTATAGATACAAAAGTAAAT
Source organism: Serilophus lunatus (assembly GCA_013399895.1). Classification (NCBI taxonomy): domain Eukaryota; kingdom Metazoa; phylum Chordata; class Aves; order Passeriformes; family Eurylaimidae; genus Serilophus; species Serilophus lunatus. The sequence goes on from VXBA01000260.1 coordinate 389,619, forward strand.
ACTGAACCTGAGCCACTACAAAGGCTGACAAAGCAGATGTGGAGCTAAAGGAGGGGCTGTTCTGCAGGAAGAGGCAGCAGGAGGTGCCTCGGGGCTCTGCCCACCTGTGATTTTGCCGTTGGCCTCGGAGGGCGGCTGCCAGTTGACGATGATGGTCCGGGGCTTGCCCTCCTTGCTGACCACGGTCACGTCCTTGGGAGGGGAGGTGGGCACTGCCAACACAGAGCAGGTGTCAGACACAGCCTGGGCACACACACCACGTGCAGCTCCCTGCACTTCAGTTTATGCACACGCCAGTTGTTGGGGTTTATTCTCCTTTACGTTGATTTTATAAACCCATTGCCTGCTGCGGTGGATTTATTCCACCACTGGCCAGTCTCCCTGGTGTGCAGCACCTCCTTCCCACAGGGATCCCCCATTCCCAAGGCACTGTTGTCAGCACATGCTGGGTTTCAGCGTTCTCAAACACACGGATCTTTGGACAACTGGGGTCAGTGACTTCCCACCTCAATTTCCTCAGTCACCAGAAAGATCAAACTCAGGAAAGAAACATATTTTGTATTCACAGGCATATGAAGTATCTCCCTAGTTTCAGGTTTCTAGTGGGACTGAGACCTAAAGGCTGTGGCTGCCCCATCCCTGGAAGTGTCCAAGGCCATGTTGGACAGAGCTTGGAACAGCCTGGGATAGTGGAAGGTGCCCCTGCTGGAACCCCTGTGAGCTCCTTTGATTCCCGAAATGCCAATTTGCCACTTAAATCCCAATCAGCAAAGTAAATCCAGCAGCAATTTCTAATCTGCCATTGCTGATTGACTTCTCTGAAGTATTATTTGTCATGTGGAAGGAAATCTGCACCACAGAAGCACCTGAAAGGCAGAAATATTGGCTGAGCACAACCTACCAAACTCTTCCCTTGGGTTAACTTGGAGTAAATCCACCTCGGATACTGGGTATACTTTAATACAAGAACAGCAGCACTGAGTGCTTGCAGTGCTTCCTGCACTTCAAGAGCTTTATGTACATTACCCATGAAAATTAACCTGTACATCCCCTGGGAAGGGCACCTACTACCCCTCTGCGAGGGATAGTAGGGAATCAGGGACAGCCAAAGCCCAGAAATTAATGTAAATATTAACCCCTAATGCATTTTAAAACAAGATTCAGAGTAAAAAAAAATCAGGATTAGCCCATAAGAAATCACTAACAGGGGCCCAGGATCCCATATTGTGCCTCAGCATTAGCTGAGGAGCAAATCGTACACCAGGCTGCTACTCAGAATATTCCAGAATAATGAGCCATTTGCTCAGGAATTTGGCCAGTTACACAAATCATAAGATCTTTTATGAGAAAATATATTTAACCTTTTTAAAAAAATTTTCTTCCTAGTTCCCACATTTTTAGGTCATATTTGCAAACACTCTCTATAACCATTTAAATACAATGAGGACTCCTGTCCTTGCTCATGTGCTTGTTGAGTTTGAAACTCTCTTTTAAGATCTTTATCTCTGCAAGTTTTGCAGTCCCTGCACTGGGTGCAGAGTTCTGTCACCAAAAACAGCAAATAGTGGGAACAGCCACTGGGATGGGAGAGGAGCCTCAGCCCAGAGATGGTCCCACATCCTGGAATTCCCACCAAAACCCGCAACAATGTTTTCAAAAGCAGCTGAAGCTCACTGAGGGTTTACGGGGCTTCAGAGTACGTTCAGAAATGTCTTTTTTATCCTGTTTTGCTTTTTCTCAGGCCTTGCTATGGAATATTTGGAAGCTCTCCCCAGTCCTTTGCACACTTGGGGTTTTGGCTGTATTTTAATTGAGCATAAGAAGTGCAGGCTCATTTGGATGGGCTTTTTGTCCTTTCCAGTGCATCTGCAGAGAAACCCAAGCATAATAATCAGTAAATGTAATTGCCCAAAGTTCATTTAATGCTGCAGGATAAAAAGAACTAATGAGGGCAGGTCTGGGGAGAGTTCACAGTTCTCCATGAGCCCGAGTTTTTCCTGGCAGCTACAAATCCTTCTCTGTTCTGCACGGAGCAGGAATTTAGGGCTCATTTGGATGTCTTAATCCCTACTGTGACTTTTTTGTCTTCATTAGCCTCATGCACCTCTGTAACAATTATCACCGCACTTAGAGCAAATTTTAATTATTATTTGTGAAGTATTTTCTTTGTATTTGCTCTTTTTGAGTTGTTCCAAGCATACACTTTATTCTCTCCTGCCCAAGAACTGTGGTACATTATTCATCACTTCCCTGTAATTTGATGTAAATTCTCCTACATGCAATCATCCCTTGGAATTCTCAAGTATGTTGCTGGTTTTTTAATCAGAATTTCTGACTAAACTCTTCAGCAGACCCCCACCCCCCCCCTCACTCCCAGCAGGTTCCTCTCCAGAGCAGGGGGCTGCAGGCCTGGCTGGACTGGTACCTAATTCAAAGGTGGTGCCATGTGCTGTCATGCTCCAGGTGCTGGATCTCCGGCCCTTGGTCACCATCACCGAGAACTCGTACAGGGTGTTGGGCTTCAGCCCCGTCACCAGGTAGCTCAGGGTGGTGGCATTTGCAGTCTGAAAGGGAGACAAGTGTCAGCAGCTGCTCTCAGGTGTCCCCACGCCTCCACAACAGCCACTCACTCTGGGGTGTCTTGGGAATTCATCCATCGAGTGTTAATGCGCACTGGGCTCACCCTCAACAGCAGGAGCATTTAATGGCAGGCAATTAGAAATTAAAAAGAGGTGCAGGGCCCACTTGTTCTCAGGGATAAATCCCTGTTTACCTGGGGGGTTAATTTCCAGCATTTCATTAGCTGGTCTGGCTGGGGAAAACAATATGCACAGCTCACAGCAGCCCTGCTTGAAATCCAGAGCTGACTCCCAAACTCCTGTAGAATTTTCAGGACATTCTTAAACATATTAATCAACTAAAGATACACTGGTCAGACTTGAAAATAGAATCTTTACTAATACATAGATTTTTTTCAGAGTAAATGGTTATCCAGCATCACACACTGAAACCATACATTTCTTACCTCGAAATGTTAGCATTTCTATATAGAATTTTTCTTATAGAATGTTTGGAAGATCTCACTAATTCTTTCTGGCTGTATTTTAATTTAGGATAAGATCTCCAGGCTCATTTGGGTGGGCTTTTTGTCCTTTACAGTTCATCTAAAGAGAAACCTAATTATAATAAGCAGTGAATTTAATTGCCCAAAGTTCATTTAACACTGCAGGTTGTTACATACATATAAACAGTGGAATTTCTAACTCAGGCATTTATAAGTATCTGGTGTTTGTTACACAACAAGAATGTACTGGAGGCTATGGAAATAAAAGGTGTTTTTACAGGTATGCGTGTTCCTTGCCTTGACCTGCAGTGACCTAAAACTGGAACTGAAGAGTTGTTTGAGTCTCTGACAGGGAACAACTGGGTACAGCCACTGCCTCCAGAAACAACTGCTCCAGCCAATTAATTTTCCAGGTAAAGGCACATTTCTTGAAGGCTCTGACAGTAACACGGTACAAATTCTGCAAAGAAACCCCTGATTTCTCAAATATCAGGGAGAGCCTTTTTTTCCTCACACCATGTGGAAATTCAGGAATTGTGATCCAGTGGACGGCTGTGATTTGGACCAAGTATTTTGTGTGTTCACTACCATCCCAGGGGTGGCCAGACAACAAAGACTTGTATAATGAACCGAAATTAAATCCTCTATTAACCTCAAACCTTGACTTGGTGCAGCACTCGGTGCAACTTTGGGATAAATGGATTGTGACAAAGCTGGACTGGGCACGGCTCCCTGGGAAAGGAGAGGACAGTGATGGAATGACAAGTCCAAAGGAGAAATCCTCCTCCAGTATCTGGCATTCCAAGCTGCCTTACCCTACATGCAGCCAGCTCTTCTTCTCTGGAATGCCTGTGGCAATTCCAGTAGCATTTGTGCATTGACACAACTCCTATGTAAGTGAGGGAAACAAGGTTCCTTAAGGAAGCACTTGTGCTGGGAGCACAGAGCCTCTCCAGCAGCAGTTTGGGAGGGTCAGAGGGGAATGGGGCAAAGGCACAGAACTGGAATGGATGGTCCCAACATCCAAGTTATGGATGAAACAACACTGTGCTGAACAGCTGCAGCTCTGGATCCTGGAAAACTGACCCAGAATTTCCGTGCCCAAGGCTCTGGAGCAAACATGAAGGATGTGGGATCTCCAGGAACAGTGGGAATATTTCATTTACCACTGAGGGTGGGTTTTTTTAAGCAGTTAGCTAATGAAACTGTAGCTTTATTAACATCATTCCTGAGACATCCTCTGCACACAACTCAGGAATGTGGACTTGTCTTTAGAGGAGGAATACACATATATACATCTTCTAAAAAAAAAAAAAAAGTGGATTATAACAGGATGGCTTTGCAGGAGCATAAAGGGAGCTCCACTGGCTGAGTATTTTAACAACCAGTTCCTCTGAGCCTCATTGCAAATGTGAAATTTGCAGTCAGCAGCTTTGAGGCCTCCAGGTAACTCTGAAAATTAATAAAAAAATCCCAACAACCAAACCCCAAATCCAGCCTCCAGATCGAAACTGATGAAAATGGAGAAGGGCAGGGATATCATAAAGTTACTGTTGTGTATTTTGTACCCATTCAGTTCCCAAAGGAAAGCTTCACCATCAACATGCCATGAACAGAAAGTTGCAAAAGAAACTGAAAAGCACAAGGGCAAATTTTTTCCCTGCATGAATCCCCCAAATCCAGGTTCTCCGCTGGCTGGAGAAAATGCCAGGAACACAGACCTTCCAATGCATTGCAGGCCCCTCTAACACTGACCCCACCCCTGGGAAGTGCCCACTGTCCAGCTGTCCCTGTGTCCAGAACATCCTGCAAGTGCTTCCACGAGCTGCTCTTCCACCCACTCCTACAACACCCCAGGCTCCTTCACACAGGACACACAAAAACACCTACTCCCACTAATCCTGGAATAATCCTGCCTCTCCAATGATCCTGGGCCCTCTGAGTGACCACGAGGAGCTGCTGGCCTGGCAATGATGCCTGGGGGTTTTTCTCTTGTATTTCTGGAGGTTCAGCCTTACTATGTGATTCACTCACAAGCTTTCTTGTAAGGCCTTTCCCATGGTTTGTGAAGCTCTGTTGAACATTCTCTTGAGATAGCACAGATGTAAAATACAAGGCCCAGGGATCCCAAAGAAGCTGCAGGGGAGGGCACAGAGGTGAGACAAACTCTGGTTGGAAGTTTTGGGGGTCATCAGGATCGATGAATATTATAAATACAATGTGATAAGGGCTATTTTTTCTCTTTGGGATCTGGAAACTTCCATTAAAACAACTGCACCTTTTTACCTCTATGAATTTGTCTGCAAAGGGTTTTTCTCCCCTCTGGTTTTGGGCCTCAGTACCTTGTACTTGGTGTTGGCAGGGATGTTGGTTTTCCAGCGGACTGTGTAGTACCGAGCGTCTGTGATCTTCTGGTTCTTGGGCAGGGAATTGTCTGCCCAGGTGATCCGGATGGTGTCGTGGCTCAGGATGGAAGCCTGGACTCCCACCGGGGGCATCATTGGAGAAGGGTCTGGCACTGGAGTGTATGGAGCATTAATAACAAACAAATCAACCTCGGAAGTGTCTGGGGAATCCACGGCCACAAGGTTGGGGATCGTAATTAAAAAGGGAGGAGGTGGCATTTTAATGTAAAGCAAAACAAAAAAGGGGAAATGCAGGGTAGTGCAATGAGATGGAGGGTGAGGAATGGAGAAAAAGAGAGAAAAGCCAGAGTTAATAGGTGACATCAGACTGGTCAATAACATCACTCTTGCATCTCTTCCCTTCCACACACAGTCAGCCAACACACACAAGCTGAGCCAACACCTCATGGTCCTGGTGTGCACTGCACTCCAACAGGCACACACAGGCATTCCAGCTTTAACTGCCTCAGAATTCCACTGAGTCCCCTTCCCAAAAACAATGAGGAGGATCAAGAGCTGGACTCCTCCTGGCTGGGGAAATGTCACTTCTGCCCCACAGGGAGCTCCCAGCACCTCTGAAAGGATGTTACAGGCGTCAAGCTCCAAGCATCAGACAAATCTGCAGAACTGTGGAACTGTAATTCCAGTGTCCTCCAGAAAATCTCTAAGGATCTTACTCTCCAGGACTAAATCCAAGTGTTGCACCTACACCAAGGAGCCCTCATGTGGCAACAGCTCCCCTGCAAACAAGTTCCTCTGCTGAAACTCTTTATTTATCTTATTTACAAGACCAAACTAAACACTGCCAGGAACTCCTCTGGTGTAAGTGACAGCAGAGTGAGACTCAGGCAAAGCAAACACAGGCATCTTACTCAAAATGTCAGTGTCAAACACACGCACACACACAAAGACGCACACACAAAGCTGTATTTGTCCATAAACCCCAAAATAAGGCTGTGCCTGTCCAGCTGCACCCCCACACTCTGTGCTCACGAGGTGTTAATGTTTGGAGGAAGAACATCTATTAGTAGCTGACAGGCAATTTTTCTGATTTGCAAACGAGCCCAATTTCAGGAGGTTTGACCCAGAATGTGCAGGGCGATCCCTGAGCAGCGAGGGCAGCCAGGCAAAGGGTGGAGAGCACGGGGTGGCACTGGCACAAGAGATCCTCCCCACAGCACCCCAGGGCTGTGCAGGGCTGGGAAGGGCCCGTTCCTCACCAGAGTGGGGCCGGGTCACGGCGCTCTCGTACAGAGGGATCCCTTCCCCCACGTTGTTGAAGGCCTTCAGGGTGATCACATAGTGGGAGCTTGGGTCTGAAGGGAAGAACAGAGGAACAAATGAATTCTGGTTGCTGCTTCTCCATGCCCTCTTTGTTCAGTATTTTAACTTTTAACTGAAATATATGGAAGGACTTGACTAAATTTGAACGGAGAGTCTCCTTACAGACCTTCTGTTCGTGCTCCCAGAATCCCAGAGTGGCTTGGGTTGGAAGGGACCTTAAAGTTCATCCCACTCCAGCCCCTGCCACAGCATTGACACAACAGCTCTCACCAGTGGAGGCCCAGAGCCACAGCAAATCTACCTTGAGCGCAGCCAAAAGAGCAGCAGCAAGGAAAAACAATTCAAAATGAACATTTTCAGCTGCTCTGTTACAAAACAACTCAAACCTCCGATTTACGGAACTTCTCAAAACTAATACTTCTTTGGCTTTCAGGCTCTTTTACCCACCACAGAGAATTCTGTGGAGGAGTGAATCTATTTTCCTTCTAAAGCAGCTGCCACGAGTCTTGGTGACATTTCAGTTCCTTTTTTGCCCGAAGCCACTTGTTCTGCAGCTGCAGCCTGCAGGAGCTGTGTTGCTGCAGGAGGGCTGGGGGGGGCAGGCTGGCTCACCCAGGTTCTCGATGGTGTAGTATCTCTGTTTGTAGTCCACCTTGATGGTCTGGGCGTGGGGGCTGCCGATGCCGTAGCCGATGGCGTAGCCCCTCACCACCACGTTCTGGTTCTCGGGGGGGGTCCAGCTCACCACGATACTGGTGACCAGGGGACGGACGTGCAGGGAGCTAGGAACCTCAGGAACACGAGTCTCTGCCAAGGAAAAAGGATGGATTGCAAGGCTTGCTCTCAGCTGGAGGGGAACATGAAGGACATGAGCCAGGAAGAGCAAATGAAGCATTTCCACTCTCTGTGAAATAAGCACATTCCGAGGGGGAGAGCTTGGGTGTCCAAGGGAGCCAAGAGGTCCAATAAACAGAGCTGTACTTTCACAGATCCTCTCTAAAAAAAGGGCAGTTGTACTGAAGGAAGTATCAGAGTTTCTGGATGGTTGTGCACTTTTGTACCAGTTTTCCCACATATGCTTTGGATTTATCCCATCCTTCCCCTCCACAAAGCAACCAAAGCACAATTCCAGCGTGTTCCTTACTTGTGGGTATTAAAGTAACTATACTGAAAATACCGATGACAAAAGAAAGGTTTCTGAGCACATTGTAGCATTAAACAGGATATTCCAAAGCTCTGGAGGTGCTGTCAGGGTTCTCATTTGTCCCACACTTGTTGCTGCCTAAATCTCTGGGTTCCCGTAACTCACAAAATACAAGCAGGAATTACACAGCCAGACCAGAAGACCAAAAAACGCAGAGCCCATATCAACTGTTCAAACCCTACCCCCAAAAGCAACACAAATCTCCTCCCAACCCATGAAGACATGGAATGCTGATCCTTAAAATCAGGACTTCCATAACATGTCCCTGATGCTCTTAACTAAAAGGTTTTCTCCCCACTCTTGAATAGAATCTAAAAGCAATCTCACAACTGTTCCCACAGTGCTCACAGCTGTGGTTTAACTTCCCAAAAATTAAATAAGCCCTTCTGCCATCCCACTGGAGCAGCCGTGTGCCCACAGATTAGAAGTAATTCCATGCAATGGCAAACTGAGCTCCCACTCTGAAATAAAAACCAAGTACTTCTGCTTCCTGCAGGGATTTCATTTTAATGAAATCTGCTGCATTTCTCTAAAAACATTTAATAAAGCCCCACACCAGGATTACCTGGATCATAATCCACCCCTGCCCCGCCAGCCCGGGGGGTTTATGGTCCCCAGCTGACACAGCCCACCAATTAAAGTTCACAGCTATTAAATACAGCAAAGCTCCAAGGGCAGCCTGAGAGGTGACATTTTTAACCACACACAAGTTGGTGCACTGGGGATAAACTCTGTACAAATGTTTAACACCTCCTGCTCTGCCCTCCGGGGGACCAGCACCGACACAGGATTGTCACACTCTGGCTCCCCTGTACATTGGGGAGACTGTCAGGTGAATTATTTCCTATTTAAATTCAAAAAGCAGCTGTGGAATAAAAAGAAATTAGGCCTTCTGTGCCTACTGAACCTGAGAAATGCAAGATTAGCTGTAAATACATTTGCATGGTGTTAGAATTACCCACATGGGCTTCCTAAAGAAAGAAACCCAAAAAAATACACATCATCTCCCCAGTGTGCACATACAGAGAGATCTCACACATGTACACAGAGTAATACGAATGTCATGTTACGTTGTCTTAACTGTGAATTTTTCTCACGAAGAATATGTAGAAGGAAATTCAGATTTCCTGCAAGGACTGCAACTTTCTAAATTTAAATGACAAAGTCAACAGAAGGAAAAGGTTCTTTTCTTCTCCCTCCTTCTGCCCTATTTAAATTTAAATTTAATCCTGCTGCTATCCTCTGGCAAAGTATTGTTAACTCTAATTCAGGGACCCTTTCATTACCTCCTGAAGGGCCTGTTTACAGAGCTCTGCTCCAGTTTGGGGACCTTGTGGCTTCTCAAAGCTCCAAGGTTGTGTCATATCCACTTAGGGGAAGACAGATACACAGATGAAAGGAATTTCAGCTCTGAGAAGTAATTTTAAATATCTACAGCCCTGAACTGCACTGGAGGAAGCGCAGGAAGAACAAGGATTAAGTTGAGCACCAGCACAGACTGGAGCAGGGGCTCTCCAGGGCTCCCTGAGCCCACTGCCAAAAGATCTTCCAACAGTGGAGAGCAAATATTGAAATACCTCCATTATTTCACCTCCCAGCTGCCAGGAGAACTGAACTTGAGGCCACACAGATGTGAAAGACATCACTGGGCACTGTGGCATTAGGCTGGAATGACCCTTCAGCTCCTGCCACAAAGCAAAGGAGAGTGACCCACAAAAAAACCCTCGTGTACAACCCACTCATCAAAGGCTTTCCTGAAATGGGAACAGTGTACCCAGAACTGCTTTGGGCAGGCAGTTCCAGAGAGATTCCCCCCAGCCATCCCTTTAAAAGTAGACTTTTCTTCCATTTCACTTCAGATCTGGGAGATACCCCGAAAACTGCTCTTTGGAATTCTGCCAGAATCACTTTCCCACTTGCAAATTATTGCACTGTTGGAAAGACCAAATGTCTGGACCGACTATTGAAGGTCAAAATTTGTCAAAGAACACATTTTTCTACTTTAACTGTTAAACTCTTCACTGGGAAAACAAGCTGTTATCAAGGCTCTGTATAGCACAGATCAGGAATCCATGGATCTGGTGCAAGAGACTTCACTGCTGATGGCAGATGAGGCCTGAAAATATAATCAATCTCCCTTTTCCCCTCAAGGGGCAAAAGAACAGTTGCTGTGGGTCCAAAAAAGCACAGCCCCAGTGTAACACAGGGATGGGACTGCAAAGGCCTGTGGGTGACAACATCTTCCTTTATTCCTTCCCTCCTGTGGCATCTCATCATCACCTTTAACCAGGTACTTCTGGGCAGTGCCGACACGTGGCACCAGAAAGACTGAACTCCCAGCCGCTTTATTAGCTCGGTGGGAATTTCGGGCGCAAACACCGATTAACTTCACTTCACCATCCATCCAAACCAGCTGAAAGCAGGCAGGTTTGGCTTCTGGGCTGGGCAGGGCTGGGCTGCACTCACCGTCCAGGTCGCTCTCGAAGGTCTCTGCCGACACCCAGTCGGTGGCGGGGCCGGTGCCGTTGACGGTCAGGGCGGCCACGCGGAAGCTGTACTCGGTGCCTCGCTCCAGCCCTGGGCAGGAAGGCAGGGTCAGCACACCATCCTGCATGGAGCACAGCCTCCACCCCATCAACACCGGCAGGGACCAGCCCCTGGGCCACGGGACACCGGGGGTGACACCCAGGGCTGGGGCACTGCCCACAGGTCCTGGGTGCGGCCAGCTCAGGGGTTTTTAATTCCCAGAAAGAGGGACAGGCCACTGGAATGGGCTGCCCAGGGAGGTGGGGGAGTCACTGCCCCTCAGAGTGTTTTAAAAAAGACTGGATGTGGCACTGAGTGTCAGGGTTTAGTGGATGAGGGGGTGTTGGGTCGTAGGTTGGACTTGATGATCTCAAAGGTTTTTTCCAACCAAGTTAGTTCTGTGATTCTGTGAATTCACAGCTCTTAATTACTTCTAATTACACCCATAACTAGGGGTGGCACGGAGGCAGAAGGTAAACAAACTGTGAAAACACTTTGTTCTGTGTATAGAAGAGTTAACAATAATAACAATAATAATGGGAATATAAAAATCAGTATGAAAACACGCTCAAAATCTGACACATGGAACCTCCCAAATTGACTTTGTTGTGGCAAAAATATCCTCAGAGATGAGGATATATAGGAACACCTCGAATTTGTGAGAAAATTGAGAGTAATTAAGTCACAGCTGGAGTTTCTGAGAAAAAAAAAAATCAGAATATCTTGTTAAAAACTGTATACTCCTCTTTTAGAGTTTCACAATTTCTCCTCTTTTGACCAGTCGCTTGTTTACAGAAATTTTAAAAAGGAACAAAGTGTAGCCTTGCTCCTGATCTCATGCACTGCTCCTTTCTGCTGAACAGAATCCTAGTTCTCATGGCAGTTGTATGATTTACATCAAGGGATGGACTGGACAAAACAGAGGCTGTATTAGATTCCCAGCAGGAAGGAGCAGAAGGGTGGATGTGAGCTGGAGCGGTGGGATGAGTGCAGGGATGTCTGAGCTCTGGGCTGGCTCCCTGTGAGCCCTGCAGCTGAGTCTGCAACCCCCCAGGCCCTCCTTCCCCCACCTTCCTGGCACTTGGAAGACACAACTTGCTCAGGAGCATCTTCTCCAGGCAGCCCCTGTGCCTTTTACAGGCAAAGTCAGGCGAGCGGCCCTCACCTCCCCCTGCAGCCCCACCAACACCCTTCAGAGACTCAGCCTGTCCCCAGGGCAGGACCCTGTGGACTCCTCCCTGGAGCCCACCCAAATCCCCCTGGTGCCAGCCCAGCTCACCCTCGATGAGCTGGGACAGCTGGGTGCCCCCCACGCTCTCGGTGATGTCGCTCTTGCGGGAAACCTTCCGGTAGCGGATCTTGTACCCCGTGATTTGGCCGCTGTGGGTCCCTGCAGGAGGGGGCTGCCACTGCAGCAGGATGCTCTGGGGAGGGCAGCACACGAAGGCATTGGGGAAAAGGTTTGAGGAAAGGCTTTTCAAAAGAATCTCCACTCACAGTCCCCCAAAGCACCAGGCCAAGGGTCCAGTTTTCTCTTCTGAAGTGCCCAGGACTCCACAAATGTGTGTTCACACGCTGTGAGCAGGTTAAGCAGCAGGAATTCAAACTCTGGTCCTTCAGGCTTTTATGCCTGATTAAAGCCCTTTGATCAGGAGCCTTTGGTGCACTGTCACTGTCCTACTGCATCCCATCACAGACAGCCCAGCACTGCCTGGGAACATGCAGCACTTCAGGCTAGTCCCCTGCTGGGCAGCTCACGCACAAACAGCTCAAAAGCAGCACAGTAGAAAAAAAGACCCAAAAGCAGCTCTAAAATGTGGCCAATGTAAGACCCACTAGCATTTTAGTAACCCATTAGCAACAAGGAGATTCTCCACTCTTACCTTGGAATTCCGTACCTCCAGTGTCAGGTTCTGTGGTGGAGCACTGGGGACTAGAACAGAAACATTAAGGGAATTACAATTCCAAAGTTTTCACATATCGTATTTCCGTACCCATCTGCCCCGTTAGTTATGAAAGTACAAACCACTCTGCTTTAAGAACTACACAAAGAAACAACCAAATCCTCCCAGAGGTACTTTCTGACCTACAGTGACTGGATGAGGGTTCTCTACTTTCATCACAAGCTCTTTATTCAGGTCCTTAATTATCACAGCTACCTAAATAAAAAATGTTTTATATTTAAAGATACTTCTCAAACTCTCAGAGACAAGACTCCATTCAGTACTTTCTCAAAGCAAATCTTTAATTAACACACTGCTTGATTTGGGGAACTCACATTTAGAATTCTGGCCGTGGTTTCTGTTACCCAGATTTTCTGTAACAGGAAAAGCTCAGAGGGGAAGAGCATCACAAAGAGAGTGTTTGCCTTTAAATCCCACTCTTTGCTAGTTCCTTACTCACTGTAGCAACTTGCTGGTCGGGACAGAGAAAGCTGGACAAAAAGACAACACGAGAGAGAACTTGAGCCCAGGAAATCCATGTCAGTCACAGATGTCACCTCAAGGCAGAGCTGAGGATTCCCTGGCAGGAAGGGGAGGCTCCAGCAGAACACAAGGACAGGGAAGGAGCACAGCAGGCATAAAAACTGTTCCAGCCTGAACATTTCCAAGTATCTCAGCCCTGCCACACCACCATCTCAGAGAACATGAGGTGAGAGCCCTGGGATGAGTGAAGGTGCCCTGGGGTGGGGTTAAACAAACACCCCTCACCCACCACCCCACGGCACAGATGTTAGATGGGCAGGATTTGCTTTTCCCTCCCTTGCTCAGTGAACTGAGTGTGAAATCCCCAGGCCTGGGATTAATTGTTATGGGCCTTAAACAGCACAGGTAAGAGAAGGAGATGACAGAAAACCAAGATTTTTTTGCTGGTTGGTTGATGCAGTTGGTGCCAGCATTCAGAAAAACCTTAAAGTCATGGGTTGCACAAAGAGTGATGAATAATTAATAAATATATTGCCATCTTGGTGAAAGACAATCAGCAGGACACCAGAAAGGAAATGTGCATGTAAATATAATGATAAAACACATGCACAGTTCAGTTTATTTCTCAGAACCCGAGAATGGTTTGTGTTGGAAGGATCTTAAAGATCCTTTCATTCCACCCACCTCCCACCGTCCCAGGTTGCTCCGAGCCCTGTCCAGCCTGGCCTTGGGCACTTCCAAGGATGGGGCAGCCACAGCTTCTCTGGGCAACCTGTGCCAGGGCATCACCACTTTTTTCTTCCTAATATATTCCTGGTAAAGTCTTTCTTCCCAACATCCCATGTCAAACACTTCCATAGGAAAGGCACTACCTGGCCCAGCACAGCACAGCAAGCAGCCAGGCAGGGGCCAGGCTCAGATTGGGAGGGAAAAGCCTTGGCCAGGCTGTGGTGCAGAGATTACATTTCCAGCTGTAATCCCTGATCAGGAATTCCATGAGAAGCACATAAACCTTGGTTTGAATAGTAATACCTGCAGAGCCATCCCTGCAACAAGGCACCGGAACAGATTAGGAGCAGAAACCTGCATCAGAATGCAGACGGCTGTTAAATGAGGGCTGAAGGAAGCTCAGAGAGAAACCCCTGCAGGGAACATGGAGATTCTCATGGACACTGCAGCAAAAACACAGAAAGAAAACGTGCATCATTTCCTCAAAGATTTGAGGGTTTGCAGGGGAGAGCAGGGTGGTTAAGTGGCAGGTTATGAGATTGTAAGAAGCAAGATGAGATCCTTCAGGGAGCTTTAGAGAATAAATATCTGCATGTTAAATGTGAAAATATAAGATAGGAAAGAAAGAACTTCAGGAAAACTTGAAAATTACATAATCAATAATAAATTCTTCTTGGAACAAAGGAGCTGGAAGCCCTTTAGAAAAGTTAGACTAGGCAAATGGTCAGAGTAGGAGAGAAAAGGACAAAGATAAGGCCACACAACACTCTCTTTGCTTTTGTAGTGAGGGAAAGGAAGAGGAGAGGTTTCCATGAGATCCCTACAAGGGACTCACAGGGTTTCTCCAACTGAAATATGAATATAAGGGATCATGGAAGAGCTGGATGTGAGGAGCAGCAGTGTCTTGCCAGGGTGAGGTGCAATCCATCTGGGATTTCTCAAGGAACTTGGGAATGAAACAGCTGCATGACTTATGTAACAACTCCCAAGTCACCCTGACACTGGGAGATGGCAAATGTCATGCCAGCATCCCAATGGGATCCACTGAGACTCCAACACAGAAACTTGGACAAGGCAAATAAATTGAAGCAATAATAACACGTGAAATTCAGAGAGAAGAAGAGTAATAGCAGGAGGAAAAAATATCTATTTCTCTCTTCTTCAAGGTAAATCTCACACCACAAACCTGCTGGAGAGCTCTTCAGGAATGAGCCACTGAGGGATGGGAGGGAAGTGCTCACCACAGAGAACAGCTTATGAAATAAAGACAGGAGCAGGTAGGAAGGGATGTGGTGGGAGATGAGCTGTGGAGCTCCTGGAGATGGTGAAGAACTTCACAAAGACCTTGGAGTGTTTCCACCTCAGGAGACAGAAAAGTCATCAAATGCAAGTAATGCCACACTGGTATCTTTGATAGCATTTTAGTGTTGTCTCTCCATTTTTAAAAGCACTCAAGAAGAAAAAATCCTAGAGAAAAGTTCAGAAGAGGGCACTGAAGGTTGAGACAGCTTCCACAAGAGGAATGGGTAACATTCCTGTGACTGGAAATCTGGAAACTGGATGAGGGTCCACAGAGGGAGGAGTGGGACAGAAGGGCCGTGGGCATTGATTGTTCCCCAGCTCAGGCACCAAGTGACACTGTAACAGAGAAGGGGCAGAACAGACAAAAACAGGGGATTTCAGAGGAAATTCATCTGTAGAATCTTTGCCTACTTGATGTTGTGGACAGAAGCTGGTGTGGGTTAAAGAAGAAGCTGACGGTGTTTCATGGAAGACAAACTGAATTAGCAAAACACAGAAACCACCAAAGAGTCCAGAAGTGCCTCAGAAACAAGCTCAGAAGCAGAGAGGATTTGGAACAAATCTCTCCGCTCCTCTGTTCTTCTGGTCACTCCTGGGCAGATTCCAGGCTCTGCCCACTGCTCTTATATATAAATAAGCTTCTCTATAAAAAATCCAAGTTAATGTTAACTCTGATCATTCTACAGTTGCTCAGGTATCTCTATTTACACCCATTACCTCTTGATTTGCCTTATAAAAAATACTGGCACCAGGTCCTGCTTTCACCTTTACATGCAGCAGATTTAACAATATCTGTGCTGGAGTGCAAACAACATTTCTCCACAGGAAAACAAAATGAAAACACTCCACGACCAGAAGTCTGCTTATATGCAAAAATCTTAGAGAATTTATGAAATAATTTGGAGCTGCTGCATAAAGTTATTTGCTTTTGTCTGCTCTCAATACTTCGTAGCCTCAAAAGCCCAATAAGCATGAACTGCTTAGGCTGGAATGAAGGACACCATTGTTCCACCATCACAACCCCAGACTCTTCTGCAGGTGCAGCAATTTTCCTTCACCCAGTTTGAGGGGCCTCTGGGGAATTCTGGCCATGAACAGCCACAGGCGACACCACCACTGCCAGTAAAACAGGGCAGCAGTGAACAAAACCTATAAAAGCCTGGTTAAAAGTTCACTCCACGGAAATTGTTGGGTAATCCCTGCAAAACCAAGGGAGCAATGGTGAGATCCTGGGTCTGAATCTCACTTCATTAACACTCTGGGTCAGAACAAACCAGCTGATGTCTGTGCATGGCACATCCAGAGGTGCAAGGCACAGGGACTGACCTGGAGCAGATGGGAGAGAGTGAGTGTGAGTTGGTGAGGCCTGAAACTTGTCTTGGACTAAGCAGAGTCACTGATTACTTTAGATTGGCTATTTTTTCTTGAACAATGTCTTTGTTTCCTACCACTGTAATGCTCTTAATGAAACTTTTCACTGCAGTCTATGGGGTTGATGTTTCCTAATGTTTCAGTATAACATTCCTCCTCCTCTGCAAGTTCATCTTTTATCTTTTGCCAAAACACCTCTTCTCTCCCTAAACTACAAGGGATTCTCTTAGAGAAAACCTGGCCCCGTTTTTCCCGGACGCGGTTTTGTCGCTCCAAAGGAACCTCCAGGGGTCTGAGGTCCCAGCCAGGAGCGGTGTCGGGGCGCCGGGGGCAGCGTTACCGTCGGACAGGGTGCGCACGGCCACGTCCTGGGTGGACACGCCGGGGCCGTGCTTGTTGTAGGCCACCACGCGGAACGAGTACTCCGTGAACTTCTTCAGCCCCTGGATGGTGTGGGACAGCCCTGCCACGTCCACGTCCTGCAGGGGGAAAAACGGCCCAGCTCAGCACACCACCATTCCCCAGCAATTCCTGTGCGAGGCACAGGTGTGACCCTCCCCCAGTGCGGTACCCGCGGGGCAGACCCGCAGCCTGCACCTGTAAACTCCCCGTTGGCCCTTTCACAAAACAGAATTCACCCTATCCTGGTTAAATCCCAACATGGACACTCGCTCTGCATGTGAGAAAGGATCTGGAATGCTGCTCTATTAGCAAAAATTACAAATAGTTGGACGCAAAAGTAGAAAAGGAAACAGCCCTGTTTAAAACTGATGTTAAAAAAATATTTAAAAGCTTAGAAAAATATTCTTCTCTTTGCTTTTTAAAGCTGGACTCATACTGATATGCAGTTGGATGGGAATAGGGCTGTGATGAGTGGGATTAATCCTCGTTATTCCCAGATGGCAGCCTAAACTTCTACAGAACACACTGGATGCTTCAGTGGAATCGTAAGAGAATTCAATCAATTAGATACTCAGCAGTATCAAAATATCAATCTCTGGATCAAAGAACTCAAGAAGTAGGAACAATTGAGATTAAGGATCATGTCAAAATCAGTAATTTGCCTAAAACCCCGACTATAAATCTGTGTAAGCATCGTCTGGCCCAGAACTGCCAAAAGATGACATGGCTGTTATTTGCCTTTTCTCCCATGATATGATGGAATTCCCCAAAAACTCCCTGATGTTGATGAGCATCAAAACAGGGCATCATCAAAAAAATCTGTTTTAATTCCAAGCCATATACATTTCATGCTGGAATTTGAACTGTATACATTTCCATGTTTCAGTCTGTCAGAAACACAAACCCTTGCCGAGCTGTTTCTAGAAATGCAAGGCACACCCACCCCCAGGCTGCCGGTGTGTCCGTACCTGCTCCGTGTCCTGCCCCTTCTCCATGTAGTAGAGTTTGTAGTTCTGGATCTCCCCGTTGCCCGAGAGCGGCGTCTCCCAGGTGACGGTGACGGAGGTGGGGGAGCTGGAATACGCTCGGATGTTGGGAGCCGGGCCGGGCAGCTGGACTGCAACACAGCAGGGGAGGGAGCTCTGCTGGGGCTGCTGAGTGCACTGACAGCCCCACTGCTCAGCACCCCCGAGGCAAAAGGGCGGGGGGGGTGTTCCCATTTCACACGGATTCGGTGCAGGGTGGAAAAGGTAGGATCTAGTTTCTAAAGGAGAACCTGCTCCCTGGGGCACAGTCCTTTAGTCTGGAATATCCTAGTAGGTGACAGACTTGGCATGTGCTCCAAGCTTTCCCTTTTTCCCCTTTCAGTTATGGAATATTCTGAGCTGGGAGGGACCCACAAGGATCATCAAGTCCAGCTCTAAGAGAATGGCCCACACCATGCTCCAACCAACTGGGCTAAGCTAATGACAATTTAAAAGTATTCCTTTTATACCAGCTTAGAGAATTTCACAAAGATTGTCTCACCAGCTCTTAATGGTGGCAATAAATCCTACAAGCCCACCAGCCTGGAAAAATCTTTGGAAACTACAGCCTGCAAGTGCAATTTCTAAGAGCATCAGCTTCTGGGAAAGGTCATGAATGGGGAAAACAAAACAAAAAATAAAAATTGATCTTAAAGTGAAGAAAATTTGAGTATTGCAGCTCACCCTCAGGCTGAGTTGCCACCTTGAGCGGGGCCGAGCTCTCCCCGGGGCCGTGCCGGTTCTGAGCCACAACTCGGAACACGTAAACTGTCTCTGGCATCAGGTTCTGGATCGTCACTTGGGTCTCTCCAGGACGACTCGTATTTTCAACACGTTCCCTTTAGGAAACAAAAGGTTTGGGCACAGACACAACCGCTGATTAGTAAACGGGGTTTTGAGGGGTAACTGGGGAGTAGTTGTGTCCTGTCTGGACTATCCCACGCGTTAATGAGATGTGCTGACTGCACAACAACAACAATGTGCCAATGGCACTGCTGACAAACTGCTTCCAGCTTTGCCGCTTCTCTTTGCAAACACACAAACCCACCAAAGTAACAGAATAAAGGACACTCAACATCAAACTCTCAGGAGCTCTTTGCTCCTCCTCTAAGCAAGAAAAGAAACTATTTAAGCAGCACAGTCTGGTGAGATGTGGGGCATTTCTGTCAATACTGTGGGGCTGCTCTTTGTGTGTTTTTCATGTGCTCTTGTACCTCCAAGCTTTCCCAGGTTCCTCCCTGGTGTCTGGATTTGTTCAGAACACTCACAGCCGTGGCACAGACAGTGGTTCCACACAAGGAGTGGAGGCAATTCCTCCTTCAGAGTGACCTGTGAGTGCTTCACACTCGTGCTGTGCACGTGGAAGTGGCTTCTTCTGGATCCAAGTGGAGATTCCGACCTCCAGCAGCACCACGGAGACAGAGCCAGGCTACCAGACCCCATGGAAGGAACACACTTTTCGTGGGAAGGAGAATCTCTGTGAGGCCAACACTTTGCAAGCTGGAAGCTGCAATCCAGTTGGGATTGAGTTTGGAGGCACCTGGAAGGGTTATTGCCTGTGCTCAGTGACCCTCCATCGACCCCCGGGCACCAGGAGCCCGATGCTTCCAACGCTTCCCCTGCTGAAGCACAGCCAGGCCTGAAGGTATCCCAGGAAACTCCAGCAGTTCTTATCAAGCTCAGGATTGAGGGGAGATTAGAGGATTAACCATTAACTAAGGACAGCCTTTATTTCCAAGATAGGCCTTTGGCACCTAGACTTGCTTGGATACGGCTCTGCACATCCGTCCTTCCCTGGGAAGGAGCTCCCTGTCAAAGTGAACAACAGCAGTGCTGCCAAAGGAGAAATCAGAAACTTCCCACTGAGAAAAATCAAGGGGAATGTGCCTGCTTGGAATCCAATTCTTTCCCCTTTTGCCTGCCAGGCTCTGTTTGGCTCTGCAGGGACACCGAGTCTCATCCCATCATTCCCTCCCATTAAACCATTTCTGACGCAGAAACACAGGGATAATCATTCCAGAGTCTCCCATTCTACCTTCCAGCCATGCTGCTTCAGTTTGTACCATGGAAATACGATGCCAAAATCCCCATTTTTAATTTATTTCCTTTTACATACACCGGCGTGGTTGATTTAGCACAACTTGGCTGAAATCCCTGTTGATTTCTGCACTATTACACTGGATCTACAGAGAGGGAAACAATGCACTCACTGTAACTAAACATCTATTTAAACCCATTTTCTAGAATGTTCTCCTTCATGAGGCTGAGCTAAAATGGAACTGCATAAACAGCTTAATTTATTTCAGATTTTTGTTCCTTTTCATCTCTAATTTTGCCCCCTCTAGCAAAACATTTTCTTGAAAACAATTCCCAAATGGAGTTTCCTTTAGGACCAGCCTTAGCTACAAGGATGGGATCTGAAAGCCCAGACTAAGTGTCAATGGATTCACAGCTGTGGAATAACATCCAGCTCCCACTGACATGCAAAGTATTGCATTTTCTGCCTCAAGGGTAAGTGCACTCCCTGATTTCATCTGGGGAAAAAAAGATAATCAGCAAATCAAGGTTATTATTTAAAATTAGACAAGAAAAATCAATTATTTTACTGGAAAGACAACATTTACCAAAAATAAATAGACTCATGAAAATACTGCAATATTTAGTAATAACTAGGAATGTGCCTTAAACAAAAGAAAAGTAAAAATTAAAAATATGGTGGGATTAATTTCATTAAGTATTGCATTGATCTCAACTTCCTGCCCTTTCCTGGGGGGCCTGGAGCACCTTTTCCAAGCACTGATGTGCTCAGGTAGGAATGCCAGACCCAGAAGCTGGGCTCTGTGACTGACTGTGTTACCCTACAGATCATCCCCACTGCTCTGGGATCCCAGCTTCATCCCCTTGTCAACAGCTCTGCCACTCTAGCTGAGGTTCACAGGAGCTACCGAGTACCTTGGGGAAGAGCCATCAGTTGAACATGTATTTGTCTGGAAATGCCAAGTCTAAAGTTGCACTTATAGACAAAAAAACAACGTTGGGGGAATTATTAAAAAGGGAGTATTGCCTGTGCCAGCCACCTCAGCTGTGGAGCCTGGCAGGCAGCTCCAGAGACATTTTGACAGTGTGATTACACACAATTAAACCCCATTTTCTGTGTTTGAAGCACACTACGGTGAACCATGAATTTAACAGTATTTGAATATCTCACACATGTAATTCACCATCTTGTACCAGCAACGTGCTGGTTCTTTCTTTTATTTTTATTCAAATCTTGGGAATCTGGAGTTCTTCTCCCTCGGTGCTTGGCTAAAGTTTCACAGACTTAAACCTCCCCCCAGCACATTTGAATTTTCACACCCTTTCCAGGGGAACTGCCTTTTGGGGTGGGATAAATCCCTAACAGGAGGGTGAAACAACTCTGCTTCATCCTACATAGGATAGTGATTCCCATCAGATTAGATTGTCTGGGGCCTTGCAGGGGTGTGACATCCCTTCACTCCTATGTCACTGTCCCAGCAGGAGCCTCTCTGATGTCACCAAGCCAAGGGGGGACAAGGCTGGTGACCATATGCAGCCAGAGGAGCAGGAACACATCACCTCCACAGCTACTTCCACACCTGGAAATGCCCCTCTTAGAATTACAGGATGGTTTGGGTTAGAAGGGACCTTAAGGTTCATCCCATCTAACCCCTGCCACAGGTAGGGACACCTCCTACTATCCCAGGCTGCTCCAACCTGGCCCTGGACGCTTCCAGAGATGAAGCAGCCACAGCTTCTCTGAGCACCCTGTGCCAGGGCCTCCCCACCCTCACAGGGAAGGATTTCTTCTAATATATATCCTAAACCTGTCCTCTTTCACTCTATGGCCCTTCCTCCCTTGTCCCAAGTCCCTCTCCAGCTCCTGCAGCCCCTTTAGGCCCTGGAAGGGGCTCCAAGGTCTCCCTGGATCCTTCCCTTCTCCAGGTGAACCCCCCCAGCTCTCCCAGCCTGGCTCCAGAGCAGAGGGGCTCCAGCCCTGGGAGCATCTCCGTGGCCTCCTCTGGACTCTCTGCAGCAGCTCCAGGTCCTTGTGCTGTTGTTCCCAGGGCTGGAGCAGCTCTGCAGGGGGGGGGGGGCTCACCTGAGGGGGCAGAGGGGCAGAATTCCCCCTTCCAGTAAGTCCAAAGGGCAAAGGTGAGAAGCACCGTGTTCCTGCACCTCCTTCCCCTGAGCAGGTCAAACAAAAGGAAGGTCAGTCAGTGGTGGCCGAGGCAGCTGGTCCCTCGGAGCCCCACTGCTCGTGTGCTGAGGGATTTATGTGCTCCTGCAGCCCATGGCATGAAGGTGCCTCTCTACAGCCCCTCACAGACAGTTCAGAGATGTCAGAGCACCTACAAATGTCCTATGGACTTTGTTCACTTCCACAAACCTGATTTAAAGGTCAATGAATCCAACATCTGGTCCCATCACTGCTCAGGCAGGGAAGAGACAACACTGGGGTCACTAAAAGGCCCCAGTGAAGCAGGCACTGCGAGGGGGACAAGCAGGCAAAGTGTAGCAGCCTGAGGAGATGGTACATGGGCACTTAAACCACAGCAAATGCTCCATCATCTGTAATTCGGGGGCTACAAAATGCCTGTTTAAGCACAGTTTTGTAAAGCTCAGGGAGCTTGATTTCTTCTTCTTTTAAATGTTGCTCTTCCCATTCTCTAAATCCAGGCTCAAAGGCAGGACCACACAGTACTTCGATACTCACCTGTGAAACTTGTGATACCAACTGTCTTTATGAGGCATTAGACAAAAATAACAATAATAAGACAATAATAAGAGCCCACCTTACTCCTGTCTCACTTCAAATATCTCCAATAAGAACTAACAGAATCATGGAATCCCAGACTGGTTTGTGTTAGAAGGGACCTTGAAGCTCATCCAGTTCCGTCCCCTCCCATGGGCAGGGACCTCTCCCACTATCTCAGGTTGCTCCAAACTGGCCTTGGACACCTTGCATTTTACCAAAGTAAGGAAGTATAGAAAACCATCATTTTTGAGGCAAAGAAAATGTTAACAACTGCCGCAATTAATTGTCATGAGCCTGGACCAGATATCTATCCAGAGAACTCAGGAAGAGTAGGAATTCCCCACCCACAGCAGTGTGCTTTGTGTTCTCTTCCAATTACTTTGTTAACTTTGAGTCTCAGGCTGCTGTCCATAAGGAGACAGATCATTTTCCCCTGGGTAACAAATCTGATAAGCTAATTTACAATTAACTAAGCATTGCTCCAACTGGTTGTTAGCTTCCTCAAACTCATCACAACAATGTGAAACCGTAACTGTGAGCAGTACATCCCATCAGAAAGGAAAAGGAGAAGATTCATACTATTGGGATCATAGGGCGAAAGAGATAACTGGGAGAAATTCATCTAATTTCTGTTTACGAGGACTACCAGGAAGGAGTCAGCATTTAACCAACACCAACAAGGGCATTTAACCAACATCCACCACATGCTGTCCCTGGAATCAGAGTGAATTTACAGGGTTGTGAAGCCTCTCCTCCCCCAGCACGTGGCTGTGGAGGCTGTTCCTGAGCCCAAGGTGGCACCGACAACAGTGCCAGTGCTCCCAGTGCTCCCGAGGAGCTGTGACAGCTTTGCTGCTCTCAGCCTCTAACAAGCTGCTAAAAGCAGGTAACAACTGTTTGCAGTCAATCAAACACTGCCTGTAAAAATCCCTACGTGCAGCAACAAAGCCAATAAAATTCTGGGAGGAGAACACAAACCCTCACGGCCCCCCCAAACTGTGTGTCCAAGCAAAGGAGAGGGGCCGTGTGAGGTCTTTACCTGTTCATGCCCTCCTTGGTGTAGAAGATGGAGTAGGTGAGGTTGTCCCCCTGGGGGTCGGAGGCCGGGGTCCTCCAGGTGAGCCTGATGAAGCGAGTGGACACAAGGGTGGCCACGACGTCCCGCGGCGCCGAGGGCAGCGGTCCTGAGGTGGCTGGTGCTAGATGGTCATTAGTGGCACTGGTCAGTGAAGTGGGAGGCAATGTTGGGATGGCAACATCTTGGCATGTGCAAACATTGGGGAACATGAAGGGCAAACACCAGCACGGTTTGGATTTTTTTTTTTAAAAAAAAAAAAAAGAGAGAGAGAGAGAGAGAGAAAACGGGAAAAAAAACAAAACACAAAAGAATTAAAACCACGATGGGAAACAAAAGAAAATGAACACACAAAAAAGGCCATTAAACTGAAGGCTGACATGCGGGCAGAGGTAACTACTGACCACTAATGGGGTATTACAGGACATCACTTGGAGCAAGCAGACCAAACCTCCATTGTAATGAAGTGCAGGGGGGAGGGAAGGGTGAAACTGGGGATAAAATCCAGCCTCAGGAGAGGACATAGCAGCAGCAAACAATACTGTCATTGCTTTGTAAACCACAGCCTTCAGCATAAACCCCAACTTGTATTCCTTATTCAAAAATACACCCAGCCCTGATTTTGTACACTAGTTCGTTAACATGCAGGATTCATTTCCACTGTTCTCAAGCATAAAGAAATGACAGACTGATACACAGAGCTGCTTTAAGTGCAGACTCATCCAGGCTTGTGCAATTATATAATTTCACAAATAGCTGCTTTCTGAACTGGGTGGGTTCTGCCACTGCCCATGGCCAGAGTGGTGACAATCCCAGGGCACTGGAATTAAAGCTTTTTTTCCCCCCACTTTCACTAAGGTCACTGTTTCCCTGCCACCAGTGCTCTTCCCTCCCTCCCATAACACCTATTCCATCACTTACAACAACTCTAACAAGCACAAGCAGCTCTTGCTTTGGATTATACCCAGACTCTCCAAACTTTTCAGCCTCAGCCATGGCGTGTTCCTGTGTTGCTGCTCTAAGCCAGGATAAATCCCAGGGATTATTGCATTAAAAGGTTGGGAGTTAACAGCACGAGCTGCACTGTACCAAGAGCTGCTCTCAAATCCTATTAAAGCAATACAGCCAGTAAATCTAACACTGATACTCTGAGCAGCTGGATCCCAATTACCACCAAGTACTCCAAGCAGCACAATTAGGAGCAAAACCCCAAAGCTCTGGATACCCCGAGTTTTTCTGGATTCCTAACTATTTACCAAGCTTAAGCAACCTGATGGTATTTTCCACATGGGAATCCACACTGCCAACTACATCTATTCACTTATTAATTATAGAAACTAACAAAAATGGCTCTGATTTTCCCCAGCAAGAAGTTCAGGAGTAGTAGAGCTGATGCTGAGAGCTGCAGCATCTCCACCAGAACACGTGGATTTGTGAGGAGAAAACATTGTTTGAAAGACCCAACCTCCAGGCAAAGACACTGACAAGTCTTCCATCAACAACCGCCTGATTATGGATTGTCGAAACTCCCTTGTCAACCCCAAGCATCAGCTCCCACAGGGGTCTGGAATTGGCAGAACTCTTATTTTTCCTTTCCTATTTCTCAGACAACTCCTGATGATGCAAGAACAAGCCACTGGTTTTTATCACATTTGCACAATGTAACCCCAGTCCATGGGCAGGACTGGGAGAGACCCCAGAGCCAGGAACACACAGGTTTTGTATTCAAAATGTGGATCACACAAGGACACACTCAAGGGTATCTTCTTAATTATCCTCCCCACACTCTACCAGCTGAAGATCCCAATTAAGCTTCTCCAGCAGCCCCTCCTGATCAATAGATGACACCATTAATTTCACATTCATTACAAAATCTATTTTTATCTACAAAACACTATTTTTATGCTCCATAATTAGATTTCTTGCAGGAATGCTCCACATTTAGCTCTTCTTCTGGATCCCCCAGGGGTGCCCTTGCTGGTGCAGACCACTCAGCAGAGCCTTGAGTGAGAACCAGGGGATATTCCCAACCACCATCCCTGCCCCTGAATGACAATTCCAGTGATCCATGGTCCTGGTTACATCAACCAGGCTCACCCTGTGTTTAAGCCTGAGCCCATGTTAATATTCCCTTGGAGGTTACTCACTGGTTATTGCTCCTTCCACAGTTACCACAGAGGAACAAGGAACTCTGCACACCCCTCCCGGTGCCCATCCTCTTCAGCACCTTGTCCACTGTCCTGCTGACCTGACTTCCATTTCACTTCAAATTCCAAATTTCTGTTCAATTTTAAACTTCGAATGGCTACATTTCCCTTGTAGACAACTTAAATTTCCCACCCTTCTATTAACTAATTACATTCATAATAATATAAACCCATGAAAGAGTTTAAGAATTATCTGTAGGGAGGCTGTTCTGTTATAAAAACAAACATATGTTTTCCAGCTTCTCCAGCCAAACACCCTCTGGAGCACCATCTCCTGACCCATCCTGGTGAGATCTTTGAGGCCTTCACACATTTATGATCATTAACATACGAAGCCCCTCTACTTTTTAAAAATAAAGTTAAGACACTCCAGCACAACAGATTCCTCACAACCATCACTGCAGTTGCTCATTTTGACTCCATGAAGCTGCAGGAGATGAATCTCTACTGTGTGGACTTACAGAGAACACCATGAGAGCACCATTCCTCAGAGAGCTGTGGCTTTTCAGAGCCTGACCTACAAACCACGTCATCTTCCACCACCTTTCACTCACACTTTGGCTCCTCTTACCTGTCTTGGCAAGACTGTCTGGTGACCAGCTTCAAATTACATCGTTTCAATGTAAAATCTGCATCTCAGCCGTCTTCAAAAATCATTCCACTTGGTTAAAATGGACTATTTTTAAATTCATCTGCTTAATCTGAACCCCACCCCACCCCCTCACGTATTTGTCCTCCCCTAGAAGGGGATGGATCCATCTTTCACTCAAGTGCTGTGCACAGTGCTGGCAGAACCTGCAGCATCGAGCGGGTGAGTGTGGGAGAGCTGCCGAGCAGAACTCAGTTTTACCCCTGTAAGGCTCAGCCCCAGAACTGTTCCTTCCACCAGCACCAGAGGGAGAAGGCTCACAGACCACAGAGGACTAAGGAGGGCTGGAAAAGGAGCTGTGACCAAATACAGCCCCAGGGACCTGGAAACCCCTGGGGGGGGAGGGAGGCAGGGACAGAACTCACCCCTGAACGCTGCAGGTGCCAATCTGGTGCTGCTGACACCTCAGGCTTCTGAGTTCCACAATTATTTCCTTCTTTTTTCCCCTATTTTTCCCTCAAAATGCCTAGAGTGCCACCACCAAGTGATTTGTACAAGCCATGTGAGCAGAGTGCTCAGCGGTGCAGAGCTGTGTTAATGAGTAATTACACCAAAATTAGCTGTCACACAAACAAGGAGCAGCTTTATTTCCCTGAGCTTCCCAGCTCGGTGGAACAAGTAACATGCAACGCAAGTCCCTTCTTCCTAATGTTAATGTATCTTCCATCAGTTTTAAAAAGTAACTCCAACTCTGCAATATTCCAACGCGGCTTCACTTTAATCTCATGTTTAAAAAAGGCAAGTGAACGTGCTTTGCACAGTGATTTATCTCCTGCTGGGCAGTAACTGGGACCAGAAGGATGAGATACTCTGACACAACTCCAGGTAGTGCAGCTCCCCTGCTGCATCCCCCAGCAGGAGGAGGGGGCAGAAAACAGGAGAAAGGGAATTTTATAACACCAAGACTTTCCAGCCTAGACAACCCCGGCAGGAATCCCAGGGATCCAGGGTAAGAGAACACTGCTAATCTCAACCTTTTCCAGGGTTCCTTCTGAGCAGACATCAACTATTGCAACTATCTTACCAAAGTATTTTGCAGGGTGTGCAAACACCCACAAGGGTTTGGGCTCAAATACATAAATAGCCACCAATAACTTCTCTAACTCAAAGCCCTTCCTGCCAAAACACAAAGGTTTAATGTCCCCAGCGCTGGGCTGGTGACGTGGAAGAGGCAAAGGTTGATCAGTTGGATGCACTGGTGTGGTCCCAGCTTTTCATCTTGTAGGAAATCCCCCCCAGGTGCTCCCAGTGTAGTTCACCAGGATAGCAAACACCAGGAGCGTGCCTGGGGTGCTGCTCCATCATCACCCCCAGGATGCTGATGGGATCTGTGTCCAACGTGCCACACCTGAAAACCGCTCCCTGAAATGCTCTAATTGTTAGTTAATTACCAGAAATACTTTCCATGCTGTCCAGCCCCTCCGGTTTAGATTTCCTTTTTCCTGTGGCACAGTCACGGCTTCCTCCTGTTTGGCAACAACATTCCAACTGTACCACACAAAGGAAAGGAGGAATAGGAACGTTGTCTGTCATCTGCCCTGGCTGTGCTGCTGTTATGTGAACAACCTGGCACAGCCCATCCCCTTGGTACCTCCTGGGAACTGCTCCGGCTCACCTCGGGGCGCTGGAATGCAGGAACGAGATGCACAAACACTTGAACTGGTGAGTGACCATATTTAGGCTGCTCTTGGCCATATTCAAGTGTTTGCAAAGTCCTGGTGACAGGAGCTGTCCAAGCAGAGTGTGAGGGATTTGGGAGCCGTGGCTGAGGCCCAGGGGGGAGAACCAGGAGTTGCTGGAAGCCCAGCACCCACAGCCCAGGACCTGTGGGGCAGCTCCTTCCCTGAACACCCCCGAGGGCATCTCCCACTCCAGTTCCATTGCAAAGACATCGAGATCCAAGACTAACAGAGCTGCAAGGGGGAGCAGGAATGGGTGGGAATAGAAACTATGGAGTTGTGCCCTCCAGGGATGGAGATGATGCAGCAGTTGGGAACAAGGCAGACCTGGCCAAAGGGAATCAGCTACAGGGACAACTGGGGAACCTGGGGCACCTAAAATCCTCTTTGGAAGGACTTCTGAGTGGATTTTAGAGCTTTTAAATGTGAATAATTTTTTTTAATTTCAGCAACAAAGACCTCCTGTAACTAAAACCAGCAAACTGCCATTTTGCCAAAAAACTTGTTGGAAAAAACATGACCTAGAACAATCAAATCTCAACACCTTTAATGTTTTAACTGTATTTCATAAGAAAAAAAATGCCTCAGAGAAACAAATACGCTTAATTTTGATTTGGGGAATTACTGTTTACTCAGTAACTATTTTTCCCATAAGTCACTATTTAACTGGTTCCAGAAAAACAATTAAGATCTTCAACCTTCTTCTTTTCCCTAATGCACTGTGTTCCTAAATTTGAACTTCAGTGGATGGGATGAGTCCTCCTCCTTGGGAACAGAAGGATTCAGCTTTCATTGGGATTAAGAAGCTGTGATGCTTCAAAACCCTCTGATTTTCTTACCCTCAGAGAATTTAAAAATAACAGCAGCATTTGGCTGCAATGCAGTAAGTGTGAAATGAGTAACTCCACATACACACCATTCTTCAAAATTTTGCTTTCTCTCCTTTCTTCCCCATGTTTTTACTTGTGTCCAATTGTTGTCCTTCTTCAAATGCTTCATTCAACACCTGGGTATTCCCAGCTGCTCCCTGGGTGACACCACAAAGAAAACCAAGTTCCCTGGCCACAATAAACTCACAGAAGACAAATGGCCACAGTGCTGCAGTTGACCTCAGCAGATCAGTTACAATAAGGGAATTAATTATTTTCCCTGGAAAAACTAGTTAAAGGAATCTATCAGACCCTGTTATTCCACTAAGAGGTTCTTCCATGCAAAGGCAAGGAGAGGGGATTGAAGTGACTCCTGCTGTACAGAATGAACATGTATTTCTTGAGTCTCCTGATTTCCTAAGGACAACCACCATCCCTCCTGTTTACCTGGTGTAAGAGAAAATTACATTTCACAAGATACTTTAACCTGCAGGACTTTGTGTGTGATTTTGCTGGGTAAGGAAATGTGTCAGAAAGAAACATCTGGGAACATCTGGGCCAACAGCTCCAGGGAAGCACAGCTGGACAAGGAGTGACCTTGGCACAATACCCCTGGCTGTGAGCACCTGAAAATCCATCAGTAGCACTGATCTGGTGTACAAATCATAGAATCCCAGACTGGTTTGGGTGGGAAGAGACCTCCAAGCTCATCCAATTCTACCCCCTGTCATGGCCAGGGACACCTCCCACCATCCCAGGTGGCTCCAACTTGGCCTTGGACACTTCCAGGGATGGGGCAGCCACAGCTTCTCTGCCCAACCTGTGCCAGGGCCTCCCCACCCTCACACCCAACAATTCCTTCTCACTATCCCATCTCTCCCTGCCCTCTGGCAGTGGGAAGCCATTCCCTGTGTCCTGTCCCTACTTTTCAGGGAGTTAAACCTGCACATCATTATTCTCCTCTTTTTCAGTGCTATTTCATCCTGAATCAACTAACTCCTCTTCCACACCATCATTTCCTTGGATCATCTCACCCCAGGAAGATGCTTGAGGACAAGAACCCGACACAACACTCAATTTTGTCCCTCCCAAACTCAATCCCCCACCCTGAGGAACAGGTCCTCCCCCAAACAACATCCCTCATTTTCCTCATGAAATCAATTGGAGGTGTTTGCTTATTTATTTCCACACATTTTGCCTGAAGTAGGAAAGCAAAATGCCTTTTTTTAATTTTTAATTGCCTTAGATTAATTTACATCACCTCTGGGAATGAGAGCTGTTATTTACTCTTCACTCAACACACACTATTGCAAAAAACCCACCAAAAACACAAAAGCAGCAAATTTTTAACTAAAACCTCAGTGATTATGATTTTTAAGGATTGATTTGGTTCTGATTTTTACAGTCAATGGCCACTGCTGGGCACTGAATAAATTGGGCTGCATAAATACAGTGATAAACACGTTCTGGCTGTGAAGATGCATGTGAAAGGAAGTCATAAACCCCCTGTGCTAACAAGCCCTCCTCACGCTGCTCCCACTGCACCACAAAATGTTTTGGCAGAGAGGAAACAATTGGATTTTTTCCTGTCCCATAAAACCACCATTCAAAAGGTGTGATGGCCCCTGCTGACAACATTCCAGGGAGCCTCTCCCTCCCACCTGCCCAGGAACCCCCCGGTTCCAACCACATCCCGGTGCTCCAGGGGAGGATGTGGAGGAAAAAAGCCCTGCCTGGATTTGATCACGAGACTCGGGTTGTAAAAAAGAAGGAAATAAGCCAAACATACCCTGAGCTGTCCCTCAGGAGTTCAAAACTCACTGCTTTGAACCAGATTTTGTTGTTGGAATGGAATTCAAGCCCTAACAACATACTGCAAAACGATGGATATAACCTTCGGATTCTGTGGTGAATACTCGATTTTGAAAAAAATTCAATATTAAATAAAATTAAATATTTTTTTAAACAACCACTCCTTGAGTCAAAAAACCCCAAACAAAACACAGCGCTGGAAGCCAAGGCAGTAAAACTGCCTGGAAATGCACCCAAGGAACCCTGTCCTGAGTATCCCCTTACTGTAAATATTCATAAATGCAACGTGCAGAATTAAAAAACCTCCTGAGAACACCAGAGCCTGCAACAACCTGCTGTAATCTGACTTTAATAATAACAGGAAAGCAATGATTTCATTTCAAAAGCAGACATGTTCTGTTTGAGCAGAGCCCTTTATGGAGCAGTTATTAACAAAAACATCATGTGCTTTGGAAAGGGCACCAGCCATTTGCATATTTGAAGACTTCAAGATTCTGAAGTTTCACTGGGCCTCTGCCAACGACTCATTTTTGTCACCTTGAGCACATCCCTTCCCTTCTCCCTCTGTGGGATCCACAGGGATGCTCAGTTTTCACCCCGTGTTTGCACCCGAGGTAACGGGGGCGCTGCTGGCAATGCTACAAATATCCCCAGTAATCCTCCAGCCAGGCAGGTTCAGGGCTGAGCCACTGCTGTGCTGGCAGAGCAGGACCAGCACATCCCTGGAAGTGCCCGAGGCCAGGCTGGATGGGGCTTGGAGCAGCCTGGCATAGTGGAAGGTGTCCCTGCCCAGGGCAGGGGAATGGGATCACCTTTAATTTCCCTTCCAACCCAAACCACTCTGGGATTCCATGACCATGGAATCAACTACTCAGGATGTATTTTCCAAGGAACAGCCTAAACTGAAACAAATGAAGCCACCCGACAATGCCTGCTGCTGTCCCACCCTGCTGCTCGTGGATCCCTCAGATAACCCTCGACTGTAAGTGCAATATTTCAGCCAAGTGACTCCCAAACTCCCCAGCTCCCTCTGGATCCAGTGCTCCCAGTATGGGCTCCCTGCAGGCTTCAACTGAGTGTTTCCCTCCCAGAAATAACTTGGAAGTGGAAGGTAGTTCCCCTCAGTGTTGTACAGCTGGGCAGCAGCAGCTCTGGGAAGCTGGAGGTGCAGGGGCTGAGGCTGAACAAGCTGTTTGTACATCCCAATTGCCCTGATTTCTGCCAAGCAGTTTGTCTCTATATTTAACTTCTCATTAACTACTTATTGAACTCCTGTCTCTGACACACCTCCAGTGCTCTCTGGGTTTCTTCCATTTATGTTCATATATACAATTATTGTTTTTTTAAGGGAGAGAAGGGACCCACAAACCCACCTTTCCCCTTTGGGTCTGTAACCATGTGAGGGTAATACTATTAGATGTGGTAGTGGAGTTTTTTATTCATTCCAGCTGGATTTCTCTGCCTAAGACCAGATGTGCCTGTGCTTGCTGCCCACTGCCAGGCCACCTCAGACCCACTGTTTTCAGAGGAACTGGATGAGGTATCAAGATGTTTAGGAATTCACAAAAATGACCCAAAAGCCAACAGTATAAACTCTTAATAGAGATTTATTTTTTTTTTACTTTTTAAAGCTGTAAAGTTCTTCTTCTTTGTATTTCTAATTCTAACAGGAAGAGCAAAATTTTAAAATACAACTGCTTTTCCCAGCACAGAGGTTGGAAATTTGGCCTGCACATCCCAGCACACAGGAATTCCAGTTATTCCCTGGATGTACATGGTGGAGTTTACAACAAGAGAGGCAACATTTGAAATGTGGATTACTGTGGTCATTGACCACTGTCCAAAGCACCTGAAAAAGGAGATTTAAAATAGTTTATATGTAAATTGGTGCTGAAGAAGGGCAGGAGAGAGGAGAGACACATTCCAAGGGGGAATGTCCATCCCTATCAGTTGTGACCTGGGCCCAGGTAGGACTTCCCTCCTTCTCCTTTATTTTCCTTTAACACCTTCAGTGATGACCTGTCACCAGGAAAACCACACAGAATCCATCTGTCTTTTAAAGACTCTGGATCCACAATTATTGGTTTCTTTTTTTGCGGGGAAGAAGGCGACAGGAGGGAGGAAACAACCAGGAAAGAGGCTCTTCCATGGCAGCGGGAACGGGGACATTTTGCAGCCAGTTTCACCACCACATACACACTACTAAAAATGAGGTTTCTTAGATTTCTGCTATTCCCTCAGGGTACAAAGCCCACGAGCCTTCCCAAGTTATCCTGTCAAGGCTGCTGGGGACTGACACCAGGAGCAGGAAAAGCCTCTCCCAGCTTCCCCTATTCCTGTTACACACACAGCCAGGCTGGAAACCAATCCTCTCCCTCCTCCTCCAAATGGCATTCAGCTGTCTCTGTTATTACTGTATAATTTAGCAACTTTGAAATATAAGCAACCAATTAAGGCCATATCCACACGTTTGTCTCCCCGCTGGTGCGAGACTGACAAAATCTGATATTTTCCTTTCCAACACCAGCCTGGGATCAATTACAAATTAAGGGTATTTCTGTCAATCCTCACAGCCCTGGATATGAGGAATAAAGGCCTTTGGTATTTGTGACAGGTATCAAGCTACAGTTAATCCTGCCACTGCACTCACGGAAAGATGGAAAAAGCACTAAAAGCAAAGAGCCATCGAGACACACTGAGGCTTCAAACCCCTGCAGTGGATTCTGTGTGTTTTCCCCCCTAACCAGAAGGCAGATCCAGCCCAGGAGCCAGCAGCCATCACTCAACAGCTGCTCCCACTGAACACACTCGTGTTTCCAGAGCAGCACCGCTGTGTTCCCACTGAAATCCCTCCCGACAATGCCCTGTCCAGCCAGGCTGCCAGGAACACACGGAATGTGAGCACAAACACCCTGGAAAATACATGGGTTTGGGCAGTGGTTTGGCCAGGGAAGTGTGTCTGCTGTCATTACCGTTTCTGATGGCAAAGAGATTTTTACTGGACTGAGAAATTCTTGGGAATTCAGGATTAGCCAGAAGGGATCAGATGGACCCAAAGCCTTCGAGCACAGTGTACACACATCTTGCCTCAGTCCACTCACACAACGGGACAATAAATATGGGATAAATGCAGGTGAAGGATAGAAAACATGGATTAATGTGTCTGAAGTGTATCTCATAATACCTGGAAGCTTTTTGCTCCTACAGGTTCTGCCCTCAGCCAACATTCCTTATGGATTATTCCTCTTCACCACACGACACACAATTAATTACTTTAAGCCCAAGTACTTTTTAACCATTAATTCCCCTCATGAAAAGCAAAATTAAAGAGGTGACAGTCCAAGTGTCTCAAAGCATCAGCACAACCCATATTTGTGCCAAGTAGACCCAAACTGAAGGCACAGCACACGTGATCCACGTGAATTCCAGCAGGAGCTTTCAAATTTCTTTGCCAAGTCAACTGTAAATACAGGCATAAAACAAGAAATGAAAACTAATAAGCACAGTCAAAGCCCCCTATAAATTCTGTTATGCCTTCCTGAAATTCACTGAGCACTGGCAAACATTAATCTATTACTAATTTAATCTAAATTAGAGCAATTTATTCAAAGCTCATGCCAGCTTTAAACATGAACAGGCTACTGAATGCAGGATATAAGAACTGTTTAGTTCCCTGTTTCAGCAAGTTAAAATTCAGGAAGTTTGAGATCTAGGCTGCTTTAATCAATCCAGCTACTCAATAAGACTATATATAAGCAGGGCCCATAAAGGGGGAATAAATAAAGGTCATTTATTAAACAGGGATTGAGTCAAGAAATGCAACTCACTGAATTCAAACAACTTCCAAGCAGTTTTGAACAGACATGCAGCCCTGAGAAACATAAGTGCTGCCTTTCCCCAAGGAATAATAGCTAAGTAATGTAAATTAAAATCAAAATTAAACCAGAAAAAACCCTCTTTCAGCACTAAAGAGGAGAACACACTGCTGTGTTTACAGAAAATTAGCAACCAAGTGTACACAACCAGCACAAAATATTCTCAGAGTCTGGCTTTGGGTCTGACTGTTTGAAGTCAGTTTGTGATTTCAGATGCTGTTTATGTTCCTGAAACACAACTCTCCAAATGAGACTTCCAAGCTGTTCCTCCACCATCTGAGGCTGATTCTGTTCTGTAGGTCCAGGACTGAGGAGGTGATTTGGGAAAGCTTTCACCTCCTGTGGCACCAGCACTGCCACTGGATTCAAACACTTCATTTTCAGTGTGGAGGGTGGGTTTTTACATCCATTGCTCTAAAAGCTTTCCAAGGACAAACCTCTCCATCTGCTGGGGGAAAACCCACGTGCATATTGTGGATATATGAGACAAAGCCCATCACACTGGATTTTCCATTTTCCTCTAAGAC
The DNA here is from genome assembly GCA_013399895.1 of Serilophus lunatus. NCBI lineage: Eukaryota > Metazoa > Chordata > Aves > Passeriformes > Eurylaimidae > Serilophus > Serilophus lunatus. Next base: position 424,827 of record VXBA01000260.1, read on the forward strand.
CAGTTTGGTGTCTCTCACCTCCCCAGTTTCCAGGCCAGCACAGCCTTGCTGCCACAGAATCCCAGGAGGGTTTGGGTCGGACCCTCATCTCCCACTCCCCCAAAATCCACCATCCATTTACCCTCCTGACACAAAACGGGCATTTCTGCCTGCAGAGGTCTGCAGCCTCACTGCTCAGTTTTAAGCTACAAATGATTTCTTCCTCGCTGGACTCTCAGACTCAGGAAAGCCACTCCAAAAACCACAGGCACATCCTTGCATTTTCCTTCCATTAAGACAGATAAAACTGCACAGGGCAGAAAGAACACACAGACATTTGTGTCAAGAGTCTGCAGGAGGACACCCAGAGCCCTCTGATATTCAATGAACTCTCTATCCTGCTCTGCCATTTCCTCCACAGCACCCTGCAGACTTTTCAACCACTTCTGCAGTCTCCAACAACTCCACAGACTGAAGTTTGTACAGGATTACCTTGGCAACAACACTAAATGTCTTGATTCACAAGATGTGACTCTAAAAAATACTCTAAAGAATCACCTTGTTATTAAAAACTAACATGCATTTGATACCTGTGAAATCCTCCAAAACAGGTCCTGAAGTAACACGTGACGTGTCAGCCTTGGGGCTTCAACCAGGCAAGGGTGTCAAGTTTTATTTATGCAATTTTTTACATATGACAAATATCCCAAAGTGTAAACAGGGCTTTTCAAATCAGAGCACAAACCTGTCAGTGCCAAGTTTTGGATTTCTTCCAGTAAAAGCCAAAATTTTGTCAAAAAGAACTCACTTTGCCTCCTACAACAGAATAATAGAACTCTTAGTTATGGAAAACAGAGACTATTTCATGTATCTTGATTTAAATAAAGCTTTTGACACTGCCTTTGACATCCAACTAGAGCTGTTGTTGGGGGCAGTGTAGGGGAGCTGGAATGTGGAGCCACAGAAATCTGAGCCTGTGTCAGCCTGAGGTCCCCAAACAGCCCAGTGCCACTTGCAGGACAGAAGTGACACATTTGCAGCACAATCTCAGCTGAAATGTGTTGGCTCCAGAAGCCCTGGATCCTGCTTCTGATGTCCTCCATCATGCTGGGGGGCAGAGAAGCCCCAATCCCATCCTATCCTATCCCCAGTCCTGTCAGTGCTCTGTGACTTGGGACAGCTCGTGGCCAAACCCTGGCAGAGAAATACCCACATAAAATGAAATTGTTCAGGCAGCAACGGGCCTGAACACAACTCAACTGCACAAAGAAAGCACCAAATTTAGGTCAATAAATGATGTCTTTAAAATTCCCTCAGAATTAGAATTCATGTAATGCAACTCAGAGAGGAATTAATATCATACAGGGCAACTGAAGTGGTGTCAGATTTTAATCAAATGTGGTTTGTAATGTCAAACTGCCACCAAGAGCAGACATTTATGTCTCTCCTAAGGAGCTCAGCAAGAAATACAAACCACAAAACTGTCCTAGTTTGGCTGTTACATTAAAAATGCAGACACAGATAAATGGGGTCCATCCACGCTGCTCAGTGAATCCCAAATACAGCTGGTTTGGAGGGTTCCCAGGAGTCCATCTGAACCCCCTGCTCTGACCAGGTTTCTCAGGGCCTTGACTGCATGTGTCTTGAGTTCCTCCAAGAACAGGGAATTCCAAACTTCCCTGTTTGACTGCACCATCCCCACTGGGAAACGTTTCTCCTGTGAAATTCCCTTTTTTGCAGCCTTTCCCTGCCACCTCCACCTGAGCAGGAAGATGCTGCTCAGGATGGATCAAACAGTTCCACCACACATCACCCTGACGTGGTTCCTGCAGACACCAGCAGCGTGTTCAACTCATTCATGTCAAGATCTCGCTCCTGTACCGCTCTCACAAACTCACAACACGCTGAAAACCCCAACTTTGGCAGTATGAAAGCACAGAAATCCCACAACACACCACACTTGAGAGCTCTGAGGGTGACACAGTGCATCCCAAACGATGTTTTGAAACTGTTCTCCACACAACCTGGCATATTTGTTTACAGTCTCTGATTTTCTTCACGAGCATCACTCCTTTTTTTTCCTGGTGCCTGAGTACTTGTCAAGTGCCTTTCACAGGGGGTGACAGGGAACCATCTGCCTCCCCCCCTGTCCCTGTTGCCACCTGTTCTTTTGCAGTCCCTGAGCACTGAGCAGTCCCAGACTCCCTGGGCAGGGCTGGGTTACAGGGCCCGGCCCCGTGTTCCCTCCTGTCACCAGCACTGCACCTCCACGAGGAAACCCCAACACCTCCCTCCCCAAGGCTTGCACAGCCCACACACAGCAGGGCTGGAAAACCAGGACAAGGAATGGCTTTGCTGTCACTGAGTGTTGGTGTATCTGGGCCAGAACTGGGCTGACCAGAGAGGACTGGAAGCAAAAAAAGCTGGTTTTTTATAAAAAAAGAGCAAGGAGAGATCTGAGGGGGCTGAGAAAGGTCTTCCTTCCCTCTGGGATATGCTGAGTCCTCTGTGGTGGCATCTGCAGGATATCAGACCATCCATCTCTTACTCCACAAGGGGAGTAGAAGAAGAGGGTCAGTGAGATTCCCTTCCTTAAGGGCTCCTAAACTCCCCCCAGAAGGCAGAGCCACAACTCCAGTGAGACCCCCAAAGGAACTGAGGGTTACAAGGGAAGGCCAGGATCTGACACAGGGACACAACTTCAAATCCCAAAATATCTGGAAAACAGGTGAGAGGCTTCTCAACTCCTCTGCAGAATTCTACACCTGGAGTTCAGCACAGAGGATTTAACTCAAGACCACTGACCTGAATCTTCCTCCTTCCCTCCCCTCCCAACCCTCTCAATTACTAAGATTCATCCTAAAAATCTCTCCTAAAAATCTCAATGCCACAATTCTTTTATACACTCCTGACAAAGCAGAAGTTGTGGACTCTGGACAGCCAATCCATTTCCAAGGACACTTATTTTTCTAAATTTCTTAACAGAATTACCAGAGTTCAAAACAAAAGCCACTCCAACAAGCTTTCCAACTTAGTCAATTCTTTGCTTTATATTTTCCATACATAGCTTTCAGATGTACTAAAAGCTTTTCAGAACTCACCTCAAAACTCAAAGAGCCCAACCCAGAAGGTTATGTCTGATCCACAATTATTTGAAGCTTATTGTAGCAGCTGAGAGTCCCACATGGACTGGTCACACCCTCACACATCCCTGGGCAGGGGGAAATCACCACATTCCTGCTCCCTGAGAGCCCCAGACCCGGCCAAACACACAAAACCTGCCCTGGGAGCACATAACTGTTATTCCAAACTCCCTCAGGCTTCTACTTTCTCACTGACATTTAATTCATAAAGATCAAATTGATCAGCAAATAGAAATAGTTTGTCAACAGCCAGATGTTGGCAATTCCATCTGGGAAGGAGCAAACAGAGAACAGCCAGGGAAGGGATGTGCTGCTGCCTGGGAAGAGCTTTGATGATCAGTCAATCAACACTTTTTTCACTTTTCAAATTGACCAAGTTGGTATTTCTCATAATCAGGGATGAAATAAAAGGAAAAAAAAAAAAGCTCTCTGAATTAATGACTGAAATGGTCAGAGTAGTTTTTGCTTAAATTAAGTGTTTTGAATTTTCATAGCAAGGTTGCTGTCATGAAAGAACTACTACATGTGACACCTTCTCCCTCATCCTCTGGACACTGCTCCCTTCTTTGCTGTTCATACACAGTGGGAAGGTATTAAAATATCAAATACCTGTATTTTCTCCAGGTGTAAATGCCAGTTTCCATCTATCACAGCCAAGACACAGCACATTCATTCCTCACTGTGCCACTTCCTGCACCACAGCAAAATCCCACATACTTCCCTGTGGTTTTCTCAGTGCTGGAGAACAGCCCCCAAACCCCTCAGTGGTACAGGGGGTGCATTTCTAACACAGGGCAGGGAACTGTGATGGGACTTTGGGAGGAGGGGAAACCACCAGGCAAAGAGCAGCACAGGGAAAGGAAGGGGAGAGAGACCACAGGAACTCCAGGAGTAACAGTGACAGCCTTTATAAACCACTGCTGGGAACTAGGGGCAGGTACCACCTTGGGCAGGGCTGCAAAACCCAAGGACATTAATTATTCAGTATTTTTCAAATGTGGAAGATACAGAAAAAAACTTCCACTTGACAGATTTGGAAACCACTCAGGTGATTAATGCAGAGCAGAAATTAAATTAAATTACTTCTAATAATTTTTCTGGCAACCTGATGACAGCAGGGCAGTGCTGGATTCAGATTCTAGCCCTGCTCAGAGACTGGAATCCCACAGCTCCGTGGCACTGAAGCTACAGATCCCAGGAGAGGGCACCTGGCATTCCCCAAATAACTGTGGGCAGCACCTGCAGCTCTTCAGCCAGCAATGCAACACACCCAGCCCCCAGCAGGAATTCAGGAGCTGTAAGAGCACAACTATTCTACAAAACCATTGGAAACCAACTGGGAAATCTCCCTTCTGGCTCGTTCCTAACAGTTTACTCTCTGCACAAACCCAGGGATAGCAGATTCACACCTGTTCAAATTGCAAGTGTGAAGTCCCCTCCAACCACACCTAAGACTGTTTCTCCTAAATCCTCTCCATCCAAATAAAAGAGAAATCAGATTTTAAAACAATCCCCTCCAAAAAGCAACACCAAAGCCACTCCAAATATGGTTTTGTATTTTCTTGTCTCCCCTCATTCCTCTTACTCTTGGTTTTCTTCCTTGGGCTCTTAGAAATTATTTTTAAGAACTGTGTCACCTGAAAGAGTACAACAAGCTGATGCCTTAGTAATACTATTTATGGGGTTTTTTTGGTCTTCAATCATAATAATCATTATTCTGCTTTACCACCCAGCCATGCCATCAAGGTGAGCACTGACTGGAGCACAAGGACAAATACTTATCTCAAACTGCAGCTGTAACTCAACAAATGTGCAGCTGTGGTTTGCAGAAATTACAAAGTTGACTGTTTTTTGCACTAACAGCAGAAAAAAGCTTCTGGCTCTGGAATGACTTCAATGTAAAATTCTTTATTTGGGGTGGGCTCCCTAAGTGCTGCTTTTCCAGGTTTGGGATTTCAGTGACTGTTTCCATTTTGGCTATTCTGTAATTATTTTTGCACCTCAACCAGCAACCGCATTTTAGATTTCTGGCTGTAGTTTATCATTGCACCAGATATTTTCCAAAACACATGGTGAATCCTATAGAATTCCTTCATCTCCCCCCATAACTTTAAGTGTACAGAAGACAATCCTGAATCACTCCCCACGACTTTAAACACTCATCCTACTCCAGCTGACCTACAAATCCAACCCTTCCTGTGGAAAAGGTCCCTTGGAATGTCCCTCCCCTCTTTTGGCTCTCTGCTGTCCTGGTTTATCTTACCAAGATCGAGGATTATCAGCTGAGCTCCAGCCTGTGCATTCCCAACATCATTTTCTGCAATGCACTGGTAGAATCCTTCGTCAGACTTCACCAGACCCAAAACTTGCAGGTTATGTTCTTTCTGAGGAGCAAAGGGAGAAAAACAACACTTAATAAAAGGGCTGCAACTGCCAAAACAATGGTGTCATTAGGGCACGTTTGCTGTGACAGGAGGAACTTCCAACAGGAACAGGGAAAAGTATTTGGAGCTCCCATGAGATTTCATCTCCCTGGCACTCAATCCCCAGATTCTGCAGTACAAAAGCAGCAGGAGCTCTCACTAATGCATCGTTTTCTAGCATCACATATCCCTGCAGATCCAAACATTTCCCAGCCATTTTGGTGGTATTTTAAGCACTGACTGAACTCCCTGTTACAACCCCCCAACCCTAGGTACTCCCAATTATACAGCCATTAAGTTCTCAACTAGGCCTCAATAATGACTTGCAATACATCTAACATTTCCCTGTGGAAGCACCCATGTGCCAAATCTCACGATCCTCAACTAACTTACATTTCATCTCCTGCTGGAAATTGTAGTTTTTATGGAGCACAGAGGATGCAGGGCCAGGGTCAGTGGTGAGCCTGCACTTGGACAGTGTGTTGTCACTGTGTGTCTGTCTCTCCTGGGAAACCTAAGCTCATCAACTCATACAATATATACCATTTCTCTTCCAGGCCCCAGACATCAATAGAACAAAACCAGGAAGCAGATCCTGCAGAAGAACCCAGTTGTGTTTACACAGGAGGACTCACAGGGAGGCCAAGAGCTTAAAAACCTGGGAAATGTTCAATGCACTCACCACGATCTTGAAATAGTCGCTGGGGATGACCATGTCTCCGTTCTTGACCCACTTGACGGTGGGGGTTGGTTTCCCGGTGACCTCACACTCAAACACGATGTCCATGGACTCGTGGGCGTAGATGTTGGCAGGGCGCTTCAGGAACTCGGGGGCCACTGCAGGGCAGGGGGAGCAAACACAAAGGATGGCGTCAGCACCCAGAAAAGCAGACCTTAGGCTGGCATCACATGTGGGAGGAGCTGGCAGGAATCTGTGGGGCAGGGTTTGACAGACACTGATACAAACTGAGTTCCTTCCAGTTGCGTTTGGGCCAGGTTGGACAGGGCTTGGAGCAACCTGGGATAGTGGGAGGGGTCCCTGCCCATGGCAGGGGGTGGGACTGGATGGGCTTTTAAAGCCCCTTCCAACTGGGATCCAGTCAATATCTGAATTTGGAGAACACACGGAACAAGATATCAGCTGAGACGTATGAAGTGTGAAGTTAAACCTCAGGATGTTCTTGGTACTTAAGTCAACAGGAAAATAAAATTATATTAACAAAGACTTTTAAAAATGAATGGACACAAAACTAAGATGAAACTCCTCAGGCACCAGCACTGCCTTGTGTTCCTGTACAGAAATCCAGGTTCTCCTGTGCTCTGCATGAGCCAGAGGAGCTCTGCAGGAACAGCTCCATGCCTTTGGACACACCAAGGACAGACATGCAGGAGTGAGGCTCTGCATTTGATGCCACAGTAGAGCAGACATGCACCAAAGGTGGTACCTCTGGCTCCTGGCTGCCTTTCAAACATCCTTAAGTCCTCAGAATAAGATAAATTAAATTAAAGGCATTTAAAAATCCATACAAACTCAGAGATCTGGAATACTGTGGTAACGTGAGCCCCAAGTGACCAGTGCAGAGACGTGTTAAAAGCTGTCTGTGAACACATGTGACTCCAAGGACCCTTCAGCTGTGTCCGAAGCCTCTGCACTTCTTTACTCATCAGGCACCATCCACCAGGAAGAGCCTCCATCTATTGGTTTGGTTTGCCCACACTCCCCCACAAAAGGACATTTGCTTCCTGCTGTTGGCAGCTCTCATTGCTCAAGTTCCAGGAAAGCCCAGAGCAGCCTTTTGCCCTTTAATATTTAGCAAAGAAAGTCAATATGGAAGGGCTGTGGGGTTTAGACAAACAGTTTGCACGCTTGGCCTGTCCATGGCATTTGTCTCGTGCTGAGAATAAGGAATCCTTGTTTTACTTCTTGCAGTGAAACAATGGCAAAGGTTTGTAGGTGGATTTAATCCTTCATAATCAGAGAGATAGAGATGAGCTCCCCAAAAAATCCTCAGGTTTTGGATTATAAATTAAGAGAACACTAATATACAGAAATATTTGTTTATATAGTAAAAAGGTGGTTTAACTCCCAGATAAGGGTATAAACCCACACAAAGCTGCTCAAACCCTCACACAGCAGCAAAAGTCTGGACGGGGCTGAGTCCAGCTGCCTGTGACTTCAGACTTCCCCAAATTAGCCAAACATACCATAAATCCCACCTGAAGTCAGGTACTTTTGTGCTTCCTCTCTGATGGTTACCACCACACACAACTCTGACATATGAAAACTCTCTTCTCAATTCATTTGTCACCAAATTGCCATTATTTATTCCCTGGGGAAATTATTTTAATTTTTTATTCCTCCTTGGCATTTATCCTCAGCATTTTTATTTATGGTGAGCTGCACTGTTCCTCCCTCCCTGCCTTTGCCCTGGCTGGCTCCCCAAGCCGTGTTCGCTGTGCTCTGGCGGGACAATCCACCTCCAGCTCCTCACATCCCTCGGGATTCATCTCTGCAGCCCGTGGAGTTTCAATCATTTACATGTAATTTCACGTGTCTCACCAGTGGCTTGAAAAATGGCATCAACAGGGTGTTAGCACTAGAGCCAATCCCTTCCCCATTCATCCTGCACGTGCCCTTTCCAGAGGCATCCTCCCTCTGCCAGCCCCACACCGATCATGGCTCGTGGGCTGCAGCTCCTCGCTAATGAGTCACTTTGTTCCACCCTCCTTGATCAATTGCTCCTGTTCCCACCTCCTTTCCAGCTCTCTCCATGTCTATTCACACGCACTGATTCTTGCAATGCTTGCTTGTGCAGTTGAAAAAAGGGGATACAAACACTGGAAACGGTCATTTTTCCATGGACGTACAAACACTTTTATTCCTCTAATGTTTGTTACAGGTGGATTTTAATTCCTTGGCCACGTATTAAACTTGTCACAGGAACCATGACAGACACAGGCCAACAACGTTCACTGACAAAACACAGTCATGGAGTGGGTTGGGTTGGGAGGGACCTTAAAGCTCATCCCATTCCGTGGGCAGAGACACCTCCCACTGTCCCAGGTGGCTCCAACCTGGCCTTGGACACTCCCAGGGATGGGGCAGCCACAGCTTCTCTGGGCAACCTGTGCCAGGGCCTCCCCACCCTCACAGGGAGCAACCGAAACCCAAAACTGAACCCTAGTGAAGTTCTGGGATGATTTCTGTTTTCTCCACTAATGTTTAACTTGTAATGAAGACACTTGGATAGTATTCAAAATTCTCTGGCAACTGGTATGGCTTCAATTTGGGGCATCATCCAGGAGGAGGCATTAATATTCAATCATAAGATTCAGTTTTATTCTGCCACAAAAATGAAAGTTAACTAGATATCCTATTACCTACTCTCAATTAATTTTGATTTAGGTGATTAAGAATCTGAAACACATTATTTTTCCAAAGCAATTTTGTTTTCTGGCTTATGGAGCAAATGCCAAGCTGCTTACAAAGGGAGAATGCCATGAGAACTGCTGGCTTTATCAATTACTTCCCAGTTAATGAATTAATAAATGCTTCCACTTTTATAGTTTAACTGTGTCAGTGTTCAGCAGTAATACAATGCAAGTACAGATGCTTGTGGTAGAGAAGTTAAAATTGATAACCAGGGAGCAAACCAGCCAATTACCACATAAAATAAGATTTGTAAGGGAAAATCATGTGTTTTGATATTAAGCAATTAAACTTCAAAGACAACTTGGCAGATCAGCCCCCTCTGCATGTCAGCAAATAACTACTGGAATGGCAGGATGCTGGCATGGAATCCCACACACCCCTAGAGAGCCCTACCAAGAGTATCTGCCACCCTTTGGGAGAGCTGAGAGACAAAATATTTTGATCACAACAGTGACTAAAAGAAGAGATGAAAAAAACCCAAACCCAATCTAAATCAGCACTTGATTCAAACTTCTAAGCTACGTCCCAAGAAAGGTGAAATAGTTGGAAAATAAGATGCTCTGAAATGGTGGGAAGAGCTGAGGAACTGCACAGTGCACCAGGAACTGCACCCACATTGATGTGGAGCCAGGAATGGACGCTGGACATGGATTCCATTCCATGTGTACAGGTGGATTCCAGAGCTCAGCAGCTCTTGCCTGTTCTCCCTCATTAAGGCAGGAATTCTGTGCCCTTCAGGGCCTGCCTGAAATAGTCTCCTTGCAGCCCAGCCAGTGCTGCTGCTGCAGGTGAGACGGGAGCTCAGGACATTCCTCCTCCCCACGCCTGCAGGAGGAGCTTCCCTTCCAGCCTCCCAGTCCCAATCCAACACTTCCAGCCGAGCTGTAACTAAAAAGGGAAAACCCAATTTCTGCCCCATTAACTCCTCACAACTTTCACCTCAGTTCCAAGTACAACGAATCTCCCCCTCCAATCCCCAAACCAAAATGCTGCTGTTCTGCATTGGAGCTCATTTTAATGCACATTAACCTCTCCCAGAAGCCAAATCCCCTCCCTGTTGTTCCCCACAAGGAAAATCCCAATGGTGGCAAAGTTCTGGTGTAAGGCCTGAGCCCCAAATCAAACCCTGCAGACAGAGGTGACCCTGAGCACACAGGGCTGCTCAGACCACCGTAAAACATCTCAAAGGCTGCATTTTTAAACAAAATCAGACCAAAAGAGGGGGAGGCATTACTGTCCAGTTCTACCCAGAGCTCAGAGGCTGCCCCAGGATCTCAATTCCTCACAGATTTAAACAGCCTGTTGTGCATCAAGAGCACAGGAAAGGGCTCATGTGGACACAAACCCAGGCTGCAAATACACTTTAAAAAGACTTATTCTCTTTCTAAAAAGCATTAATATAATAAATAAGCTGTTGGTCCAAGCTCAGTCTCTGACAAACCCAAAATAAACATGACCAACTAGTGGGTCCAAAAAAACTCACAGAACGTTTTGGGTTGGAAGGGAAATTAAAGGTGACAAGTCCCAGGCCCTGCCACGGGCAGGAACACCTCCCAGTATCCCAGCTTGTCCAACCTGGCCTTGGACACTTCCAGGGATGGAAACACTTCCAGGACTACTCCAGTGTACTCTGGAGAAGTTCTGTAAAAGTCCAAGGCACACAAAGCACTGAAATGTCACAAGTGGATTTCCAAACAGGAACTGTCCAGGACGAGACTGAGAGAGCCATTTCTGCTCCCTCAGCCACCTGCAAACGTCCTCAATCCCTAAAAATCAGGACTGTGTTTTCCAAAGCCACACAACTGAATCACAGTTCCTGTTGCTTCTCCTCACACCCTCCCTTCTACACTTCTGTCCATGACAGTGTATCTCCAGCCATCCATTGCAAAAGCATTTTCTAACTCCGTAAGTTTTCACAGAGCCCAAATAGCAGACTAGATGGATTTTCACAGTGTATCTCAAATAATCATAACTTGAGGCTTTCTGGTCAAATGCCTCCCATTTATAACCCCATTTCTATGGATGCTGGGGGCAGAATCCCTATCCTGCATTTCAGGTGACAATCTGGAACACCAATGGTATTTAAACTGGATATTTTACCATAAAACCCATTTCAGATCAGCCTAACAGGGTAATAAGCCTGGAGGAATTTTATTTCCTGCTCCAGGGAGAACAAGATGTTCCATTAGGATATGCTACAAATCCTATTAGAATCCTTACAAACTTCATTTTCAGGAATGCAAGTTTGTTTCCAAGAAGGATGGAACTGCCATGTGACCATCATCCTGTTAATGCATCACCTCCTGCCACAGAGAAAATACATGGATTGATGTCCGACAGCACAACTTGTGATTAGCTTTTAATTCTGTCAGTTAATTGTACAAATTAGCTGGTTTTCTTCAAGTGCATCCTTAAGAAAACCAGAAATTTTTAAATGGAAACGAGGAGTCATACTCTTCCTTAAAAATGGCAAAGGTATATGGATAAGTACTCTGAAAAACAAATACTTAAAACCAAAATTAGGCAAGTCAAAAGTCTCCCCAATCTCTGGGCAGGGCTTAAAACACACTTAAAGCAGCTGCAAAACTTGCAAAGCAAACAAAGGCTGACAGGAATCTTTTAACGCACCCACAGGATACAGAAGTGCCAAACTAATACAAAAAACCACCACACCAAGACACAAGGTTCTACAAAAGTAAACTGCTCCATGCACAGTGATTTTTACTGCACCAAACCCAAAGCTGCAGTTTCTGGGGTAGTGCCATCATGTAATTAAGTAAATGGTTCCTTTTTTAATATGTATTTTGGAAAAGATGTATTTTGCAGCCGGCTCTGTGCCTGTGGCATCCTCCCGGTGGGAATTCCTTCCCAGTCCTTCAGCAGAGAAAGAGGGGCTGTTCTTATGTTCTCTAATGACCTCGTTAACCTCTGCTCATCAGCTGAAACGGCCCAAAATGAGCATTTAATGGCCCTTGTTTTGCTCCCATGGACTGTCTGGGGCTTTACAGCCTCCTCTGCAGAGCTGCTTCCAGGGCTGGAGAAGGGCAGGGGGAGAATTAATGGGAGAGCAAATATTTCACATCTACAGTGCAAAGTTTCCATTCAGACATTGTTAAATACCAACTATGCTTCAGAGGCAGCCTCTAAATAAGCATTTCAGAGGCTGAAACTTCAAAAACTCCAATATTCAATGATAGGACAACAATGGCAATGAATAGTACACAACAGTAAAGTAAAATTAAACTGATCCATTAGAAAAGATAAAAAACTCAATAGCTGCCCATTTCTTTTTCAAGGAGAAATAATAAACTGTAAATTTACAGAATAGGAAGTAATAGCATTAAACTTTGCAGGAAAAGGTCTGAAAAATAAGGACTTGATCAGAAATATGACCATGAACTCGACTCCCAGTATCGTACTGGAAAGAACTGGTCACACTGGAGGTGCAAGAGCAGCTCCCAAACCTCCTCCTCCACCCAACACTCAGAGGCCTCAGCCTCAGTGTTATTTGAGCAGCACACTGGAAGGAAAACATGAGCTGTGATTTACAGGAAAGCAGTGAAAATGATCAACGACTCAGAAAATTGGCTCCAAAAGAAAAATGGAAGGGCTGGATTTGGTTATTTGAGCAAAGGCAGGATTATACAGCCAGGGAACTGGACACCTCAAACAGGAGCTTAGCACAGAAATACTCACTGCTGCAGACAGAAAGACTGTGTGTGTGTGTGTATACTTACGTATCACTCTTGCACGGACTCACATTTGAATCTTTACCCTGTCCCAACTAAGATAATACTCCAGATAATCAATTGCTGCTCTTCCACATTGCTAAAAACCAATTTTTCTTCTCAGTACAAGCTTTAGTAAAAAAACCTGTCCCTTTAAAGCAACTTCTAAACATGCAGGAGGGTCTGTATCCAGCAGAGCCCTGGTTAAATGCTGGGAGTTTGGGATTGCAGACAACTGGGGGTCACGTGCACACCCCCACAGGGAACTGTCTGGGAAGTTCTGCAGGTGCAGGAGCTCTCTGAGCACCGACAGTCTGTGTTCTGTACCTGCCTCAGCACTTGAGACACCAATTCCAGGCCAGCCTCCCATCACAGCCCTGCAGGGCTGCACCCATCCAAGTGTCAGGGATGTCCAGTGCTGTCAGCCCTGCTCAGGAATGGGGTGAAGTGTTGGGAGAACCCACCTTTCCAAGGGGCCCCTGCCCTGTCCCCCCAAACCGCACCCAGACGTCCAGGGAGCAGAGGCTGCCCATCCACAGGGCATGTCCAGGGACGCAAAGGGCACACCCAGGGCAGGTGTCCAGGACAGAAGAAAAGCATAAAAACAATACATTCTCTTGGATGAGGGATTTCCTAAGAAAGAGGAAATACCTTTGTGTTTCCTCATTCTGGTTACATTTTGCCTTTCCAAGAGCTGCCTTCTGGATCCAGCTGAGCTCCACATGATGCTCCCCCAGAAAATTTACCAACTTTCACGTGTTTTGGAGTCAAACCACAGCACGATGGCTCTTGGTTGTTGCCAACCAAGATAACGAACATTCATTTCCTACTTCCTTCCCACACAGCACTCATGATTTTACAGTTTTACACGGCCCTGAGCAACCAGGTCCAGGGGAAGGTGTCCCTGCCCATGGCAGAGGTGGGGTTGGGTGGGCTTTAAGGTCCTTCCAGACCACTCCATAATTCCATGATCCCCGTTACATCCTCTCCCTGCTCTGGCTTTACTATACCCAAGACCTCTGCTGTGTTTATGAGTGGAGGGAACTCACCCCATCTGAAACACAGCACAGATCTGGACAGTGTCACACTGATTTGTCTGCTCAGGTTCATATTCCTTTCCTACCAATTCTTAATGTTTAATTTGCTTTGTAAGATCTTGCATTCTCTAAAGACCTACAGATTACAAGTTGAAGCTTTTCTGGCTGTGCAAACCCAGGCAGGTCAGAGCCCATCACTACATAAACTTCTAGAACAGGACTGACCTGTGTAAAGCACTGTGTGGGACACTGAACTTCCCCTGTCATTTAATTGCTTTATTTCTCCCTCACAAGGACGTGTTTCCAAGGCTCTGCACTGGCAGCATTTGTTATCACAACCCCAAAGAACTCAGACAGCAAAGTGTGTCACCAAAAAAAGCCCCTTTTCCATTCACTTTGAACAGACTCAGCGCAGCCCTGGCTCCGCTGATGGAACCAACACCTTATTCCCACTCTTTTAATTTCCTATCAAACAATGAATTCATTCCCCTTTATCTGCAGGAGAACATTCTCTGTAACTCCCAGCACTGGCTCCTAGAGAGCAACAGTGTCAGTAGGGTTCTGGGAATGGAAAGGCAACAACATCCTTCAAAAGGTTCTCAGTAGCAAAGCGTGGCTTTCTCCACACAAAAAATACATAAATGGATTCAAATGTCTCCCACCACTATTTTTGTCAACTTAACTGGTCCAGTTAACTGGATTAACTCATCCACAGTCTCCCAGACCTTTTAACAAACCTCTTGTCACACTGACCAGTATCTTCAGTCTGATTTTTCCAGTGTGCTAATTTAAGTGGTAGGTTACACAGCCCACTTGGGAACTCAGGATTTCACACTTCATCTCGCTGAGAAATGTGGAGTGAACACCATCTGGTCCTGGTGATCACTCACTGTTCACTCCAGGGATTTGCTTGGAAATATATTTCACCAGCTCTGCAGTTTCAGGTAGGATCTCCCTCCAGCTCCTTCTATTTGCAAAAATAAAATATAATTTAAGACCAAAGTCCCCAGTTTTGCAGAGAACACAGACAGCAAGAATTCACTTTTCTGCCTCAGGCCATCTTCTCCCCCTTTCTCTCCACACTACAGATCTGCTGACCCTGTCCCTGGCAAGCTCCCAGCTCCAACAGGCTTGGAAAAAACTACTATGAGATTTGTATGTTATTAGCAAGTGGCTGGAAGCTTTGTATTAATTTACTTGCAAATAACCACGAGAATAATAATTTCTTTCCCTTGTCATTAAGAGATTTCAGAGGTGGGTTTTTTCCTCTTTCCAACATAACTTTGACCTGGTGTTGGGCCCTCACTGTGAACATGTGCTGAGACTTTAACCTTTTCTTATTTTTAGTAAAATTCCTCAACATTTAAGATCCCCCTTTATAAGAGCTAACACTGATGATGATCAATGGATCACCCTGGAATGGCCATCAGTTTACAGCCCTAGTAATTACCCTAATAAATTTCAAATTCCATCTGGACTCTCCGTGACTGCAAGGCTTTACATCTCCTGTGGTGTGTGTGAGGTTGGCATTTGGGCAGAGGGTTGCTCAGGTCCTGGGGAGGGATGAACACTCCCCAACACCACCCTCTGAGCTCCCTTTATTCAGAGGGACACAGAGGCTGTGGCTGGGAACCCCTTGTGCCCATGTGAGCACATGGAATCAACCCCGGGGAGCTTGGGGAGCTCAACTCTCCCTCTCACCATTCTGGGGTCCTCCCCAACCTTCCCTGGGTGCTGTGCTCCCACACAGACCCTTCCCAGGCTCAGGGAAGCACAAAGGAGGTGCTGCCCCAGCACAGCCATGTCTGAAGTGGGAGTTGGAGCTGCCCTCCCACAGCAGCTGAGGGGTGACACTGCCAGCACTGCCTGAAGTCTGGAAAGTGTCACTGGGATCCCTGCCTGGCTTGGCCTGTTCTGCTCTCCCAGCTGTGCCTGGATGGACTGTTCCTGGGGGAAAACCACAGCTGGAGCCCCACAGAGCTGCAAGAGCAGGTGGAGCAACAGCCCAGCTCCCCCTGCAGTTGTAATTCCAACGTGTCCTGGAATGATGGACACAATGTGGGAGCTGTGCAGCCGCTGCACTCTGACCCACAGCACCCCAAGGGACTGGGAGGAGATGATGGCCGTGTCCCACACAGCTTGAGATGTGCCAGAACTCCCTCTGCTATTCCCTGCATGGATGGAACACTGAACTTGGTTCAAAGACCAAAGAACAGCTGCCTTTGGTGGTGCCAGATGCAGAAGGAGCAGCAATGGCCATGAACTAATGGCATGTTCCTCCTCTACTTCAGGAAGAGCTTCTTCCCATGGAGGGGGCAGAGCACTGGGACAGGTGCCCAGGGAAGAGGAGGAGTCTCCCTCTCCAGAGCCATTCCAACCCCCCTGGTCCTTGTGCCACCTGCTCCAGGTGACCTGGCTGGAGTGGGTGATCTCCAGAAGGCCCTTCCAAACCCAACCATTCCACGATCCTGTGACTTCAGAGTATTTGAGCTCACCAGTGAGTGTTTGCCCTTTACCACCCTGAATTGTCATGGCTCTGTACAACAGGTGAACACAGAAGCGAAATCCAGCTGTAGACAAATGTGCAAAATTCCTGTTTCCTTCTGAGTGAAAGCTTTTGCCTCAGTACCTTCTGCTCCCTCACCTCTCCTCCAGTGCTTCTAGTAAAGCCCCTCAGTGACCAGTTTTTATTCCAGATACCAAAGATTTAATTCCTTTTTGTTAAAGCTGATCCCACCCTTTGTCTGAGGCACAGTCTGGGATTAATGTGCTGTTATCACGTGAACTTTCCAATTAAGGAGGAACTCATGACAAAGAAAGAATGACAAAATACATTTCTATATTAAAATGAGACAACCAGATCCTATGTAAAAGCTTATCAGCTGTAATAAACTAACCCAGAGCTCATCAGAGGGTGTTACTGATTATCATTCAAAGCAAGCCTCATAAGAAACTTCTAGGACAATTTTTAGAAGTAAAAAGCTCAATCTAGGCATCAATAATGTAGAAGTGTTACATTCATTATTTCTCTGTTTTACTAAGCTCTCCTTCCCCAGCCCTTCTAGGAGAAATCAGGCCTGTTTGACCCTGAGTCTCCTCCAAGTGCCATGGAAACATCTGAATAACAAGAACGCTCATCAAAATTTAAACTTCTTACAGCGGCGCCAAAGGCAATGAAATTTTTATTGAATTCCAGGGCCCTCATTTTCCACACAAAGCACAATAAGCAGGAGCCAGCTCTGGGCATGACACAGGCCTGGAGCCTTCAGGGTCTTGTTTCCAATTTCCAGCCATTTCCAGCTGGAAGCCTCAATTCCAGCCACTCGTGAGCGATGCTGCAGAAGGTTCTGCTCAGATCCCTCCTGTCCCTTCCCAAACCCAACACCAACAGGGATCCTCCATCTCTCCTCAGACTATTTAGTGGGAGCACCTGCAGCACCATTCCAATCATTGTGAAAAATAAAAAGTGTTGCTGCAGAAATTTAGGATATTTATGCTGTGTACATATATACAAATATATATGAACAGCTACACAGCAAGGCCAGGGCAGCATGAACTGACATTTAATACAAAACTTTGTATGGCATTCCCTCTTCCAGAGTTCCTTCAGAGAGAAGATAACCAGGAATGCTGACAAGCTGTTCACTTTTATGATGACTTCTAACCCCATATTAATTGGTTTTGATTCTCAACCCAAAGGCCAAGTGGCACTGTACTTCTGTTTTCAGAAGAACAAGCAAAACCGCACAAATAAATGTGTGTTAAAAATGTAAATATAACTGATGCCTCCATTTACTGTGAGTGACACCCAAATACCTTCTTAAGAATTGGCCAAATCGGGAATATGGCACATTTCCCACTGGTATTTTCTTTCTTGAATTACATTTTTTCAAAACCTCAAATCCTATGTTTACAATTGTTCAGATAATTTTGATAAGTGAAGAAAAATAAAAGAAAAATTGAGCTTTCTGAGGGGTGACTGTGACCCAGGTCAGGGAGGGACAGAGACACTTTCCCTCACCAGGCACAGCTCCAAAGGGACAGATTAGGAGATGCATATCCTGAAAAATCAATGTTTAAGTGTCTCACACTGGGCACTACAACAGCTGGATACATTTCTACTTAATTTTTCTGTGTCCCAGTCAATTTTTAGATGGATTCAATAACACTTCATTTCAGCAGAGTGCAAAAGTACATTCATTAGTGGCCATGAATGATTCAGGTTCCATAGAGCTGAATACCAAAACAGGAATAAATATGGATTTGAACCAGGCATGATAAATAAATAATGGTACTATTCCCTGAATAAGGCAAAAAATATCAAATATTGAATATTTGCTCAATCAAGTAATGCTATGAAGTTTGTGCCCTGCACAAGGCAGGAAGATCCTGGGGAGAAACAGCAGGAGAACATGCATTTTAAGAATTTCATAACTTCATCCCATAACAAGGGGAAGGAGAAAGTGGCAAATTAAAGATATTTTCTTATCTTGGCACCCCCACAGTGGGGCAGTGCTGCTGCCACAGGCCACACAGGCCCCAGATTTTAAGATAATTTCCAATATTACCCCATTTGTTCACTGAATACAGATGTCCTCAGCTCACCTGGGGAAGAAAATCCAAACTAGGTCTGGGAACAGTAAAAATAACTGATGGGCTCAACTAAGCCCCTCATGTTCACCATGGTGTGAACTGTCCAACTCACAGGAACCAGGCACATCCTGGCACGAGGAAAAACATTTTCTTTCTGATCAAGTTAAAAATAAATGTGGAAAGTTTATGCTTTTTCATTTTTTTGTCTGGTAATGACAAATTCTGTAGTTGCCTTCGCACATCAATTCCCATTTATCCAATTGCTTTCATTTCCAGCTCAATGGATGCAGGCCTACTCCACATCAAAGTCCCTTCTAATTTACACATCCCCAAAACAACCTTAATTACAATCCACTTCAAGAGCAGCTTTGGTGTCAGGAATGAGCAAACCAGACCCTGCAGCCTGGAAAGAAACAACTGAAAGGATCCAACGAGGATCCCATAAAAACACGCCTTGGTGCTCGGAGGGAAGAGGCTCAGCCTTTCCCACACAAGCTGGGAAAAGCAAACTCAAAGGAATTCAACAGACTGGTTCAAAATAAAGGCAAAGAAGGTGCTGTTCCTCCCAGTGCCGTGGGATGAGGGCAAAGTTGCTTGTGGGAAGATGGATTAATAGGAAAGAAATCCATGGAGTGATCAGTAAAGGAGAAACTGTCCAGAAAAGCCTCAATCTGCAAATGGCTGGAGAACGAGCCATGACTCAGGGGCAGCCACAAGGATTCCTGGCCTCCAGTTCCATCCCCCCAGCCCTCTGTCAGGATCAGGGCTGGGAACACGAGGCCTTTCAGGGACGCAGCTCCCGCCGTGTTCACCTCTCATGTCACACCCTCTGTCTGAGGGGAGCACTTGGAATGCTCGCCTGCCCTCCAGCCCTGACACAGCCCCAGGATCACAGCTCCATCCCATGGGATGCTCCTGACACGCATAGGATCCCGAGGGAAGTGGCAGCTGGGCCAGGGGAGGGTGAGGGGGCCCTGGGCAGCCTTATCTCCAGGGAGTGCAAAAGGGATTTCAGGACAGACCCCCTCGGGCCAGTCTGGGACTGCAGGGAACAGACCCATCCTGGACACTGCACCACATGTAAACTGCTCTCATGGAATGGTTTGGGCTGGAGGGACCTCCAAGCTCCTCTGGTTCCACCCCCTGCCATGGCAGAGATGCCTCTCACTGGACCATTCCATGGGAAACCTTAAAAAACACCTCCCTGTGCCCAAAGATCTAGAGCTGAGGTAGTGCAGGATGGACTTGAATTGTGTTTCTCCTTCCCTGTGACTGAACAGAAACACCACATCACTGTGCTCTACCAAAATCCTGATTTCCCTTTTTTCCCCTAAATGGATTCTCATCACTTAAATTCACAAAGATACAAAATAAACTTGGGACAATCTGCCAACTGTACCATTAGTTTGCATAAAAATATTCTAATTCATCTCCCAGCTCTCTAGAATTGCTCAAGTTGGAATCTGGGGTTGCTTCCAACACTGCACAGGTAGGAATTTGCCAGGCTCTTTTGCCTTTCCAGTCTTTGCTTATCCTGAAACACAACTCAGCACATAGTTACAGCAGCAGGAATTCCAGACAGGAATTCAGAAAAGCACATACCTCAGTCATATTCCTTTCTCTTAAAAAAAAGTCCAGTAAGTCTGGGGCTCTTTAAGGATGATAAAATGAGGCAGGTTTTATGGATTAGGAGCACACCTCAAATCCAAAGACATTTTCAAAGGCTGTAATATTCTACAAAATAATTCTTCCTGGCAAACAGAACCAGGTTGCAGAGCATTCACATATTTAAAATGAAAACTAAGAATAGTTCATAGATTAGGAAGGTGTAGGAGTCTCCAGCACCCATTTTCAAATTAGTAAATGAAACAGTGACCACTCTAACAGAAATAAAGCACCAGAGCAGCCCCCCAGAGAGAAGCTGGCAGGAATTTCTGAAGACTGTCTTGGAACATTCAGGGGTTTTTGGCAAGGTGGTACAATAATGGATCACTACAAAGGTAAAGCTCCTTCAAAAAAGGTTTCACCTATCTGAGCTATTCTAGGCAACCAGAAAAACCAGTTCAGTTGGAAATGACCCCAAGATGACCCAGCCCAGCAGTGCCAAGTCCCTCACCAAACCACATCCAGAATTCAAACACTTCCCTTAATAGGCAGCATTCTTCTGCACTTCCAAGAAATTTCTCTTTTACTTAGAAAACAATGATTAACAATTATAACCCACGTCAAACTAAGAAAACCAGGTCCAAGTTTTGCACAGAACCAGCTTAAGATTGAGAGCACAATACTTTGCCCAATACCCAAAGCCCTGCTTTGCTGCTGCTGTGACTGACATGAAGCTGCAGAGCTTTGCTGACACCAACACCAGTCCATGGAAAGCACTTGAGAGGCTCCACCAAGGCTTTATTCCTTGGGAGCTCTTGCTTACAATCAGCCAAATTTGACATAAGTGGTTAATTGTGGAAATCTCAGTTCTGCTGCTTGTACAGCAGCTGCCCGTACTGTTCTGGTTGCAATCAAAAGGAGGAGCAGGGAGATTAGCAACTCTGAAATCACTCCTCTAATGGTTAATCACACTAATGATCGTTTAAGCAAATTAGCAGAGCCATGCAAGTGCAGATTAGAGATGTGACTGGAAGGGAATCCACACTATACCAACAATACAACACCACAGCTCCTGGAGCCCCAGAACCTACCTAACAAATCCTCCTTGCCAGTTCCACAAAGCCTCCAGTGCTTATTTGCCCTTCCCACTCCATGCAAATTCCTCAAAAACAAAGCTTCAACTAATTACCTAAAGCACAATGACTTGACCCTTATGGTTTTTTAATGCAGCAAAAAGAATGTAACAGGATAGTGGTCATGAACTTTTATTTTTCTATTATCTTCTCACTAGAAGCTCCTTCCCAATATATGGTTTCTTCCCTCTCTGAGGATTCCATGATGTGCTAGAAGAAGCACAAGATAAACACTATAAATCAGAGCCATGTTATTGTTGACATTGTCAGTAAATAAAGTTATTAATTATACATGTACTGGGAAAGCTGAAGAAAAATTATTTGCCCAAAGAGGAAGGGAATGGCAAAATTATATTTTAAAAATTCTCCCTGAAGTGTCACACAGAGCTTATATAAATCACCAGAATTTAGTGAAATGTGTATTCCACAGCACTGACTCAGCTCTCTGCACTATGAGCTGCTATAAACTCACCTCAAAAGACATTTTCAGTACAGAAAATTGACATATTTTAAATTGTCCTTCCAGCCTCTGTGGTCCTTCACTGAGCACAAAACCTCCTTGAGCTTCCAAAACACAGAGTGTGGGCTGGAGACACCAACTGCAGCATCCCTGCCACAGGCCCACGGAATGGGTGGGGTGCAAGGACCTCCACTTCCATCCAGTCCCAGTCCCTCCCAGGGAGGGGGCAGCCACAGCTCCTGGGGGCAGCCTGTGCCAGGGCCTGCCCACCCTCACAGGGGAGGACTGACCACAACCCTGAATGTGACCATCCAGCCCCTTCTTCATGCACTGCAGAGACCAGGAGGTGCTGCAGGACAGTGTCACAGGCCTGGCACAAGGCAGGTGACAGCAGCTGCTCTCCCCTTACCCACCCACCCTGTCACCTCACTGTAGAAGGGCCACCAAATTTGCCAGGCACCATTTGCCCTCAGTGACCCCGTCACCAACCACCTCCCTGTTTTCCATGAGTCCCAGTGCAGTTTCCAGGAGGATCTGCTCCATCCTGCTGGACACTGAGATGACACTGACTGACCTGTTGTTCCCCAGGTCTTTCACAAAATATATTCCATCAGGATAAACAAAGATCAGTAATTTGAAGCTGGAGCTCCAAAATACTCCTGGAGCCTGACGAGTTACGGAGCACGAAGCACAACTATTTTCAAAGGCTGCACCTCTTTCAAGTGTAATTCCACTCTACAACATTCCTGTGGAAAAAAACACACTGTCCTGCTCAAGGGAACTGCTCTTTCTGTTTACAGATCTGGGCCTGGGCTGATTACAAGGACTTTGGGGGAAGGTTTTGCACCTACTGCACCCACTTACTCTTTCTCAAGAGGAATGTTCAGCGAGCCCACGTTCTGTGCATTCGCTCACCAGTGGTGGGGAGGTTCCAGGGGCCCTTCCAAATATTTAACTTCTGATGAACACAAATATCTCTTTTACTCAAACTGTATTCACAGCACAAAGTCCTTTACTGAAACCAAACCATCTGATGAGGAGTCAGAGGTACATAACCTGGGCAAGAGGACAAGGAGTGCTTTGAATCACCACACAGGAAAGCAATTTATATCCTCACCTGTAAAATGCTTTGTTTAATGTTCTATTGAGACTACACTTCAGCTCCTGAGAATGTGGAATGTGATTTCATACATGAAATCTTTGAGTCAGCACTTGAAAATTTGTAAGACCAGTGGAGGTGCCAGAAACCAGGACTGCTTAGAAAAATAAGTATCCTTCTGCCATTCACTCACCCTTAACCAGCCTCCTGTGAGCCCTGTTTCCTCCTATCCAGCATCATGGATGCTGTTCCCGTCTCCCTATAGGAGTCCCTCCAGCAGCCCTCAGAGAAGGGCACCTCCGAGTGCCGCTGAAGAGCAAAAAAAACCTTCATTTCACAGCTCACAGCTGCCTCAAAGGCCTCTCCTTCTCCACAGACACCACAACAAACCCCTGTTTACTCCAGGAATCCAAACTCCGCAGTGGTTTTATTTTAATTATTCTCCTCACGAAGACAAACTAATTAAGTGCAAGACTGCGGAGGGAATAAGCCACCACAGATAACAACCCTCCTCCTTCCCACAAATTACTGGATTGTTTCATCTCTCTAACTTCAGGATAAACTTCCCTGCCAAGGACCAGAGTTTGTGTAATGAGACAACCAGTAGCAGCAATAATCTGGCTCCCATTAGAGAAATCAATTATCTGGTGGGATGAAAGTCATCTTAATGATCATAAAAATTTAACTTGAAAGAAAGTATGTGTTCACTTTATGGGACAGGCTCTCCTGGGAGCGATTTCAGGAATGCCTGGGGTCCTGCAGCAGCTCCAGTTTAACATCACCCTCAGTTTTCATCGTGAAATTTGGTGGTGCGAAAACAGTGCAAAAGTTTATATTGAAATGGACCCCCCCAAAAAAACCCAACAAAAAACAAACCCCATAAATTCAAAAATATAACTGAAGAGCTTGAGTCAACCAAGTAAAATGGAAGGATGACCCTGATACACAGAGAAAAATACCCACCATTTAGGGTACAACTCCTATAAAAAGAGCTCTCACTTAGAGAAGAGAAGGCATTTTAATGAGCTGTTTGTTCACACATTCACATTACTGGGAAGTCTTTGGCATGTGCAACTTAAAAATTACTACTGAATCTTTCAGCTTTTAGTTTGGAATTCAAATTCTGTCATCTCTTTTTGACAGGGAATAAAACCAACATTAAAACCCCTATAGCCTACCTCTGCTTGAGATCTACTGTATCCTTGAATCCTTCCAAGCACCCAAAGGTACTTGGAACCATGAGCCCACTGGGCTCAGCCTTCCTTCAGGCACTGTATGGAAAATACACTTGAAAAGTAGTAAATCCTATGTTGGGTGAAACCTGTTCCTAACTGTAAAGCACAGTTTCAGTCTGGAGACAGACAAAGATGTAAATATGAAACCTGGGCAAAATCCTGTATTTTCTGTAACTGCCTCTCTGGGCCAAAGGCACCGACACCAACCTCAGCTTATTGTTGAAGAAACCATTTTGGGGAAAAAACTAAAGCAGCAGCTGGTTCAAACCCCCACTAATATGATCCTGATTTATTAGACATTCTAGCTGAAAGAAAACCAGCTTTTACAATTCCCTCAGTTCAATATCAGTTTCAATGCTGGAGATATTTAAGACACTGCTGCTTAATTTAGTAACATTTTCATTATCCCCAAGGATTACTCAAGAACATTTACAAGGAAAACCATTTGTGTGAATTGGAAGGGTTACTGATAATTTGGTTTTGTCTTTCTTAATGGTATTTTATATATTTATATATATATCACAAAGAGGTGCTTTTGAATTCCAAGTGTGCCTCATCCTCCTGGCATGTGCAGCTCCCAATCCAAATGCAATTCCATTATGGACACAGCCCAAAGGAGCTCCTCTCTGTCCTCAGTAACCAAACATAGACTGTCCAAGGAATTACAGATGTTTCATGAAAAAGAACCTCACGACTAGTGGTTGTCAGGTGTTTGGAAAAAACCCTTTTTAAGAGATAAAGCCTCCCTTGCACCACAAGCCTTCCCAGACCACTCCAGACAGGTCATCCCTGGGATGGAGCCCAAGCCCAGACCTGCCACATCCCTGGTCCTTCCTGCCAGGCAGCAGGAGGTCCTGGCTGTGGGAAGAGCACGTGCTGCTGGGTCTGGATGCAGCAGGATTGGGACATTCCCAGTCACGGGTGATCAAAGAGCAGGACTGATGCCAAGGGGACACATCCTGTGCCAGCAGCTCCGAACTGGATACACCCATTTCCAGTTCCTCATCCTGGCCTGCCAGGGGGTGGATATGCCTGGGGAGAGCTGGGACACCCCTCACTCACCCCCTGTGGAGCACAGTTTAAACCACAACACATCTGTTATTCCAGGGGGTGCCCAGTCTGGGGCCTCCACACCCCCATGGACCTGGAGATGCTCCATACTGGGGTCACACCTCAGCCCTGTTCTCACCATCAGCTTTCAGGGATCACCCTGGGCTTGTCCTGGTCACAGGAATAAGACTCTGATCATACCCAGCACAAGGCACTGGCAGCAGCTGCCTCTGACAGCAGCCCCAACCCCAGGACAGGTTAGAAAACCATGCCAGTCCTGATCTTCCCACTGTTCTCCCTGTTTGGGCACAGCAGCAAGGCCGAGATCAGGGCTTGGCAAGGCTCCCTGAGCTTCTCCCACCCCAGATCTCCCTGTTCTCCAACACCACCAGTCAATGCTAAACACTTGCACTGCTACCAGGGAATGAATCCTCCTTCAAATTCCTGCTAAGCTCATTCAGGATTTTTGGAAATACAATTGAAGGAAGCAAATTTTTGTGCTCTTATGAAGAACCGTGGCAAACTCTCTTTAACAAGTTTGACTGTCCTGTGCTTCTGAAATACAGCAGGGACTGGACAAATGTTCCTCCTGGTCTTTGAAAAACATCCACAGACCAAAAACACATTTCACAGCAGTTCAACTCCAGAAAAAGATTTAGACACTGAGAGGAACCGAGAGGTTCTCCTGAGCCCAAGTCCTGTGGGCAACAAAAATCAGACCAGAGCCTTCAAACACACAAGTGTGGTTTTTGCATGATGCAAAGTTCTGTGGATGTTTCTATTTAGTATTAAAAGTTACGCATCTCATTTAGATGGGCTCTTTTGGTGTCCAGGTAAACCTGAATAGTGATGCAGCTTTAAAATAAGTCTCATCTCCTTCCTATCCCATGTGTGCATCTGAATACGTGTTTAGAACCTTTTCACTGGCACATCATCCTTCAATACAAAGGGTTTAGAAGCAGAAATTCCTCAGAAACTACACATATTCATGTCTAGTTGAATTCACAAGTAAATTATACAACTCCACTGCAAAAAAAAGATCACTAACCCAATCTCACTGCATTTTTGGGGGTAAGAAATAACTCACAAAAAGCCACGGTGTTCTTTTCACTTCCACCAGCTTCCCCAAGCAGAGCAGCTCTGGGATCACCAGGAAGGACAAAACTTTGTCCCCCACAGGAGACTTTGGCAGCATCTCCTGAATCTCTAATTGAGCTGCAGCCGCTTACCAAGATACAGCTCTGAGCTTAATTAGAGCCAGAAATCAATGAGGATCGTCTTGAAGGTATGAGAAGGGTTTGGGCAATATTCAGGGATGGTTCAAATTTCTCCCATGGCATTGTTTCAATAATAACAAAAGCTTAATGCAAAAATGATCCAGACACTACTCTGCTGCTGCAGGATTTAATGCCACAATTTCTGGAGCAGGATGGCACCAGCTTTTATCAAAGCAGCTGCCACAGAAAACACTGGAAAGAAGTCCAAGTTTGTCCACATTGAGGCTCTTCCTTCTGCAGCTGCTTTGGTTTAATTTTAAAAGAAGTCTTGACTTGCCTCACACATCCAGGTACGTTTTCATTTTATTTTAATAACAGGTCACATATTAATAGAAGAATAGCCACAATAGCTTTTAAGCCAAAATCTTCAAATAAAAAGAATAATTACCTGTCATTGATAACCCAAATGCTTCTTGTCCTAGAGACCCCCACTGCACCAAGAGCAATGGAACAGCTCACGCAAAGCAAAGCATTACCACCCAGCCCTCCCACAGAACACAAATAAACGTTCCTTACACTGCACCAACCCTGCAATACAGGTATTTCTGCTAGAATAAGGTTTACCTTTAGCACAAGCCTCTTCAGCTCTATTGAAAGTATTTCCAGCATTTCCTTTCAAAGCACAAAGTTAATAATTCTGTATCAAAGCACTTCTGCATTTGCTTTTTTCCTTACAACTTGTTCTGGCAGCAGAGACAAGGCAGGGCTCAGGCTATGGCCACATGCAGCCTCAGATTTATCACTACAGACACTCCAAATTCAGCTTTAATTTTAATTTTTTTGTTACGTTAACACAACGACTCAGTTAATGCCAAGCATTAAAGATACACTATCAGACACTGAATGCTGTCCTAGACAGCAAAAGCCAAATTTCTGCTATTCCAAAAACTCACTGAAAGGGAGTAAGAGACAACAACAATGAGCAGCTCTGACTCTCTCCCCTCCAAAGATAGGGGTCCTTTATTTCAGAGCCTTCAGACCTGCCACATCCATTTATAAGGGGAATGAAAATGGCAGTGGTTTTGGTTTATTATTTTCTGCTCCATTATTAGCTGCAGTAAATATTTCAACAGAGGAAGAGAACTCTCTCAGAGCCCACTTTTTCCCCTCAGCACCAAGACAGGGGCAGGAAGGCCACGAGGTGACCTGACTCCAGCCCTGCACTTGCAGAAGTCCCAGGGGCACTGGGCACTGCCATAAATCTGAAATATTGCCCAGATGAACAATGAACTTATAACCTTCCCACCAGTGAAGTGCCACCCTGCTCTTCCCAGCTGGCTGGGGGCTGAACACGCTGGACACAGTCACTCCCTGCTTCCCAGCTTTGCTGCCAGCACTGGCCACTCTGACCTAAGGAAATGCTGTGGATTCTTTCATGGCTGGGGAGAGCAAGACAAACGTCCCCAGTGCTCCCAGTTCATGACACATGTTGTAAATAGAGCTGGAACCAGCATGGGCAGAGCTCTGTCGGCAGCCACAATTCACCCTGCAGACACCAAATTCCTGCCTCCAGCACAGGGGAGTCCTGCCCTGGGCCTGGGATGACACTGGCTTTTGGCACCTAAGGAAAAGTGAGCAGGTACAAATGTGCACACACAGTTTGTCCATTTGAGATCTGGCCCTGCAGACAGACTGACTCAAAGGTGGGATTCAGCAGCCTCCAGCTTTAGGGGTGAGGATCTCACAGCTGCAGGGGCATTCCATGCTCTCTTCTACATTAAACCATTTCTCAAATGTACAGTCTAAGATTTGGTGTGAAACCAACAGATCCATGAAATCTCCAGTCAGTGAATCCTACAGGAGTTTAGGTTGGCAGAGACCTTAAAGCCCATCCAGTCCCACCCCCTGCCCTGGGCAGGGACACCTCCCACTATCCCAAGTGGCTCCAACCTGGCCTTGGACACTCCCAGGGATGGGACAGCCACAACTTCCTTCCAAAGTGAAGGGAATTCTCTGAACTCTACCTCCCACATGCATTGTAGATAAAGAGATGAGGACACAAATCTGTGTAATATCCTTCCAGACCCCTTAGTACCTTTGTAGTTCAAGTCACCATTTTTCTGATTCAGTCCTCCAGTTGCTGTATTTAGGGAAATGAAATAATTTTTAAACCCTAGCATGAGGGCAATAGAAGGCTCCTCTAAAACCTTCCATTTATGACCCAGAGGTTCAACTGTGAAATACATGATACCATGAAGTGACACCAACAGAATCCAAATCACTTCATTAGTTTAAGGTCCCATTTATCCAACTTCAACATAAGAACCCCAGGAAGTCCCAGGGGATGACTTTACACACCTGCAGGCAGCTGGGACTGAGCTTTCTCCAACCATCTCCCACAGAGCTTCCACCAAACCCAGAGTAAAACCGGGGTATTTCACATGCCAGCAGAGCACAGCCTGGGGTGAGACCCCTGAGGGGATCCCCCCCTAAGGATGGTCAGGAATTCCTCCTCTCTGCCATCCAGGAAGGAGTATTCCAGTATCCAGCCTAGGTGGCTTGTTGGGAGCACACCAGAAACATGTGCTGCCTTGCAGGGTTTTACATCCATGGGAAAGGACATGGAAAAGCTGCTTTTGGAGCAAAGCAATTTGTAATGAGCATCCCTGTCAGTCTATGCACAGTTTAACCTTACAGTTGGATAAAGCTGGAAAATTCAGTCAATCCATCCCTGGCATTGCTGGGGAATGTCAGTGAAGAGGCATTAACAGGAACCTCTTTTGACTTTCAGTGCCACCTTACCCCCTCAGCACAGATTCACACACATCCCACTGAATGTTCATAGTAGGAAAAATAGATGGGCAGCCTCAGCACAGCCCTCATGTGCTGCTGAAACCTCCCAACAGAAAGCCCTGGGGCTTCAAGAGGAGAGGCAGAAAAAATAGGGGAGACAACGGAATTAGTACCAAAAAAATAGATTTCTTGTCTGGAATTGTGCCAGACTAATTTCCAAGAACGGTAGAAAGACCTTAAATTAAGCAAAATCATTCTGCTATGAGGTGTAAGATGGTAATTTCTCTAGTCCAGTGATCAGATAACAGTTACTCAAGCCATTCAACCCTTCACCAAGGCACAGTAATGCAGAAATACAATTACTGCCCACACTGACCTCTCCAAGGAAAGGAGAATTAAGATTAGAACTTGACAAGTAAAATGCCACTATCCAAAATGCATTCTGTAGTCTTATAATACTCAAGAATTAAAGGATTTTCTTTCTAGTGCCAGGTATGTAACAAAAATTCAGCACAGAAGTGGCAGAATATATTCTAAATCTTTACAACCAGCTGAAGGAATCTTTTGTCTGAGTTCAGATGAGGAGCAGAAGAGTTCTCTCCACAACACTTCCATCCCCAGTGACTGGCTGGATGTCCTACATTAAGGCCATAATCTCACTCTTATCCATGACCTGCTTAATTGCATCGTATCATTACTGGTATTAATTGCTGCCACTGCCCATAAAACACAAAGCCAATGTCTGTGAAACAGAGAGGCTGGAACTGAATTAAGCAGCACAGACCGAGCTGTGTGAAACCATCACCAAGTGGTCTGAAGCCCCAAGCATGTGAGTATTTCTAAGAGCATCAAATCTTTATTCTTTTGGCCCAAGGTTCATGGCAACAAAACATTGGGGTTTTTTTGCATGACCACAATTTTTTGGCTTTCAAACTGCTGTGAGTCCAAGGACTTCTTTTTGGTCCCAGAGGTTCTTGTCTATATAAAGCCTTCATTAATAGTCAGTCAGTGATTCAATTTATCCATCAGACCTCCTTTTCAGAGCAACTCTGTAGCACCAAAATCCAGACTAAAACAAGTCAGTTCAGCTCTCACAAGGTCCCTGTACATGTGAAACATTCACACCTGCCATGAAGACCCAGCTGAAGGACTTAAACCCTTATTAAAACTCAAGTAAAAAAACTTACCTCATGGAACGTGAGCAAGGCCAAGCAGCCACACTTGTGCCTGTCTATCTCCTTTGCTTACCAAGTCTGCTTTATTTACTTTTTTATGTAAAGCAAGATGTCTTAAAAACAGCATTATCAATATTCCAGTGCTGTTTCTAGTAAAAACAGCTTGCAAGAGTAAGCAAAACAAGTTATGCACACAATGTCAGCCTATTACTAAACAGCACATCATCTTCTTGCAAGTTCCTTGAAATTAACAATTATATTTAAGGATTATGAAAAATATAGATGCCCTTCCCAAGGAAAACCTCAGCTGTAGCACCACAGATCAGCTTTTAGATGTGATGAGCCACACTGTGGCTTTGTCCTGCTTTAAACAACCCCATTTAGCAGTGTACGAGCAGCCTGCAACGACACCCAAGCTGCATTATCTAACCCAAATCCTCATCTGACTGCAATCCAGAGCACTCTGAGCAACAAGGCAGCACTGTAACACGGCTGGAGCCTGGTTTGTTGGTGTTGGTTCGGTTTGCCTTGGTTTTCAGGGGCCTGGGAAGCCCGTTCCCCGGGGGGCTGCACCCACCTTGCACCGTGAGCTCCGCCTGAGCCGCCGCCGTGTCGTTGCCGCTCTCGGCGATGCAGGTGAAGGTGCCGGCGTCCTCCTGGGTCACAGCCCTGATCTCCAGGGAGCCCCCGGCCAGCAGCTGGAACCGCCCGGACCTGGAAGGGGACACAACAGGACACAGGGTCACTGCGGGCACACCCCACGGCCCCGCTCACGGCAGCGGCTGCAGCGACACCACCGGCTCCCAAACCTCTCCCCTTCACAGCTCCAGTGCAGCCCGACCCCATCAATCCCCCCCGAGCAGCTCGTCTTTCTGCACTTGCAGCTTCAGTTGTTCTTAATTAAATGTGAGCCGAGGTATTTAGTCAAGAGCCACCAGACCTGGAGAAAAATGAAGCGCCGTAGCCACACGATTAAAAAAAATGCCTTTTGCAGATGCAGCTGGAATGACTTATTGAGTGAATGTAACGTGACAGGCTCCTGCCTTCGCAGCAGAAGGAACAGTACTGCACATTGTACCATGTGTAGGAACCGGATTTCTGTGAAAAGTAATTTCTGCAAGGGGAAGTATTTCAGAAAAACATAAGGGTTAAAGAAATCCAAAATACAAACTCACCAGGTGACAAAGTGCCTGCACAGAACCTCCCTCTCTGACTTGAGAAGGGTGGAGCAGGGGTTTCTAATTGAGCCCTTATAAACGTCTGCCTTTGATGCTCTTAATGCCCAGTGCAGCACCCTGAGCTCCAGCCACACCCTTCTCCCACTGCAACCATCACTGACCATCTTCCCCCACAAATCTGTACAAGACTTTGCCAAGATCCTTCAACACTTCAAGTTTCCACAATAAATTGCCAAAGACCCCAAGCCGATCATTCCTATTTCCAGCTGGAAGGGTCTCCCTGGGAGCCTCCAGCCATGGCCTGTGGGCAGGAAGGGACTGGATTCTGTCAGAAAAGGAACTGAAAAGTACATTACAACAATGAATTCTGGTCTCTACATGGAGTGGTCAATGTAACAAAAATCAACCTTGTTCTTTCTCCATGTGACATTTTCCTAAAGTTACTCTACTAGTACCAATCTTCACCTGCTTGGAAAGGGAGATTGGTGGGACATGTCACTAATTACCACATAAATATTGATCTATGGTACTACTGCAGTTGCTGATCCAGTGTCTGATTCAACACATTTAAAAGCAGAGCAAACAAATCCATTCCCAGAATTGACAGAAACCAGTCTGAAACGCACCCAGAGAGATGTCCCTGCCCAGGTGTTCCACAGGGAAAACACTCCTGTTCCCAACAAGGAACAGGAGGAGCACAAAAAGGCTGGTCTGGAAGAAGTGCAGGGAATTTGATTGAAGATGTGAGTTTAAGAAAAAAACATAAGAAGAGCTTCCCAAATGCTGGGAATGTCACTGGGACTTATGTGTGGGAACAACACCTTAGACAGGGTGAGGCTACACTAAAACCAGGCCTGAAGGAAAACACAAGAGTGAGACAAGCCTGGACCTTGACCTTCCAGACAGGAAGTTTTCTACCTTATTTTACTGTCTAAAACAGCTGCTTGGCTTATTTGTTCTTGTGTTTGTGGGGAATTAACCTGAGCACCAAAGAATGTGCTGAGGGCTGGGAGGAGAACAGGGAGAGCTGGAGCCAAGTGGGGCATGTGCTGGATGGGACAGAAGGAAACAGAGTCCTTGGTGATTCCCTCCACATCCATTATGTGGAAAAATTCTGCCCTGAAAGGAAAACTGCCTTTGTAAAAAAGTAAAAACATCTTAATTCCGTAAAGACAACAAAGCACTTCCACAAAAGAGGGAAGAAATCAGATTTCAGACACTGGAGACAAAGAATCAGCTTAATATAAAAGTGATAACATAATTTGAAGTGTCAGTAAAAACAAAGGTTGATCATTCAGATGTCAGGGAAGGGGAGAATCGTATTCCAGCCTTTCCTCTGCATTCCTTACCTCCCTGCCTGACACCCCATAGCACAGCACTGCTGAGCTGCCCTGGATGCCTCACTCAGAGGCTTTTTTGTGCTTCATTATCACGAAATAAAGCAATCCTTTATTAATTTACTGTAGTCAAACAGCCAGTTGTACCCTGAGGTTTTGGGCTTTTTTCCCCTCTTTGAAATTACTATTCCCAAAACATCTTCTAATCTATTTGCTGTCTCGATAAAGTACAGCAGATAAAATGAGACAGTAAATTAGATTATTTTGTGGAATCTACTACCAGAAAAATCCCCATAATTACTCTGCTATGTTTAACCTTTCCTGAGCTGTAATTCACTTGGTAGCAATCACTGTGAGAGCCCTGCAAAGAGTAATTGTGCAATAATTAAAACACCCCACATTCGTGGGGAACATGAAGGAAAACCCTGGAATATGGATGTGAGCACACAAGTTCAGACAGCAGCAGCATAAAATGAAATGTGACCTCAGCTCCTGGAGGAAATTATTAACTGGACAACCAGATTGTGGTTTTCTGCAGCATTTTTTGCAATGACATAAAATTTTGCTACACTGAGCAGCCCCAACCCACTGCAGAGTTTGCTGCAGTTCAACAGCCTTGTTAAAATATTAGTCTCCAAGTCCTTTAATGGTTTAATTTCAGATTCACCATCTCATTTACTGTGACTTTAAGAATTTAAGAATTTAATCTTCATTTGTACTTTCTCCCACAGAAGTGTCCCAGATAAATCAGGATACACAACACATATGTTGGAGCACATACTGATCCACACACTGGAAAGTTTTCAAAGTAGATCATTTCCCAAACATTCCAGACTCTGTGCCTGTGTCCCAAGCTCTGAAAATCCCTCTTGGCAGCCAATGAAATTTCACTTTCCACATTCAGAACTGCCAGAAGCACCAAGTGACTCTCTGCTTGCTCAAGAGCAGACTCTCACACAGTAGGATCCTTCCACTAGATGTTGAAATAAAATGTTTTTAAAGGGGAGAAAGGCTCCAAGTTGGCTCAAATTTGCAAAACTTTGACCTGCACACACCATTTACGTGTGTCACAACTAATCCTGACACTACTACTGCCCAATTTGGGAAGTTCTCTGTAAAGGGCCTACAATTTATCCCACTTGTTTTATCCTTCAGTGCTTCCCCACCTCCCTCAGTGTCCCCTATGCTCCTGGCAGAGATCTCTCTCATTCCAAGCTCAGGGAGGAAATCCAGCTGGAAAAGCAGGATGGATATTCCCCCTGCTGAACCACACGGACAACGGGCAGGACTCACAAGCCCTGCAGCCCCTGCCAGGGATGAGACACGAGTCCAGGGGCTTCCTTTGGATCTTGGAGCTCCAGTTTGGAGCTAAAAAGGCCAAATCTGTTCTAGGTTGAGATTTCTTTCCTTACAAACAATGGAGATTTGAGAAAATTACATTATATCCAGGTTGTCAGCTGAACCAGCAAGGCAATTCCATGGGAAACAGTCAGCACAAGGCCAACCTCTTTCCCAGTTTTCCCTTCTGTGCTGTTTTCTCTCTGGAATTGTGCACATAGCAGGAAGGTCTCAAAGGAACAGCCCAAAGTCCAGCAACACCTCAGGGAGGGCACAGGAACCCTCCTCCAACACTCCTCATCTCTGGGAACCAGAACTTCCCCAAATCCCAGGTGGAATCTGGGTATTCCATAGCTTTTGATGGACTTGTTTATAAAGAACCGAAAAGTCAACAGTCTACCAATTATAGTTCTTTAAAATCTCCAAATTCAGGTGTTGTGAAAGGAGTCCTTGAACCCCTCACAGCTTTACCACAATGGAAACTCTGGGCACTGCATTAACCTCAGTTTCTCACCCAGCACTTCCTTCTCTTTCACTCTAATTAAGTTGGAAAATATTTTATCCCAGCAAACTCATGTCACAATATATTGCAATCCAGGCTGCCTGTCTGAACAAGTGCCAAGGCTGTCATCATTCAAGTTTACTCACATTTATCCATTAACATAAATCTTAGTGCAGTCTTCAACAAATAGTCCATCAAATTTAATCACCTTCTCTTTTTTTCCAGGTCTTGTAACAAACATTTAATTCCAAACCCCCACCACTCCCAACCCTTAAAAATAATAATTTTTCTTAGAAATACAGGCTCCTCTCCATATTCTCTTAGCAATGCAGCTTGAAAGGAAAACATTTAATCTTGTACCAGATTAATGACCACAAAAGTCAAAATAAGGTTGTGTTAAATCATTTCACAAGGGGTCAAAATGAGGGACACACCTGCCCATGTTATCCCAGTTTTGTTTCCTAACCCCACACACAGACCTGTACCTGTATCTATGGATGTTAATGTCTGCAGTGAGGGGGTACAAACACAGACAGGGTTTCTGAGCTTTTCCCAGGAATGAGGGACATTAAACCTCCCCAGATGAAAAGCATCAGTTTTTATTTCAGATAAAGAAAAACCACGATGAGACAAGTTTTACTTTTCTATCGCAAGGGGATTTCCACACAAATTAAATGTGATTTAATTTGTAATTACATTAACAGACCATGCATAACAAGCTAAGGTAGCTATTTAGCAGCAGCAACTGCAGCTTTATTCCCACCAAGAATCTTAATTTCTGGAGATTTTCCAGTTTTTCTATTCAAACCAATAATGCAAAAGCTGTTGGAGCAAATGGAGTTCAAGAAGTTTTTGTTTTCTGCTCTGTGAATCCTGTTAAGCCACAGTCACAAGCAGCAGACTCGGGAGCTCTGCCACAGTTTGATCACTTTAAGGAACAATGAAGGAATCTTTCGCCTACAGAGGGGAAAAAGATTACATTCCCTTCTTTACCCACCCTTAAAAGTAAAGTCTGCAATCAGCACACATTTCACTGCTGCAAGAAGAATTAAAAAGTCAATTGGAACCTGTTCTTGTAACAAAGGGCCATAACACTAAGAACTAATCCTTAATATTCCAGAAAATCAGGTCAGACCTGGTTCAAACTGTGTCCATGCAAAGATGAAGTGTATTTACTCATGTTATGTTAGCCCTCCAATACCACAGCTCACTTTGAATTTTGAGAAGAAAAGACCTGTGCAGCCCTCAGGAGTTATGGTGGCAATCTCATGGGACACAGCTCCCAAGGGAATCCCAGCACTGTACTCAGGTGAGGGCTGGAAAATGTGGGCTCTGTGTATCCAAAACCAGAAGAAAACACAAGGAGAGTTCTTTGGTAGGTGGGCACTGAACGTGCCAGAACCCAGGGAGGGATGGATGGGGTGGGGGGGGAAGCACAGATGCAGAACTATGTGACATGACATCATTTTCCACATGAGAAAAAACAAATGAGGCACATTTATCCTGACATTTCATCACCGTGGGTTGTGCAGCTCTGCTGAGTCTGTAGCAGCCTGTGCAGGAGAGTGATTTCTTACATTTTAGAACCAAAAGGGTCTCAGTGCTATGCCAGGAGAGTGACCCCAGCACCACCCTGAGGGCACCAGAGCTGTCTGTCATCCCAACAACAGCTCCCATTATGAGCCCCTGTATCTTCTTAATTCAGGAGTTGCCAAAAAAAGAGCTCTATTCTGTCACTGCTGTGCCTGCTTCCTGTGTCAGCCAGGATTTACCTCCCCTTGTGCCAGGATTACCTTGGGTCTCCATTTATCTCCCCACTGACTGTGGGGACAGAGAACATCCACGTGTCTGTCTGGAATCTCCTGGTTCTGGAGGGTTCATTCATCAGACGGACAACAATGGGCTCGAGAAGATCAGTTCTGCCTCTTCTAAATGGATTTTCCACCGTATCATTTTGAGTGAATGCACCAGCAATGACAATGTGTAACTTTGGTATAAGGTTTCCCCTCCATGCATTTCTTGAAACCCACAGATTTTTTGCCATCATGCATTTTAATATTCTATTTTAATGAGAAATTACAGAATTCTGCTAGAAACACTTATATTCCTACTGAAAATTTTGACCCATAATGGACATTTTTCCTTGCAGAGAGTACAGGGCTTCACAACCACAACAGACTGACACAAAGTTGTCTCTGTTTTCTTGCAGTGTCCTTATTCCCTTCTTGCTTCTTTTACTCCAGTAACCATCTGAAAGTAACACACTCCTGTTAACCTCCTTGCTTCAAGTAAGATTCCTTGGTTTTCAGATGGCTGCAATCCAATACTGTGAGACTGTC
The DNA here is from genome assembly GCA_013399895.1 of Serilophus lunatus. NCBI lineage: Eukaryota > Metazoa > Chordata > Aves > Passeriformes > Eurylaimidae > Serilophus > Serilophus lunatus. The sequence goes on from VXBA01000260.1 coordinate 461,624, forward strand.
CCAGAGCCTCCTGAACCACCTCCCTTGTCCCAACACCGAGTGCCGGAGCCCTCTGGACTTTGGGAAGCAGCTGGTTTGAAATTCGGAAGGGGGAAGGAAGGGGGGCACTAACTGCCAGGCAGTACTCACCCCTCGGTGAGCAGCTCCTCCTCGTTCCTGGTCCACCTGATGGTGGGCGCGGGGACAGCGGCGGCCGCGCAGGGGAACAGGGCGCTCTGCCCGCGGCGCCGGCTCAGGGCAGGCGGCTGCCGCACGAACCTCAGCGGCTGCGGCTCCTCGGGCTCTGCAAACGGGGGGGACAGCACAAAACAGCGATAAGAAACGGCCCCAAAGCCACCAAACCGACAGGAAACCTCCAAGTCCTTTCCTGCACCTCCCCAGGATCCCCGTGCCCGCTTGTGTCGCAGCCTCTCCCACCCTCCACATACGTGAAATCATTCCCCACCACTGGGATTCACACTCTTCCAACTCCCTGGGAAACATTCAGCTCAAAGCTACAGCCCCTAAACTGGAGCTCCCATCAGCTGGGAGAGATTCAGCAAAGAAAGTACAGGTTTGAGTTGGTCCAGCCAGGCTTGGGCAACTCTATCACAGTGGAAAAATTAAATTATTGCAGCAGTGTCCCCTCCGAGAAATAAAACAAGTTACACAAGCTTTACATCCTACCCCAATTTTCCTTCCCTATGAAAAAAGAGGAATCCTCTGAGTTAGTTTTGCATTGAATTGGGCTGGAGAGGGGTGTTTTTTTCCTGCCTTAGGAAGAAGCACAGGCCAAGTGCACATTCCCTGTGTTCCTACAGTCTGACCCCTGTGCGTGCCCGGCACCGTCACCACAGGGAGGGAGCTGTGCACACCAGCCCCAGGCTTGGGGCTGAGTTGTCACTCCCAATTTCCTGCTGCCCCAGTTGCTGCCCTCCCAGCACTCAGAGGGGTCTGCAGGTGTGATGACAGCCAAGCTGCAGAACTAGACGAGCTCTCAGATTATTTCTGGGCACCCAAACGGGGCAGACTCTTCTGTGCCTCCTCCACTTGTGCCCTCTGTGTCTCATCACACTCGCGCTTGGCTGTGTCTGACTTGGGCCCCATCTGACACTGGCAGGCACTTCTCAAAGTTGTTTTGCTCAAAATGCTAAAAATCATGCAGAGGTGTTCACAGCCCTGAGCTCAGGGCACGCAGGTGGCTCCAAGGTACAGCACAAGGAGGCTGCCAGGGAATGGAGAGGAGCAGGGTGGATGGAAATCCCCCATTTGGAGCCATCAAAGGCAGAGGCAGCCAAGCCTTGAGCAGTCCTGGATCTCCCCTCTGCCTGTGCCCACCCAGGACCCATCCCACGGCTGTGCCCACACTGCCTGTGAGCAGGGACTGCTCTGCTGCTCCAGGAACACGGATACAGCAGATTCCAGGCAGCAATCCTCACACCAGGACAGGAGCTGGGACAATCCACTGGAGACACAACCCACCACTGCTCCTGGCTCCCAGGTGGGTGCATACTGCATCCAAAACTGAAGGGATTTTTTGCCCCATGTTTGAAAGTGCCTGCTCTCAAAAGTAGCAGAGCTCAGAAGTGTGTCCTCCTCTTCAGTGGCAGCCTGATCCCAGAAAGAGTGGAACATTTAAGAAGCAGAACACTGTCCATGGATATAAATCCAGGTGTGTATTGGGTGTATTTCAAAGACTGGGAAGCACAGCAGTGGGGTCACTGTCATGCACGTATCAGATAATTCAAAAAGGGAATAAACTGAATAAAGAACAGATTAATTCAAATCCTTCTTTCAAATACATCTCAGACCAAACAATCAATTAGGGGGCTACTCAAGATTAAGGGAGCTTTCCCTTCAACAGCTTAATCCCACTTTTAAAAAATAGTCTTTTGGGAGGGATTTCATAAAACTTCTCTATTGATACCTTCAGCAAGACCAAGCAACAAAACAGCATTATTGGTATTCTCTAACAGATTTCTATTTAATCACCTTCAAAGCAATACAAAAGCAAGTATCTGGAGCCAAAAGATCAGTGCAATATGGAAGTTTACCAAGAAATCTCCAATTACCAAAAGTCAGCCAAGTCTTAAGCATTTGAAGGGCTACAGAAACATGAAGGCAAACCAAAGTAAACTAATTCAACTAAGCACCTTTCCCAAAGTGCTGCTGTCCAAAAGCTGTATCCTTAAAGGAGAGGCAAGGCTTTGCTTTAGAAAGGCTTGATGAACTCAGTGAAACAAATTCCTGCTGCAAGCATCATCTCCAAACACCCCAATTTCAAAGGAGAGCTGAAATTGGAAAACTGAGGTATTTAAAAGGATATTTCAGCATTTTAGGTAGAAAAAGCACCATAGTAATGAGAAACAGAACTGGCCATTGAAAGGGACTCCTGAAGGTGCCACCACCAGGTTGGGCCAACCCCGACAGCCCAGCCCAGCCCAGCCCAGCCCAGGGAGCCTCCCAGGATGGAAATTCAGCAGCTCCCTCCAGCAGCTCTCCAGGCAGGAACAAATCAATCAGAACCCCAGCATGGAGACTAATTCAGGAGAGACAGCTCTGGAAATTATTAGGAAATTCCATACACATCCCAGCCTGTATTTCCCTAGTTTGAGAAAGCACAGTCCATACTCCTGCCCTACTCCTGGCCACTTTTCCAGCCTCTCTGTTGGAAGACAAAGTCTTTCCCCCGAGCCCCTTCCCCGAGGGGCAGCAGCCGTACCTGGCAGGACGCTGAGCGGGGCCTCCTCGCTGTACTTGGGGGCGGCGCCGCCCTCGATGAGGCAGCGGTAGAGCCCGCGGTCGGTGTCCGAGGCGTTGCTGAGGATCAGGGCCCCGCCCGGCACCTGCAGCAGCCGGGGGTCCGGCTCCAGCGCCTGCCGGTCCCGCTCCCAGCGCACCAGCCCGGCCAGGTCGGCGCTCACCTCGCAGCTCAGCACGGCGCTGTGGCCTCGGAACACGGCCGTGGGCTCGGGCTGGCTCAGGAACCTGGGGAGACCTGCACGGAAAGGGAACAAGGGACACGTCAGAGGGGCTCTGGAGGTCACACCAAAGCTGTGAACTCAAGTGAATGCAGGTCGGAAACAATGAGGCTGCTCCCCAACTCCTGGATGGGCTCGAGGGCTGGTGGTGCTAAACGTGGAGGGTGTAAAGGCAAAGAGACCTGATAATCAGAGTCCAAGAATGGTTTGGTGGAAGGGACCTTCAAGCCCAACTCATTCCAACCAGGCCACATTCCACCATCCCAGGCTGCTCCAAGCCCTGTTCAGCCTGGCCTTGGACACTTCCAGGGATGGGGCGGCCACAGCACCTATAATACCAGAAGTACTGATTTAATAACAAAAGTAGTTTTAGAAACAAGAAAATGTCCACAACAAAACAGAACTCAAGTCCTCAAAAATCGTGAGGAGACATAAAGTACCCTCTGCTCGTGTCCCCAAGGAGGGAACAGCACAGGAGTGGCAGAAATGAAGCTGCTGCCTCTGCCTGGGACAGCTGAATAAATCAGTTTGGCCATGGAGGCAGCCAGGGAAGTGGTGGCACATCCACGAAGCACTTGCAAGACAGGGGAAAGCACAGCCCCCAGGAGAGTGTGAGAGATGGCCCTCGACAGGTCAGAGGAGGAGGAAAAGGGAGAGGAGGAAGGGCAGCTCCGGGTGCCACCCTGGGGATACCATGGTAGAGCAGGAGGCAGAAGATTTGGAATGAAGGTGGGGACCTTCAGCCTGAGAAATGGGAGGAGGGCAGGGAGAGGTGCTTTAGTTCCTCTTTGTTTTCTTACCACCCAACTTATTTTAATTGTCAAGAAGTTTCATTTTCCCTAAGTGAGGGCTGTCGTCCCCCTTACAGTAACTCTGTCGTGACCCCTCCGTCCTGTCTCCCTCCTGTGAGGAACAGAGTGAGGGAGCACCTGTGGGGATCAACCCATCCCACGTGTTTTGCCCAGGGAAAGTACAGGATCTTCCCAAGAAACACCCTGTGCTCTGCTGGGGATGGGGGGATCAGCAAAGGCAGCAACACACAGCAGGGGCAGGAGAGAGGGCAAAGCATGGGACGGGGAAAGGAGAAATCTCCCCTCCCAACTGGAAGAATTTGCATTTATCTCTTGTGAAGATGATCATTGCACCTTGATTCAGACACTCAGCTCCTTTCCAAAGGGTATTTTTACTGTCTGTTACTACCAAAAAATACACTGAGAAGGCACCAGCAGCAGGATCAACATTTTCCTGCAATTTGAAATTCATTTTTAAGTACATAGAACCACAAAGCACTGCACTTTCTTCCTTCAAAGAGAGACAGCAAATAATCACTTGGATCAGAGACTTCAACTTGATGTTGGAAGACAGAAAATACACATGGGTGACATAAGGGGCAGAAAAGGGGTGGATTTCTCCACTTCTCAAGTTCCCACTGAAGTCTGTTACCACGTGCTGCTTATCAGTGACACACTGGTGCCAAAACTGAACCTCCTCTGCTCCTCCCTGTCTGTATTCACTACCTTTGAGGGCCTATAAAGTATCTAACAGATGTTCCTCTTAATTTAAATGGTACTTTATCATTTCCAGCTTGGGTCTGTATTTCCTTTCTAGAAAATCCTTCAGGTTTCTTTAAACACAGACACTTTCTTCCCTCTCAGAATAACACCTGGAGGTTCCTTCCACAACTCCACTGCCCTGAGAAACTTTCTGTCTCTAGTCTCCCCTCCCACTGTATTTCCAATCAGCTTCGGGTCCTTTCATCTTGACCTTGTTTCGGTATTAATTATTTTGTATCTTTGATATTTATCCATTACTCCCTCCCTCTAAGGTATTCATAGGAATAAAAATCACAACTTCTTTCAACTTTCCTCCTGCTTAATGAAGCTGCAATCTTCAGTTTCTTCCCTCATTCCTCTAACATCCTCTCTACCTTTTAAAATCCAGAACAGCAGGATCTTCCTAATCTGGGAAGGAAGGGACGCAGAGCAGAGTCAGCTACAAGGTCAGAGCAGGTTCCTCAGGGATCTGCCCAGTCAGACTCCAAAAACCCCCGTGGATGGAGACTGCACAACTCCTGGACAAGCTGTTGCAACATGAGACTGTCCTCACAGTGCAGACCCTCTCCTTAAATCCGGTCAGAACCTCTCTGGCTTCATGTCTCCTCCTCTCCCACCACGTCTCACTGGCAGAACCACAAACTGAAGTACCTCCTGCTATTTAAGGTAACAAACATCCATGGAAATCCCACAAAATTGTTGCTCTGTGTCCACTGAAAAGACCCCCCCAACAGATGGAACCATCTCAGAGACACATTGGCAGCTACAATCCATCCCAGAAGCCCCCACCCTGCCACCCTTCTGCCCCAAGGACACCCCTGGACCTGACTCTGCACCCTGAGTCAGTCTGGAGCATCATTTCATTCTCCTGCGAGGCCATGGAGGCCCCAGCAACAGTTCCCAGGTCTCCTCCACAGGCACAGCTGCTCATTCTGCAGGATAAGTACCTTGTTCTGGCAGTAAGTGGCTGTTAACCAGAATCCCTAAACCCTGGTCTCTGAGGTGTCTTTCTGACAGTCCCTGTTAATTGTTCCTAATTACCTCCCCTTCTTATCTATCTCAATATTCTCCTTTATTAAGAGACCTGCACTTTAAGGCAATTCTTTACCCAGGAAAGGAGGGAGTCCTGGATCTCCTCCTTCTGTGACTTTTGTTTTCACCTCCCCTCTTTGCCCAATAAACCACCACTTGTACAATCCCCACTTGGCAACTACAAGCACAAGCGAGAACATTCCTGGAGGACCAAAGCCTTGCAATTTGTAACATAAAGCTCAAACATGCCTTAATTTAACCCCCTTGCAAGTACTATTGACTCCCTGGACTCTCCTGTGTGCAGGTGCTCCACTGAGGCTCAATAACCTTGATTTAAGAAGGTTTCATTACTCACTAGCACTCAAATTGGAGTTCATTTTCCAGGTCATCCTAAATGCCACTAAAACCTTTATTTCATCATAGTCCTCTGTGTTTTGAGAATATGCATTTTAACCTAGGCCATAATTTTGTCCTAAAGAGTAATTTTCTCTTATTCTACAATTATTGGCAATTTACAGTGCTTAAAAGCCTCCACTGTGGAGGAGGAATCTTTTCTTTAGCCAACACACAACCACAAAACAATGGTGATGGATTCCAGAAGGCACTCCAAGTACAGCCCTTAATTGCTATTAATTGGGAGACCTGTTTATAATTCCAGGAGCAGGTCCTGGAGTGCTGGCACACCTCCTGCAGCAGCACATGGCCAGAAAATACCCTCCCATCTACCAGCCCAGAACCTTTCCATTACAGAGCTGCTCTTTTCCTCTTCAAAATATCAATTACCAACTTGTAAGCCTGCATTTCCTGAACTTCCTATAACCTTTGTGGAATGCATTTCCATGTCAGCCAGTCCAGCCTTTTCATTTACACCAGAAGCACGTTCAAAAGCCTTGTAAAAAATAACTTCTTCAATTTTCCTCAATGGTTTGCATTTCTCAAACACTTTACTCAACAAGATGAAGCAAGAGGACCTACTGACAGCTGGAAGCCCAGGCTGGTTTGGGCTGGGGGAGCCCTCCAAGCTCATCCCCCTGCCATGGGCAGGGACACCTCCTACTATCCCAGGTCACTCCAAGATGGCCTTGGGCACTTCCAGGGATGGAAGATCCATTCCTAATGAGGCAGCAGCCCCCACTCCCCACCCACACACTGCAGGGCAATCAGCTGAAGACATCAGCCCATCTTTTGGTGAATGAACGTGATGACAAATGACACTTTGGGGTTCTGATATTAAAGACAATTTTTGGTGTTTGTCCACACATTAATCATTCTGTGGCAGCACACATACATTAGGTATCGATTTTAGGACATCAAAGGAAAATACTCCTGACCTAGCAGGAACACACGTTAATAAACTCAATTTAGGAGGGATAACTTCCCTTTTGGAATGTTCTCTAAACACATAAGCAACAGTTCTACTCTCACACCCACACAAGGGGAATTAGAGGCATCACAAACTCTGTTTTCTGCCAGCACAATGCAAATGGGAGGGAGGGGGGAAAGCCAACTCTGTCCCTATTTTCTCATTTCCTTTTGCCTCTCCCCTCCCCTCATCAAAGCCCAGAGCAATGGCAGGAATGAGAATGAACAATCTATTAATGCAAATGTGCTGCATTCAATCAGCATTCCCAGTCTAAGCCTTACTGAGATTTGTGGCTCATTGTCTCCATTTCTGAAAAAGATGTGCCTAGAAGAGCAATAATTCCCATGCTCCTGGAAAACACAGATGGTTAAAATTCTGGCTGCTGTCAATGGAGCCAGTATTTCATCTCCTTTAGCCTCCAGAAAAGGAGGAATTCAGTGCCCTGATGCAAATCCAGCCCTGCATCCCCTCTGTGACTGTGGCCAGTGCCAATCATTTCCAAGGAGACTGAAATTAAAAACCCTTCCATAATCAACTACCAGTAAATAACCCGCTCACATGAGTGTTGTACCCAAGTCCAGAGTCCTGCGTTCCCTCTGAACACTGCCAGCAGCCCCTGGAAATGCTCCCTGTGATTTCATGTGGATGTTAATGCCATACACACATTTAACCCCCTTTAGAATCCTACTTTTGGGCTCAATCCTGCCAAAACAACACTGCCAAAGAGAACAGCCTCCTCCTCCCCCAGGGAGCACAGGGCTGCAGAGCATCCCCCTTTCCCTGTGTGGTCCCGAGCCTTCAGGAGCATTTCCATCATGTGAGTCTCCTCTATTGCTACTGCACAGAACACTTTGTATAAACATTAAACAGCTCCAAAAACACACACATTCCATGTCTGTGCAATTACTTGCTTCCCAAAGCTGATTTCAGGCTTTTTTTGGTGACATCTCGATGTGCTCAGATAACATTTTTCTCTGTTATTCCCCTGATTATTTCTAATGCAATATGGAAAAGTAAAGCACAGGAGCAGCTGACAGGTTTTCCAAACTTTCCTCCCGTGTCCCAGCTGTGAAAATGCCCAGTTGCCCAACATTATTCTCACTTTTTCTCATCTCTGACCCAAGCCTAACCTCCCTCCAGCAGCACATCTCCCAACATTCCCCCCAAGGCTCTGTGAGTGATCCCACAAACTGCTCACAGTTTTAAGGCCCTTTAACTCCCCCATTCCTGCCTAAGCAAATCTGAACTCCTGATAATCCACAGCTACTCCTCCTTTATCCGAGAAGCCTCCTGGGAAGTGTGAGGATTTCAGCAAAGCAGAGACCAGAAACACGATTCCCTATTGTCAGGATGGCTCCAACATCTGTTATCCTTCAGATGCTGCATATTTTGTTAGTGCATCAGCTTCTCACCCCAACCCTGTTAAAATATTAATAAGTCCAACCATCTGTGGACACTTCATTAAATTCTCACAGCTCCTCTCCCCAGAATTATTCACCATCCTTTGTTGGAGCACAGAGGTGTGAAACGGCTTCAAACGCTCGTCTGCTAACAGGACACAGCCCAGGAACCTCCCCAGCCAGTGCTTCAGACTCTGGAATTACAAAACATCCATAGAGAACACGAGTCCAGCACTGCCTGAATTAGGGCAAGGCCAGATGCTTCCAGTCCTTCTCCAAACACCAACCAGCCCCAATTCTGCCCCCTTGCTCAGGCAATCTGGAGAGGGGAGAACACAACCTGGCCCAAAATCCGGGCAGGGCACAGGTCCTGGGCAGGACAGAAGTATTCTCACGTGGATTATAGCATGGAAAGAGGAAAAACTACCAAACGTCCCTGCTGGATAAACACAAGCAAGAAGTATGTGGAATACATGACCTGAAGGAGATGTTTCAGTACAAAGCCAGAAGCCTGACTTCGTTAAACACAGCCTTGACAGCATGAATGTGGCACATCCTGGTTCATAAAGGTGTTCCTTGGCAGAATTAAAGGAGGGGATACACCAGTAACACACAGACATGTCCCTAGAGACAGTGACCTGTGGGACCCCAGGGCTGTTCTGAACCAGTACCTCAACTCCACATCTCCTGAAGGCCCTTCCAAGCTTAATTACGCCATGACATGAAAATATGGGGAAGCTACACAGAAAACTATGGAGAGATACAGCACAACCCTGGATAAAACATTGTGCACAGAGGAGCAGAATTAAACCTGTCCAAACAAGCTTCTAAAGGGAAACTCAGACTTAGGTCTGAGCTCTGCCACAGAACCACAAACTAGAAGCAAAACTAAGACAGAATCCCTGACTGGTTTGGGTTAGAGGGACCTCAAAGCCCCTCCAGTGCCACCCCCTGCTCTGGGCAGGGACACCTCCCACTATCCCAGGTGGCTCCAACCTGGCCTTGAGCACTTCCAGGGATGGGGCAGCCACAGCTTCTCTGGGCACCCTGTGCCAGGGCCTCCCCACCCTCACAGCCAACGATCCCTTCCCAATATCTACTATACATTCCAAAATTTTGGAGGGTGTTTGGACCAGGCAAACACATCACAATATTCTGATGTTCTACCTGGCAAAACAATCAAATGCAAATTACCGACAGGTGATATCAAGAAGAACGAGATCATTAAATTATTCCAGGAATGTAATGGGAACAAGAGAAATGACTGAAGGAAGATCTCCAAGCACAGAGAGGTCAGTGATGACAACCATAGATACAAGTAACAGGAGGTGAGTGGGGGGTGGCAGTCCATGGAATATGGTCAAGGAGTTCTGCAAGGAATGGTGCAGGAACACACAAAAAACAGCTCTGCCAATGGAGCAGGTGAAACAGTACCATTAAAACCAGAAAAGCTCCAGCAGCAGGAAAAGCTGAGTGCCCACAGTGAATGTGAACTGCACAGACACTGAGGGACACACCCAGAAACTCTAATACCACAGACATGAACTGAGGGCATGCAAACTACGGAGCCATTTATTTGCTGCTGCTGAAGATCATTCTAATAGTGAGGCCAGTGTAGGGTTCCAGGAGGTGCCCTGCAGATAAGGTACACACACGCTGACTGCCTCATCCTTTAAGGAACTTCAGGTCTTCATCAATAGACTGCCTAAAAATAAAAACCCTACAGGCTCACAATTACTCTTTTTAAAACAAAAATCGAGAGCCATAACAAAAGAAGAGTAAGATCTGAGTGTTGCGGTGAAAGAAAAGACCTTGACAGGTTAAATAATTTTAGATCCAGGCAAGGCTATCAATTACGGAAGCTCATGTGAACAAGCTATTCAAAGAAGATTAATGCACAGAGAGGACTGTCAGGAGACATTTATCAAGAAACTGGAAGAAAGGAAAGATCTGAAAGAACTTTTACAGGCAACTCTATAGACAGTGACAAAGACAGCTGGTACCTGACAACAGGCATTTAGAGCCAGGAAACAACCTCAACAATTTCCCTGAGAAATCCTGGGGATGTGTGAACAGCAAAGAAAGCCCCAGAACTCGAGAGCTTGGAGGGTGACGGGACAGGAGACACCAACACAAAGGAGGAAGAGCTGAAACAGATGTCTGGGGACAACAAGGATGTGTGGCAGAATAAAGGGGAAGCGCTGAAAGGCGTAAAACTAACAAATCATTCCACAAAACTGCAGCTCCCAGGGGTCCAGAGAGGAGCAGCTCAGGTGGGACTGTCACACTCTGACCCTGAGCAGCTGCTGGCACTGAACTCATCACACCAGGGGGAGAGACTTCAAGGGTTCTCCATATCCCAGCCTTTGGTTGCTTAAATTTTAACCTGTTTGGTTTAAGAGCAGATTTGATGGTGCTTTTAAGTCAGGACTGACTTCAGAAGCTGCTGCAGAAGGAAGAGCAACACCTTTACAGAAACCTTTAAATTATTCTGAGACATTTCTCCTGTTCCCCCCAAAATAGGGGGTTATCTATGCAATAACAACTTTTAACATCTTCATTTCTAGTGTATTTATGAGTGGTGAGACACATTCTGTGCTTCTAAGGGTGTTACCAAGAACTAACCTCACTCAAATCAATCACAGCAACTTCCACAACTCAATTTTTCCTTATTAAAAATAATTTTCCTCTAGGAAAATTACTTTTAATGACCTTAAATAATGATTTAATGACATTTTCAGGGTCATTAGACTTTCTCTTGAATTTTTATCATGGAAAAATAAAGAATTAATCAGAGACACACTTCTGCCTTGATACTTCTTACCTTCCCTGCCTTGGACTTGGGTGGGGATGACACTGCAGATTCTTACTGTTTCCAACACAATATTCAGTCCGTCAAACACCTGAACAAGGTCAGCATGAAGACTCTTCCCTGTGACATTAAATAAAGCTGGAATATGCTGCTGGATCCCTCTCTAGGACAGGCAGGGAGTGAAGGCCATGTAACCACCCCTTGCTGACAGACTGGGTGGGATTTGGGGAGCAATCCCTGCACAAACCTGGCAGACAGAATCCAACAGGGATTGCTGGTGCTGAGAGAGAACTGCAGAAAAACACACACCTGAGTGGAAACACTCAGTGAAGAGTTGGGCTCAGTGATCCTTGTGGGTCCCTCCCAAGCCAGAGCATCCTGTGTTTCCTGTGACATGACCAAACAAGCCGAGCTGAGCTCCCTGCTCAGGGTGATGCTGTCAGCGCAAGGCGCTGCACACAGCTGGCACCAAAGCTCCCTCCTCACAGATTCATCCAAACCAAAGGCCCCCAAACCAAAGGTCAACATGTGAATGCACTGCAATAAGTTTCCATTTCTCAGGATTGACAGTAAGTTTGTGTTAATTTTAACACAGAGACAGCTCTGCTGCCCAGACACACACAGGCCAAGGTCCTTGCACTGCTCTGCACTTGACTGGCACTGTGGAAAACACAGACCAGGTTGGGTTTTCCCTTCCCTCATTACTAGAGCAGGAAGGCCAGGCACGAGTGCTACAGCAATCCCTGTGCCCCTCTCCTGAGCTCCAGCAGGGGATTTATCACCCTCCACCGAGCACAAATAAGCTGTAACTGGCTCACTGACCCACAGAATTAGGGACAGAGATAGTATTAGTCAGAACAGGTGGTTTGATTTCATTTGGCATCAGTTACAACAAACTTTAAATACAAAAGCTTAAGAAAATCTGCATTTTTAAAAGAGAAAACAGTTTTAATATCATTCAGGTGGTAAATCACGTGGGCTGTAAGTTGGTCATGAGGAGTTTCCAAACAAGCAGGTCAAACTCCCCTCTGGGGCCTGTCCCGGGATCCCAGTGATCCACTGAGCTCCAGGATGAAACCAGAGCTCAGAGTGCTGTTCTCAGGGGCTGGGGCAGAGAACCAGCACCCCAAAAACCAGGATAAACTCACTGGAGAGATGAGGACTTGAAAGCAGGCTTAGGTCCTGCACATGACAAAAATATGAGAGGGAGCAACTGCTGCCCCAGGGGGACAGACCCCTGGTCAGAGCAACATTCCTCCCCCTGCCAGGTCCAGGGAGTGTCTGTTGTCTCCAACACCTTCAGATCATGGAAGAAATACATTTTAATTGGTTTTCTTTCTACCAACTCATTTAAAAAGAATTATTCCCGCCTTGAGAAATTCCAAGTCCTCTCCTGCCATACCCCATAAAAAGAATTAAATTCAACCAAATTCTGAAAGAAAATGTGTACCCTGACCTTCCAACACCACGGGAGGGGTGCAGGAGTCCTTCCAGAGCAGAGCACAACACCAACAATGTTTTGTTTTGGTGTTGTTTTGGGGTTTGTTGGAAAGGAAGAGGAAAGGACACAGATGACACACCAGAAATCTCTCACAGGCTGCTCACCTTGAACGTCACATCCATCACTTTGGTTCCCATCTCCCCAGTTTATGCAGTAACCACCCAAAAAAAGAATAAGGAAATGGCAAAGTGTACTGATGCATTTTCCCCAAGCTGAGACTCAAAACTGGTAACAGTTCTGGAAGTGGCTCTTTGCCTTCAGTCCCAGCACTTACACAGAGCAGCTCAAAGGCTCACACAGATTTTTTCCCTACATTAACTGGACAAATGTGGATGGTACGAATGGAGAATGACACGTAAGGCAGAACATTTATTATCTCAAATGTCTAAACTCTCACATTTTCAGTAACAGCTGACAGAACCTGTACAAACTGCAGCTGTGTTAAAACCAGGCTCCCCATTTACCTGTCAGGAAGAAATGCACTTCGATCTAAGCCAAGCTGGGAAAGATACAGATGCTTTTTTCACAGAAAAATGTATTTTTGCAAGGAAAATTTATCACCCGTGTCACTTACTGGTTAAGTGCTCTCAAGTCTCCTCCTCTGAAGTATCTCTGCTCCTCAGTTCCTTCCCATTCCAAGGTACAGAACATTCTTTATTCATTAAGATCTGATCAGGATTATTTTCCCCCTCCTTGCTCTTAAAGGAAATGTGCAGTTCTGGGTGAAAACATGCTGTTATTTCTCATCTAAACATACTGTTCTTTCTCATTTAACCACATTTCCAAGGAGCTGGGACTGTTTGTCTCCCCCTTCAGGGGTGGCACAGACACACACAGAGTCCCTAAGAAATAAAACACTGCTTCGTTGAGCTCTACCTTTAATTGCAAGGCTGGATCCATCCCTGTCCTGCTCTCTCCCACAAGCTGTGCTCAGGGAATGTCCTGGATAATCATTCCTTGGCCCCACCTTTCCCTACTGTGTGTCATCCCAAGGCTGTAATGGATCCAGAATTACCTCTCTCCACCTGCCCTCCCCTCATTCACAGCATCTTGGTGCATCATAAAAAGCAATACTCTAAATTTATTGGAGAGCAAGTCTATAGGAGCCCACTGAGCACTGTATGAGCAAACATGGAGCTCTGGATTTGGTTGCAATGAGCTCAAGAGAAGCAGGACTGAGCAGCAGCACCTCCTGGCTCCTATCCCAGTTAATTCCTCCACAGCCCATCCTGCAGCCTCAGGGACAGCCTGGAAACTCAAAGCTGGACACGTGCAAAGGAACCTGGAAAAAGCAACACAGCTCAAGACTGGGGCAATTGTTCAGGTGAAGCTCATTCCCCCCTCCCCAAGCCCAGGGCATCCCAGTGGCTGGACCCTCATTCCTGCAGGGTCTGGGAATGGTCCCACTGACCTCCACACTCCAAAGGCCTCCAGTGAAGTTCTGAGAAGACAAATGTCCTGGATGGCACTGCCCAAGCCCTGGGCCGTGGCACAACCATGGGATGGGATGGGAAGGCAGGATCAGAGCCATGGATTAGCTGCAGCAGGGATTCCCTCAGCTGAGGAGCACCAAGTGCCACAGCATGCCTGGAATCAAACCCCAAACCCTCCTGCCACAAAGGACACCATGTGCCTCAGCCCTCAGGTACCACCAGTGTCAATGGAAAAGTGGGAAGTCTCCCTTCCAACACTAAACAACACCTGAAGCTTCACTGTGGAGCTTTCAGCATTACTTTAGGGCTGGGCTGCTCCTGCAGGGAGTTCAGATGGTTCCAAAGGAAATCCCACACTTTTACTCCATCTACACCAACCCCTCCTGGTTCCTGACCACGGGACACCACGTGGCAGGAGCTTTTCTTAACACAGATGATTTGCCTGAACTTTTTGTAAAAAGTAATTACAAAATGAAGGTATGAAAATAAATTTTTTATCACTATTTGAATGAGAAATCATAATCTGAGGAGGTTACTCAGCTGAGGCAGGAGAAAAAAAGTGTTGAGTTATCCCCAGGTGCTTTTCAGTTAAATTTGGACACAGCCACGGTTAGCACCGAGGCAGGGACAGCTGCCTCCTCACAACCCAGCCAGTGACACAAAGCTCAAAGCCAAGAATTATCAAATGCAAAGACAAGTGGAAGAGGAAGAAAAACAGCTGGATTGACTTGGGAGAAAAAGATGACAAGAAGTGAAACAAATCATTTATGGAGCAGTGTTTAAATGGATATATAGAGCTGTATGAACAACCTCAGTGTCCCTTAATGCTTCCAAACTTTAGACCCTTGTGTATCTCTTCTCTCCATAAAAGCTTTAACCAAACCTCAGTAAATAGTGACTGGGGAAAGATCATCTCAGGAATGTTTTTCAGTTTGTATCATTATCCCTTTTATTCAAATATATATAGGAATTTATTTTTCCAAGATGATTTATAGCTTCCTACAACTCTGTAAATCTATTTTTAATCCGTGTTCTGCAGGAGCTCTTCCAACCCTTCACCCTTCTGAGGCTCTAACTGGCACTTAAGTATCAAAGGCAGATTTGCATTTCAAAAGCCAATTAAGAAAACACACTGTACCAAGGCACTGATTAAAGTGTTGTGGCTTTACATAAATTAGGCAATTCCTTTGACTTTCCCTAGTTCAAATCCATCATAACAATGGGAAAATCTTGTACATTACACTGACTGTGTGACCACCACACCTTCCCCCTCCACTGCCCCAAGAAACACTTGGTGGTGACAAACTCAACCCTCCTCTGCTGGAAGGAACCAAAGTGTGGAAGCACGCACACTGCATGGGAGAGGGAGACATGAAACTGCTGATCACTAAAGAAAACTGACTCATTTGTTGCTTTTGCAGTTCCTAAAAATCCCAATTGACTCCTGGAAGTGGAACAGCAACACCTCCCAATGGAGGTGCAGCAGCTCACAAACCCAGTTACTGCCAGTGCTGAATTCACGTGTTCTTTACAATGTAGTGTTTCAATGGGTTTTCTGACTTGGTTTTTAAATCTAAAGAAGCCAAAGACCAGTTTTTTTAGGAGTCTCAGTCACCACAGAAACTCTGATTCTCATTCTTCCAAAAACCCAAAGGCAAAGGCTCCTCATGGGTCATCAGGTATGGAAAAGGCTCTTTTGGAAGCACATTGTCAACCTGCTACTCCCTTCCTTCCCCTGCCAGCACACAGTTGTGTGTCAGACACAAACTGCTAACACAGACCAGGACAGTCTGTCTGGAACAACTCCTCCAGCCCTGGGTGTGTTTTGGGTGGAGTTCTGGTCACAAGGGTCCCTGAGCCCCTGTCACCTCACAGCCCGTGTCACCATCACCCTACGGCAGAAACAGCTCCAGTGACCACAGCATTTTTTTCCAGAATAAAGAGAAAGAATAGAAAGAATATATAGAAAGTCCTTTCAACAATTTGAGACGATTACCCCACTGTCAGACCTTCCTGCAGGACTCAGGAGCTGCTCACTTGGCTAAAAACTCCAGCCCTGGATCCCTTCATCCTGTGATGGAACACAACCTGTTCTTACTGGATTTTCTTTGCCCTGGCCTACATGACTCACCAGAATTTGCCATTTTCAGGCAATGAAACTGAAGCTGTTAAAACATGCAACCTATGTTCACAAAATTCCCTTTTCAAGGGATCAGGTGCATGGCAGCACCACACACATACCCCAGAGGAACCCAACACACCACTGCTCAATTAAGAGGGGAATTATCTGCCTCCCACTGGAATTTTGAGGCCAAGGAGAGACCTTAGTATGAGAACTATCCCCACACTCACCACAGCCCAAACCCTTCCAATTAAAACAAGGAGGGTGGGAAGGAATATTATAAACCACTGTTAAACCTGAGGGATTCAAATGAGGGCAGGAAAACACAAACAATTAAACCAGAATTTAAATATTCCATCATTTATTCCAAGGCCTTCAGCAACCAAACCACCCTTCCCTCAAGTACAGGATTCAAGTGGGGTAGTTTGGCACAGCTCCTGGCACTTCACTGGGCTGGGAAATAGGATTTCACACCCTTCACACCCCACATCTGACCAAGCTTTTGCAGCAGCAGCAGCAGGAGGTTACCCAGTGCAGCCCGAGATGCTCTGCTGCAGGTTACTGATGGCAAAAGGCAATGCAGAACATGTGCCACGAGCATTCCCTCTAGTTCTGGATAAGAAAATTCAGCTTTTATGGCAGGGAACTGATCCATGACCTTGTAATGCAGCTGTCAGGCCAGCAAGAGTCAAAGGGACAACTACTTGTGAAGATCCACACGGCCTTGGGTTACAATATTCAGAATATATTTGTTAGAATATAATAGATCTGGTGAGTTTTGTTTTCTAGCAAAGATTTTTTGGAAAACAAAACTCAACAGAACTGCACTGTTGCTTGTTGTGTGTTTGGGTTTTTTTCCCAAGTGCTCTTGGGGTTTTTTTCAAGTACTAAAAGGCTCTTGAAGATTCCATCATTTTAGAAATGATCCACTAAAATCATACCTTCTACACGGAGACTGGAAAATGGACCTGGAAATTTGGAAGGTATTTTTAACCCCCCTAACGATCATACAGAGCAGCCTGGTGACTGAGGCAGGAGAAGGAACTCCTGTGGAAAGCAGGGGAATGAATCCCAACACAGCAATTCAGGGAGGTGAGAACTGCTGTGGAGAAATGTAGGAGAGCTGCTTTTATTGCCCTCATTGCCACAGGGCTCACAAACACTCCTCATCCAGAGACTCTCAGAGTTGCTCCTTTCAGGTATAAACCCCCCATTTTTTTTGGTTCTGACACTGCTGATGTTTCCCAGCAAAGTTACAAGCAAAGTTAATGGAAACAGCACTGGAATATAAACGATGGGAAGCAGCAGCTCTGGGAGAGGCCGAGGCTCCAGTCAGGGAGAATTCATTACCTTGAGACATTTATTAAGCAAAGGGAAAAAAACTGTTTGGAAAAGGCTGGCAAACATCATTAGAGAGACAAAGGAAAACTGCTTCCTAGGCTTTTTTTCCTACTTACAGCCTTAGTTTACCTTATTTTTTTCCTTTTTGGTTGGATTTTCAAGTCTCACTCCTACTCAGCAGCTACAAGTTCTGCTGTTCACAAGGCACGCATGGTCTGACACCCCCAAGCCCTGAGATATAAGCAAAGGACTGAAAACACAACACACTTTCCCCACTCAGAATCCTTATTTTTACATGCAAACTTTACTCCCTTCCTGTTTTCTGCCCCTTAAATAAGCTGTCACCAGTCAAGTCTAAAGGTTACTGGAAACACCAAAGCTGAGGTTGGGTTGTTTTTACAGACCATTTTAAGTATTTGGTTGGTTGTTACTCGTCAAACTTTCTTGAATATCAGGTGTGAACAAGGAACAGAAAACACAACCCCCCAGCACCCCTTTCTCTCCCTGCCTTCCAATGCTGTTGGGATTGCACACACTGCTGTTGGGAGCTTCCCAGATGTTTTACAACAGAGACATCTCAACACGTAAACAGAAGGTATTTGAAGGTTATTTCTAGATAAAGCAAACCCCTGCTTTTTCCACAGCTTAGGCTTGGGGGAAACCTTCATTTTGCCTACAGACACCTGCCACTTCCCTTCATCCCTTCCTTCCTTTCCTGACCTCCTGGGGAACACCCCCACCGCGAGCAGCACACCCCCAGCGGAGCCCCCCAGCCCTTGCCCGGGGTGCTCACCTGCCACGGTGAGCTTGGCCGTCCTGCTGACGATGGTGCCCAGGCTCTCCACGGTGGCCACGCACTGGTAATAGCCCTCATCGGGCTTGTTGTGCTTGGAGTGCACCACGCTGCTGATGAGCAGGGAGCCGTCGGGCAGCAGCTGCCGCCGGTCGTCGGACACGAGGTTGAGGAAGGCGCCGTCCTTCCTCCACTCGATGCTCGGGGCCGACTCGCTGTGGGCGGAGCAATTGAGGATCACGGCGGCCCCTCGCACCGACACCACGTCCTGCGGCTCCTCCACGAAGTAGAAGGGAGTGAAGGTTCTCACCGGGGGCCCTGTAAGACACGGAACACACCAGATGGGGTTTGATGGGCTTGGACAGAGCTGCTCAGAGCACCCGGGGCCGGGGGAACTTCTTCTGCTCTATTTACCGAACGGACTCGCAGGTTCCAAGGAGTTTTATCCCCTAAAACATGTTTTCCCCGAGGCTCTGTGTGCCCCTGAGGCTCAGCTCCCAGCCTGGGTGGGGCGGGTGCAGTCACTTGGTTTGTGCAACAAAGACCAGGAATCGAGACTAACCCAGGCCTCCAGAGAAAGATGCTCCAATTCTGAGCTTAACACATCTTGAAACTGCCATAAAGCGGTTTTTTCCTTCCATTCCAGTCCAGGATAAACATGGTTACTTTTCCATTTTAAGTATTCCCAAAAGAATTTTATAATTAACATCCACTCTGCATTAAGAAGTGAATTTTAATTACTGTCTTTCTGGTGTATTTGGTCAAGCACAAAGACTGTCTGCCAATATCACTTTCACTTGTCTTGACTTAATCATCCATAGAAAATAGGAGACAAATTCTTCCAGGGAAGAACAGTTTTCCATATAGCAGGATGTTGGGGTGAGAGAAAACAGCCTTGTTTTTTAAAGCCAAGCTTAGAAATGACATCCAGCCTCCCCACCTGTGCTCATCCCCAAACCATCTCATCCTTCACAGTGTGGTCAAGAAAGAAATGCTGGAGCATGTTAAGACCACCTTAAAGACAATTATGTCCTTTAATAACAAGATTTGTTCCATTAAGCCACAGAAGAATTCTGGGTTTTGAGAAAAAGCAGAACAATTCAGGGGACCTTTACTTGCAAACAAAGCCGGTCCTAAAGCACTGCAGCCTCTCCCAATGCCTGGTTGGTTGGGAGCCTTTTTAAAACCGCATTTACCTTCCAAAATGACCTTAATTAACAAATTGATATGATCCCCTCTACCACTGAACTAAACGGAGCCTCCAGCTCCCCCCAGGGAGGGACTCCAGGCTCCCTGCACTTCCTGCAGCCTATTGTCCCTGCTCCTCAGAATGCTCAGGAGCCCGGAGATAAGGCAGGAGTGCTGTGAAAGAAACAACAGACAAATTGTGCTTTTGTAGTTGATATCACTCAAATCCTGCCTTACCTTCCAGAATTCAGAGGGGAAATAAGGGAAGACACTCTGTTTCCCCAGGGACAGTGTCCGTGACCTGTCAGGGTGGGATTCAAATCCTTGAGATTGCCTTTCCTGAGGGTAAGAGACCCAAAGCCCCCTCTCCCCGCCGAAAAAAACAAATCAGCACAACAAAATCTCCCAAACAAGCTCCAGTATTTCTGGGAGCTGCTGACACTGCTCTGGTCTGTACAATCACACCCGTGCGTGGATGTTCTCCAGCCCCTGTCTCTGCAATACCAAGTTTCAGCTCTCATACCCCAAATGACACAGAGGAGAAACAAAAGTGATGAGAAACAGGAAAACCTTCAACTTGTTTATCACTATAATCTCTTCTAGTGCCCCAGAAACCTAAAGGTATTTTTTAAAATTAAAGATTCATGTCCACATCCCTGGGATTTCCAGGGGAAGCACTTTACCCAAGCTATCAACCTTTCCCCTCCTTGACTACAAGATCCTGTCAGTTTTTCCAGTGTAGATGCAGACCCCGATGAGAACAAAATACACTCTCTGGAGTTCTGTTTTCCTCTGGCTTTCCAAACCAAACCCAAGAACCCTTGGAAACGGGGATTTTTGTCTTCTGCCCTGCCTGGCTTTGGTGCAGGTTGGAGCAGATCAATTCCATCAATGGGGTAAGATTCTCCTTTGCCCTGGAAGCAACAAGGTGCCCAAGGAAAGAGCAGAGGATGGCAAGAGAGCACAGCAGGAAGAAGGAGCAGCACAGAAGGGATTGGGGACTTGAGGAAGAAAAGAAAGAGCATTCCCAGCCAGGTTTCACAGGTCACATCAACTCCTGCCATGAGCCCTGGGAAGACATAGCACAACTGTTTCACCTCAGGACACTACTGAGCTCCTGCACAGAAAACAGGGGGTGAAAAATAGGAAGAGCTGGCAAATAACTGTCTCAACTGGAAGGGAGTTACCCCAGAACTGAGCCCTTTGCAGCCCTAGTCCCAGAGGTCTGCAGGTCAGGGCACTGTAGAGAGCCCATCCCACAGCTGAGCTCAGACCTCCTGTGAGCCTTGATCCAGCATCAAAGTTTGTACAGACTCGACCTTAATAAACTTTTATTTGTGCCAACAACCCCGTTCTCCCACTCCACCACCCTCCTGATTCCCCAGTTTGCTGAGCCCGCAGTATTTAGGGCAGAATGGGTGTGCTTTGTGCAGGGAGTCCTCCCCTCTCCAGGCCCTCCCCCCTGGGATGTGCACTCCCCTGCCTCTCCTGCTGCTAACACTGGCCCCACAGGCTTCGAGAAAAGCGAGACAAGTCCGTCTTCCTGCCTGGAAACAGGAACAGTTTCATGTTGCTCATTCACTCCCAGGTCTGGCTTTTCCCCCCAAAGACGATCGGCAGGGACTCAAACAGGAGGGAGGGACCCGGCCCAGCCACAGCCAGGGGGGCACTGCACACACCCTGCGGCTCCCCAGCCCTCCCAGCCCAGCCCTCCATCGATCCGCGATCCCCTCGCTCCCATCATCCCTCCAGCCTCTGCTCGGAAGCTGCTGCAAGGCTTGTCCCTTCCCATTTAATGTTTGACTAGCTGATTATTCCTGCCTAACTCCATTAACTTGCACTTGGCTTCTCCAAATTTTTCCTCCTTCCAAAGAAAGTTTACCAATTTTGAACTCTAACCTCACTCTCCCTTTTCCAACTTTCAAGTGGTGTGAAAATGTAACAAATAGAGCTTAATCTGTCATCCAGGCTGGGAGGGAGAGATGGTTCATGCAAGTTTACTCAGAACACACAAATGTTAAATCCCAACAAAGCAGCTTTGGACATTAACAGCAGGACCTGGAGCTGCTCCAGAGAGTCCAGAGGAGGCCCCGGAGATGCTCCCAGGGCTGGAGCCCCTCTGCTCTGGAGCCAGGCTGGGAGAGCTGGGGGGGTTCACCTGGAGAAGGGAAGGATCCAGGGAGACCTTGGAGCCCCTTCCAGGGGCCTAAAGGGGCTGCAGGAGCTGGAGAGGGACTAGGGACAAGGGATGGAGGGACAGGACACAGGGAATGGCTTCCCACTGCCAGAGGGCAGGGAGAGGTGGGATATTGGGAAGGAATCCTTCCCTGTGAGGGTGGGGAGGCCCTGGCGCAGGGAGCCCAGAGAAGCTGTGGCTGCCCCATCCCTGGAAGTGTCCAAGGCCTGGGATAGTGGGAAGTGTCCCTGCCCAAGGCAGGGGTGGAATTGGATGGGCTTTAAGGTCCCTTCCCACCCAAACCATTCCAGAATTCTCCAAGTCAGGGGAAAAAAAGCTTGTTCACTCCTCCCCCTATTTTTCCAGACGCTGACAAGTTGATGACCTGTGGACATCTCTACCTTCTCCCATTTAAGATATTTTAGGGTTTTTCAGTCCTCCTTGTAGCTCATCTCTCCTCAAACTCTCCCCCATCAACCAGCAGTTCTGATACTGTGTCAGCCAACACAGAACTGACCCGGCAATATTTAAGAATCATGAACCTCCAGCCTGTCCTGCAGCCCCTTCTGTGCAGAGGAAGGCCTGGCACCATTACCACCAGGCAGCTAGCTGCACAGGTGGGAAGCAGCTTCCCTCCCATTACCCAGGTAATTTCTGAAAGACAAGCACTCCAACACAACCCTCAATCACTGAGCTGTCCTTTAACAGCTGCCTGGCACAAGCTTCTCACAAATGGCAGCACTTGGGGAAAAAACCTCCAACCAAACCACTCTGGGCTCAGTTCTGAGTCCACTCAAATGACCCCCACACATGTTCCAAAGTTTTCCTCCCACCAGTGCTACAGATTCAACTCTAACCCCCTATTCCCACCAGAACTATTGCACAGTGATGCTCTCCTGCATTCCAAGGAAAAGACTTCACTTCTGGAAGGGAATCACATCCCATTTTACAAGGGCCAAATGCAAAAGCCATCCCGAAAGAAAATGGGGAGCACAGGTACAATTTCAGACCCCTTTTGCCAGACAGGGTGATAGATCATTGCAGCCAAACCCACCTTTCACCAAAATTACCTGACTTTGGATTAGCAGAACACCAGGACTGGGTTTGGAAGGAGTCAAACAGAGTTTTGATGAGCAAAGGTTACTTATTGTTCCTTGTTGAGGAAAGATGTGGCAATAGGGGAATGACACCTGTCCTTCCAAGACTCCAAAGCAATTTAGGAGTATGGATGTGACACCCTTGAAACTTGGCAAAAGCCACTCAGACCTGCAGGAGCTGTTATAAATCCCCTTGGCACATCCTGCAGGCCAACGAGAAAAGCCCCAAGGTCTCTCTGGCTGCAGGGTTGCACTTTTAAAAGGCTTTTCACCAGCATTTAATTAACGTCCCCAAAGGCCCCTGTAATCCTAAAAACACTGTCCTGCCCTTCCTAAGCCAGAGCATTGCAAAAAGCTGTCTCCAGAATCAGCAAGAGGGAGTTTAACTGGAGGTGTTCCCCGGGCTGCTCCTTGCAGGAGCTCTGGGGTTTGGTTCACACATTCATTGCTAAGGAGCATCTTGTCTGTGTGGGCAAACTGCCACCTGTGTTCACCTCTAAATAAAATGTAAATAGTACCAGCCTGGGAATCTTTTCCCCTTGACAACACTGGAGACATTCTCCATGCCCCAAAAAGCAAAATTTATCTATGATATTACAACATGGAACAGCAGAACCAATGTTTACAAAGATATCTTTTTTGCTTAATATTACAGCGTTCCCTTATAGTGGACGGAGAATTAATTAGACCAAATTAATCTGCATGTGACAACAAACTACACCAGCCAAACATCCTCAGGATTTTACTTTTTATAAAGCACTTCCAAAGCCCAACCACTCACATGTGAATTGGCAAGTTCTCCATACTCCAAAACCAAGGTCAGATTTCTAAACTGAATTCTGCAATTATCATTTCATTTCCTTCTTCACAAAGACTCTGCAATCCACAGATTATATGAGACAAAAATTATATTGCACTGAAGCATCCAGGAAAAAAGGAAAAGGTGTAAGAGCTGCCCCTCACTGGAGGTACAGTACAAATCCTGCTGTACTTCCATAATTCCAGAGGCAGGCTGACAGGGCACCTGGGAGAGAAGGGATGTAACATTATCAGCTAAGTAATGCCATGCATAGATCTCCATTTCCCAGACTTGGTGGATTCCTTTTTCCTCCAGCACAAGCAGATTCCTCCTGTGGTGATTTAACACACTATAACAGAAAGAGTAACTCAGTTCTGCCCCAGCATCGCTGGGTTTGTGGATTTGGGATGGTGTTTGAGGAAGGATGTGGTGCCTCAGACTCCTCCCAGCCCCTGAGGGAAGGGGCTGTTCTGAGATCCCCAAGGAAAAGAGATCCCTGGATGATGGTTGGAAGGAATCCTTCCCTGTGAGGGTGGGGAGGCCCTGGCACAGGGTGCCCAGAGAAGCTGTGGCTGCCCCATCCCTGGAAGTGTCCAAGGCCAGGTTGGAGCCACCTGGGATAGTGGGAGGTGTCCCTGCCCATGGCAGGGGGTGGGATGAGATGGGCTTTGAGGTCCCTCCAACCCAACCCAGGGATTCTCTGATGTTCCTGAGCTGAGGAGGTTTGTACCAAGCAGAACATAAAAATCAAGACAGTCACAATTCCAGCCACCATAGAAAGAGACAATGTGCTTCCAGACTTTTCCCCAGTAACTCCAGAGTATCCCTGCCTTTCAGACAGCGGTCAATAAACAAAGAACCAAGCCAAGCAAAGCAAGCCATATTTTGCAAGAATGCTTTTATAGCTTTGTTAATACTTCCAGTTACCTTTTGCTCGTTAAATAACAAATTATTGTTGGCTTAATCTTAATTGACCTTCCTGGTGGACCTCAAGCACGAAATGATGTTTTTAAAAAATTAGCCCATTAGAGAGAAGTGTGCAGAAAGAGAATTAAGAGGTCTCCAATAGCTTCCAGAGTGTCTGCAGTAAATCACTGAAAGGAAGCCCCACTGCATCTACTGCAGCCACTCCCTCTGTAAGTGATACCATCTCCTCATATATTATTAACTAATGGCAAGAAAAACAAGATAATGATCAAGAGCCAAATCCAAACACAGATTGTAATCTGCACTATCAGATGTCTGTGCAGATGCATTTCCCTGGTGTTCAGTTCCAGCCTCAGGGGGGCTGGACATTCTCACCTGCCTTTGGAACACATGGAAGGGACTCCATTATTCAGTGTTGCTGCTGGAGTGTCCCCAGTCCTGTGCCAGGTTCCCCTCAGTTCCCCCAAGGCAGGACCCTCTGGAACCACTTCTTATGTTCTCTTGTCCAAACTGTCCCAAAACAAACCCCACCCAAGAGATGTTCCCCATGTCCACTCCAGATTCCCACTCTCCCAAGGATTTACATCTACATGGAACCTGCACTCTATAAACAAAACAGGAACCTGCCTTTCAGCTCTGCTTCAAAAACAAGTCCTGATGTACTGTTTATATTCTCTTAGTGTGCAAGGGGAAAAAAACCTTTACAACCACTAAGACCAAAAATGGGAATTTCTTTCAGGTTGTTTAAAAATATCCTTGGGTTTTACAGAACTCACACCTTGGAACAGTGGCCCACAAAGCGCTCACCTTCCACAAGGGACACCCTTTCAAGGCCCTTTGTGCTTCCTTTGATTTCTAAAAACAAAGTTGGATCCTGTAATGCCACATATTTGAGTTAAGCCAATGAAGGAACCTCTCCATGTCCTAACTGCAAAATCCCTTCACATAACCATTCCAGGAGGGTTTAAAGGATTTTGTTCCCCCTTTCTTTTTTTTTTTTCTGGAATTACCAAAGCCATTGCTGTCATTTCAAGCAACTATCAGTTTTTATATCAGCAATGCTTCCTTCTAAAAACACCACAGTCCCAGGGGACCAGAGCTCAAATATTTATATAATTTTTAATCCTCCCAGTGACCATTTTGTTCACTTTATCCAGCTGGGCTGAGCAAAGACCCCTCCAGCATTTCTCCACAAGTTGACTAGAGGGCAGTGTAAAGACACCTACAAAAGGGAAAAAATATCTCTCTGTTCCTCCCGGTGAACAATAGCACTTTGACTTTCCCCCAGAAATAGCTCCCAGATGTTGGCTGCTGACAATGCTACAGTTGTTACAGCAGGTGAAGAGGAATTTCCACCTTTTCCTGGAGTCACGGATTTGCTCTCCTGGAGTCCCCAGTCTTCTGAGCACTCAGGCACATCATTGCCCTCTTCAGGTGTGTGAAACAAAGAGTGGCTTCCAAAGGGATGAGGAGAAGCAGCAAAGCCGTTTGTCAGGTGTAAAATACACCCTGCACTCCCCCTCCCCGGCTGGCTCCGGGTGCTCAGACCCCAGACCTGCTCCCCAGGGCCAGGAGAGGGCTGAGCTCCCGAGGGACTGTCCCTGCTGCTTTGCAAACCAAGCCCAGAGAATCAGGGAGCAGATTCCTCTCCTCAGACAGGATTGTTGAGTCCCCCCCCTCACCCCAGACTGGTACTCCAAAAATGCCCCCACACAAGAAACCCCCCCCCCATATCACAAAGAGAACTGTTTGCTGAAGGCAATACTTAAATATTCCCCAAGAATAAGCACATTGCAGGACCCAAGAGCTGTGCCTGGAGGGGAAAGCAGCTTCCCCAGTGCCAAGGAGCTTCTGGGGCACCCGAGAGAAGCAGCTCAGCAAAGCTGCCCTGGGATGAGCCAAGAGCTGCACTCGGGGAACAATGGCACACCCCAGGGGGACACAAATACCAAGGGATGCTCACAGAAATGAGAAGGGCAGGGGAGCTCCCATCACAGGAAACAGTCAAAAAAGGCACAGGGAAAGAAATACTGAGGGGGAGGAAAAACTCCTTGGTTTCTCTGGGAAGCTCAAAGCAAAAAAAGGGATGAACATGAAAAAAAAAAAAGAATCAAATGGCAAATTGCTGAACATCATTTCCAGTGTCTTTCTGAAGACAGAGACCTCTGAAATGTTTCATGAAAGAGGAGAAAATTCCTAACAAACATCTTTAATGTTGGATCAAGCAAGGAATATCTGAGAGGACCTGAAACAGCAGAGCAGCCACATCAGACCAGAGCAAAAGGAATTCTTTCCCCTCAGCCAGGACAGCATCCAAAGCAGAGCAAACACCAGCAACCCCCCAGACTGAGGGATGTCCCAGCCACAGGTGGGGCTGTTCCTCAGCCCAACAGCTCTGGCAGGAAAAGAACTAGCACCTTCTGGGAGCCCCTGGAAAGCATAGCATTCCATGTGAGGGGAACCAACTCAGGGGACCAGTATGGGCAGATGAGGATAATTGGGGAATTCTGTACACTCAGCACATTGCACTGCACAGCCCTTCCCCACCAGCCACTGTCCAACCACACTATTGATCCACAATATAGAAAAATATAATCACCTTAGCAATGTGGTAACGAGGGGTTTATTGATCCTTCAGGACACCAGTGAAGGAACAAGACCAGGAGGAAGGGAAGGAAAAGATGCACATACGTACAAACTACTACACACACACTGCAATGCTATCAACAATCTTACCTGAAAAGCAGTATTTGTGGTGGAGCTCATTCCATGGTGGTGTGGTTTAACCCCCCAGGTAAATGGAGCTGCAACAAAAGCTGCCCCCTCACAAATGGAAGCCATAACACCACTCTCGTAGGAGAGAGCTCCAGACTGGCATTTCTTTGGCAGAAAGGTGCAGGGCAGGACCCCCAGTCACAGGGAAGGACAAGGGCAGCAGGTGCCCTCAGGTGACACAGAGAACTGCAGACAGTTCCAGCCACAGCAGCACCGAGACAGTGAGTTGGGAGCCTGAGGGATTCAGAGAGAACTGTGGTCTCACCCATTTTCTGGGATTTCCACGGAACGTGAGGGTTTGCTGTTTTCACTTGAGAAGCCCAAATTCAAAAGCTGTGTGAAAATAAAGCCCTTGGAGGAACTCACTGTGGTCAGCTGTCTTCCAGTTAAATCCCTGGATTCTGTACCCCAGGAATATGCCCAGCACACCCACTTGTGATGGGAGTCTGTGGTTTCATTGCATTCTCATTATTTTTATTTATATTTACAGGTATAAACTTTATCCATACCACTTTGCTAAAAGTGGCATTACATTATATTTTATACATATATATATATATGTTATGTATTATAGCCTCGTACACCTACCAGTGACCCCCATTAACTCTTTAAACCTCAATTATTTTATCAAGATAAACATTTTAAAATTACAAAAATTACCAAAAACATTAACCAAACATCTTATTAGCATCATCAAAGAATCAGCCATATAAAAAAAATTTATACATAACATGGCTCACAAACCCAGAATGTTACTGCAGCAGAGCTCAGGAACACCCAGTAAAAATGTAGATATATTTGCAGAAGCAGATATTAAAATCTGATATCCAGATCAGATATTAAAAAGACAAAGGTAATTAGTCACAAATGAGCCACATTTTAACTGTGGCCAAGAATAAGCAAAGAAACAACGTCCCAGACCTGCCCAGCAGGGAAACAGTGTAAGCAGGGATTCCAACACATGTCCCAGAGCCAGCAGCTCCACCAAGTCACTGCTGTTCCCTCTGAGCAGGGGACCAAACTCCCCATTTGTGCCACACCTCAACAACCAACCCGTTTTACACATCTCAAACCTTTTTTCCTCTCCTCTCAGTGGTGAGTTCTGCAAACATTTCCAGCCTTTTGCCCAGTCTGGCTGCTCCCGATCAGTAACGCCCAGAGCATCCCGTGGGTTTGGCCCAGCCCTCCCTCCCCAGGGAACACCTGCAAACCCTGCTCCCCCTTCATCAGGAAATGCACAGCCATGATCAGGAACAAACCCAAAACGTCCCCGAGTTTTATTTACTGCAACTTCATTCTTTCAAGTGCAGTGACCAAACACGGGGGAGAGAAATGTCTGCATTCCTGTCGATTATTTTTACACAGAAATCCAGCAGCCACACTCCAGGGAGGGAACTGCAGCCCATTAACAGCGTATTTGGATTCAAACCTGATCCCCAAGACCCCCTAATTGCACTAATCCTTCACTGGAGCTTCCCAGTGCTGCAGTTTGACCCAGGAAAGGCTCCTACTAAGCTGTTCACAAGCCAAGGCCTCAGCTGAACTCCTGATTCCCGAGGTCTCCCTTTTCCAGAGCAGGGGCACAGTTCTCCCCTTCTCTGGCAGGGGAGGGAGGGCAGGGAAGCCCCAGGACAACGCTGGCACTGCTGCCCCAGCCCAGAAAGCCCTGGAGCTGTCCATCCTGTGTGGAGGGTCCAACCCCTGGGACTGATGCAGCATTCATCTGAGCTGAGCTCAAAGCACAGCCGAGCGCAGCTTTCCCAGCCTTGCTCAGATCCCTGGCTCTTCCCAAAGGCACTGAGGACACGGTTCCCTGTCGGAGAGGCAGCACTTTCATCTCCCTTGTCTGCTGCCCTCACCTCTCCAATTCCCAGGCTCCACTGGAGCTCTGACTGGCACAGCTTTTGTCAGAATGCAATAAAAAGCCCAACTGTAGCTTTGCAAATATATTAACAAAAACATTTGCAAGTATTAGCTTTGCAAATGTTTTGTAGTTGTGCAGTGAAAAAACACAGATTTATCTGTTCATTTATAACACAGATCATTTCAAAGTGGGAAAGTCTGTTTCAAAAGAACTTACCTAAGAGTGGAAACACAAATATTGCATATGTTAACCGAATTATCATACAGATATGGGTATTACACGAGTTACTAAGACAGAAACGCTGAAGAAAAGCAAATTTGTGGGTCATCATGAGAAATTCACTTACATTCCTTTTCTCCCATCCCTGGGATAACCTCCCTCTCTCAGGTTTAACAAAGCCTGACCCTGACAGACTGGGGAGCTCTGGCTGCTGCTTCCCTCAGCCTGCTGGCCCTGCTCCAGCTGGTCCTCAAGGATTGGCACAGGCCTGGCACACACCTCCTTGGTCATTTCGGAGGTGCCAGGGCAAGGCTTTGCTCTGCTCAATACAAAGCTGAGTTTTCCAGCTGAAATAATAACATCAACACAGGACCCAGACCTGCACTCTGTGTCTCGTGTCAGGGAACAGCACTCCATTCACACAACTTCATTTCTAAGCTGTTAAACAAATAGACAGACCTGATGAAATATTAATTTGACTAATTATGGCAACAGAACCCCAGAAGGAACTAACAGCTCCACTGAAACAGAGCAATACCTGTTTGCAGCACTGACAAGTCTCAGACATGTGACAGATGGCTCCCAAAACCTGGGCAGCCTGTGCTGGAATCAGCCTTGGCTTGGGCTCTGCTGCCTCAGTTTTGAAGATGCAAAGGCTTACCTGGCTGGGAGAGCCTGAGTGTGAGCTACTGAGCAGCACTTTCAGGTAAGAACAGGGCACAAAGGATTTACAACTCAACAGTTCTTCCAATTTATAAACTGTAACCACATTTAAAGTGCTTTCACAAGAGAAAAAGCTCTTCAACTTTCCTGGACAGTGGACACACGCTCCCTGGCAACTTACTACCCAAAGTAACAATTCTGGGTGATAACACCTCATGTAGTCTGGCTGCAGTTCTCTGTGGAAGAGCCACCTCCTCCATCTCAAACAGGTTTGATTAGCTCAAGGGACTCAGGGAAGTCGTCAAGCCAAGCTTTAGGGTTGGCCAAGGATGTGCAACAGGAGAGCAACCAGTGTGTGAGTACCTGAAGGAGCAAAGCACAGAGATGTGTCCCCAGACTCACAGAATCACTGAGCTTGGAAAAGCCCTCCAAGGTCACCGAGCCCAACCTGTGCCCCATCCCCACCTTGTCCCCCAGCCCATCTGTCAGCCACATCCAGTCATTCCCTGGACACCTCCAGGGATGGGGGCTCCAAACCTCCCACCCAAACAGCCTCTTCCAAGGCCTGACCATCCTTTCCACGAACAAATCTCTCCTGCTGTCAGACCTGAACTTTCCCTCACACAACTTGAGGCCATTCCCTCTCATCCTGACCCTTGTTCCCTGGGAGCAGAGTCTGACTCCCCTGAATCCACCCTCCTGTCAGGGAGTTGGAGAGAGGGAGAAGGTCCCCCCTGAGCCTCCTCCTCTCCAGGCTGAGCCCCCTCAGCTCCCTCACAGGACTGACTCTCTGGATCCTTCCCCTTTCTGACATAACCATAAGCTTTAGTTGAACATCTACAAATTAAAAGCCCCAAAGTCACAGGACGAAGCACAAAGCAACAAAAATGGCAACATCAAGAAATATCATTTTTGAGGAATCCTGGAGTAAGAGCTACACAAAGCGCCTGATCCATCCATCCATCACCACACTTGGGAACCAGGAGGACACAGCACAGACACATCTGGGAATCCCACCTTCTAGGGGGGTGAGGGAAGGACAGCTCTGATCTCCATACTCGGACAGGACCCAGTGCAGGGTCTGCAACCCGTGTTTGACACCAGCTACAGACCCCTGGGGGAGCAGGGGCTGGGACACACCCCCACCTCCCCTGTGCACCATCCCTTCCGTGCTGCCACAGGCACTGGATGTGTTTGTTCCACCAGCAAGAGAGACCCTGCACAGAGCTGTGATGTCCCTCAGTGTCCCCAAACACCTCCTCTCACACCAGTTCCCAACTCCAATCTGCACAAGGGATCGCAGTGAGAGCTGAGATGCTCCCCCCAGCTCAGCAGCCCTGCACACCAGGCCCTCCCCAGCCCTCACACCTGACCTGCCCACGCTGCCAGGGCTGCCCTTCTCCGCAGCTGGGGCTCCCTGGCAGCACCAACATCATGTTTTTGGCACGTCCTTCCCCCCTCCATCCCAGTCAGTGCCCGCTCAACAAGCTTCCTGTTTGAAATACTAAACCCCGATAGAGCTGCACTAGAATACAAAGCCACCGACACGGTTCTAAAAGATGTTCCAGCACGGCTTTTCCCAGGTTCTTTCAGAGCTGCTGCTGTAATTTGTCCCTTCCAGAGAAAGCCACAAGCACCGGGAGCCGGAGGGCAGCACTGACCACCACAGAGCTCAGGAATTCCTTTGCTCTCCTCTTCCCTGGCCGCGCCGAGAGTTTATTTACATACCCTGGGCAGCCTTCTCCTGAGAAACTCTCCTCATCCAAACCTACCTCAATCACGGCATAATCACGTAATTAGATTGTGGGCCCTGCTAAGTCTGCTATTAGCACTTCCAAGCCATGTTTAAGGGGATAAAAAAGCTTTATTTCAAGTAATTCACAGCACATGATGACTATCACAAAGGGGAAGCTCTATTTTCTAACAGTGTAATTTGCACTTTTTAAAAAAAAAAAATTGCCGGAAAAAAATTGCCATATAATGTGTGGTGGGGTTTGTCTGATTTTTCCGGGTGGATTTTTTTTCCTTGTTTTAAGACGGACAAGCAGCAAACAAGAGCTGCTGAACCCCCTCCTTTCAGGGCTAAAAGGGGTGAAATGCAGCTTTCCAGGAGAGCCAAGCACTCGTATCACTGTCAGGCACCAGAAAGCCCCAGACAAGAGCATGGAAATCGTTGTATGGGCTCCGGAACGGGAACATCCCCGGCTACAGATGGGATTAGGAGGGAAAGGGGGGAAAACTGGGCCGGGGAACTGCTCACAAGAAGCAGCTTCTTCGAGGGGATGCCCTTGAACAGCTCAGTTGTGCAAATACCAGTAAAACCCGGGCATGAGCACTATGTTTTTAAATCAAAACCTGCTAGGTTGGTGTAAAACATTGTCCTCCTTGGATTTTCTGGCTTTGCCTCACTCAGTACCATACACTGCTGAGGTCTTTCTCTTGCTTGCACATCAGAGGGAATATAAATCACAAAATATTAAGTAAAGGAAGATGCTTTGCCTTTATTTCATTAGGGTTTCTGTGCAGCACGAATTTCTTACAGCCAATATTAAAATGTAATTACTTTGCCTCCCAAAGTTTTCAACTACATGGTTTGCATGTATAGGAGTTGTTTTTATCTTTGTAAACAAGAAGAAAGAGGGAGGAGAAAATCATTGCCATTTTTCTGCTTGGCAGTTTCAGCTGGAAGAGCATCTCCTCCCCAGCCATCAATCTATGCAGGGCTTCCTCCCCTGGGCTGCTGAGGAGGCAACTGTGAACTATTTGGCACAAGAGTTCGTGCCAGCAAATACAGAGGAAGCACAACCAGGGCAGGCAGATGGGCCAGGGCTGAAGTGTCAGGAATCTTATGAAATGTCTCTTCCTATAACAGTATCACCCCTGGGCCCCCAGAGCTGGGCCACCTGCATTTCCCTGGCTGCACACAGTGCAGGCATTCCAAATCCCCTGACATGTAACCTGACTGATTTCTATGTGCTCACATATAAACTGTGCACACCAGCACAGCTCTGCAAAGGGAGGGACAGCAAGAATTAAGCCAGACCTATCAATGGGGCAGCTGATAAATCCATGGGGTTTGATAAAGCAGAGATGAGATCATTTGAGACTTAACAATAATGGCATTAGATCCAAATGGCATCCAAATGAATCCTCCTGCTGCAGAGTCTGAGGGCTCCTCAGCCAGCGGCTCAGCCAGGGCTTCTCTGGACAAAGCACCACCTGGGGCACATTTTCAGTCCCACAAAACCTGGGGAACTGAACCTGGGCTTCATTTCACCTTCAAACAGACAGATAAAAAGGATCCCAGTGCCACCTATTTTCAGCTGGTAATCCAGGTGACCTGTTTTGACCAGAAGGTGTTTAATCAGAGATTCTGAGGATGATAATTATCTAGAGATCCTGGAGAATCTGGGGCTGCACAGCAGGACCACATGATGGAAAAAGACCCTGGGATACCAAAGAACAATGTAATGAGGGCTCTGTGTGAAGGAGAAAAGCCAGGTACCATGAGCACAGGGCACAACAAACTGTCCCAAGTTCCTTCTGCACCAAACCCAGCTGTCTGGAGGCCAAGCAGCCCAGCAAAGCAAAAGCCCAGCAGGTGCCAGCTGGGAATGCCACAGGAGCAGCACATTAAGTTTGCATACCCTGCTTTTAGTTCATAGGCAAAAAATTATTAACATGGCCAAAACTTACTATTAGACTAAGGTGTCTTTGGAATCTCATCGATTAAATTAAATATCATTAATTTTGCATGCAACTCATAGATCATTCTCTAAATGCTACGCCAAAAATCTAATTGAGTCTTCATTAAGTGATCAGATGGGAAATGGGAGCTCTTCCCCCACTCTACAATTCAAGGTTAAACTGCAGCTCAGCAAGGACTGTTCAGAACTGCCTCAGACCCTCACCTTCAGTCACCACACAAAACCCCTCTTTTATTCACTCCAGATTCCCTCATTAGCCAGCTCCTCCTCCCAGCTCACCGTAACCTTGACAGGAGGAGAGGTGCAGCTACTGAAGAGAGACAAAGGGCCTTAAAAAAAAGGAAATTATTTCAAGCTACACTACAGCCTCCACTATGCTATTTAGAAGCTTAAATTTAAATTAAAGTCAAGCTCCATTTTCAGCCACCTGCTCACCTTCGGCACCCAGGGCCAGGGCCGTCTTTGGCCACCCTGCTGGAATTTGGGGATGGGGGTGGCAGAAATCTCATCTCTGGTGTTTCACAATTAACAACCACGGTTACAAAAAAAGTGGGTAATTTAATACACAAAGGGCAACACTACTGGTGTCAAAGAGCAACGCAGGAGAGGCAGGAGTTTCTCATCATAAACAGGGTGTGCTACTACTCACTAAGGCCGGGAGATGATGTTGGACCAGGGCAGGAACGAGAATTAATTCTTCCAACATAGAGGATGGAAAAAGCCCCCAGCATTAGCCAGGGAATGTGAGGCCAGGCAGGAACACAGGCAGGCCTCTGGCTGCCAGGGAGATCCAAGGGGAAAGCACTGGGGCAGAGGAACAGGAGCAACAGGGCACAGACCTCGGGTCTGGGGAAGGCTTTGGAAAACCCTTGGGTTGAAGCAGAGCAGGGACAGGGACAGTGCTCTCTCACATTCCTGGAGGCACAGGACAGGCTTTTTTGACTTTATTAGCTCAAGAAATGAACTCCTGTCCTTTGTCTTCCTTTACTCTCTTTGGTGTCACACCACAGGAGAAGGAATATTAACACAATCTAAGTCATAAATGTTTTCCTCTCACTCCAAGCTGTACATTCAAGAGTCAGCCTTCACCATCCTGCTCTGCAATTAATTATGCCTCTCCATCACTTATTAGGTCTTACTAGATCACTTTTTCAACATAATTATTACAGCCATAAATACATTTTTTCCCACGAGCAATATCCTGTACAGGTGTTATTTTGTGCCTACCCAAATCATGGTTCCATTATTGGGCCAGGCTGGCCACACACTATCAATTCTCACTGAACTATTGATCAAGCAAGGTCAACCCCAGCCGGAGATGCAGAACTCCAGGAACCTCCAAGCAAAGCAGCTGGAATGAGCCATGGAATTTCCAATCCCATACAAGGAAAGGAACTTAGAAAATAATATTTAAACAGCTTTGCTGGAGTGCCTGTAGGAGAGCTGCAGCAGATCGTGCACTGATTACAGGGAAAGAATGTGATCCCCCCTTGCACAAAACAAAGCTGGTTCCTTCAAGCCTGTTCCCTGAGCAGGAACCCTGCCCTGCCTCCCCCAGCCTGAAAATGAACTTGAGTTCTCTTCAGGGGAATTTCAATACCCTGAGTGTCAAGTAGCCACGTTTGCTTTGCTGGAAGCCACAGCCACATGTGATGGTAGAGTGGGATAAAGGGGCATTCTGTGCCCACTCGTGCTTTCTCAGGAATGGCCCCAGTGAGGCTCCACAAGGCCCGGCCCTGCAGGGCTGTGCTCACAGCCCTGGCTCCACTCACTCCCTCAGGAGGCTCTTTTCCCACCTCATTTTCTCATTCCCTCCGGGGAAATGCAAAGCACAGTCACCTTCTGCAGGCAAAACCCTCGGGCCGTTCGTTCCCTCCGAGCAGTTCAGAGCCCACGGTGGGGCCCGGATGGGAGCCCCGGGCCCTCTGTGCTGCCCTCACCTCCCTGGGCCGGGAGGGGAAACCTCGGGGCTCTTGGAATTCCCTCCAACCGCGGCTCCAACGGGAGCCTTGTGCAATCCGAGCAGAGGCAGCACAGCCCCGGTCACACCAGCCCGGCAATAATGCTCCTCCCGACTGAGCTTCCAGCAGACAAAACCGGCAGACTACAGACACAGGGCCCGCAGCTCCAGTCAAAAAGATCTTTGTTAGCGGCAGCAATGAAAGGAGGGAAAAGCCGACAGAATTCCTCCACTTGAAGCACAATCTCCAAACATATGCTTACAATCCTGGAAATCTTTGGGAGAGTCAGTGTGTTCAACAGCTGCAGCTGAGCTTACAATGAGCATTGCAAATAAATGCTAATGAGATGCTTATAGATCCTGAACAAATTGATTTACTGAGATCTTGTCGAGTGTCTCCTATCAAGGGTTTGTCAGAGTAAACAACCAAATCCTTATAAACAGAAGTGACTCATTCATTACAACTGGAAAAAGAAAGGCAGAACAACCCAAGCTTTAGGCCAGGAAGATGGGAAAATGAGCTACAGGCACAAGTTATTTAAAAAAAATACAAATGTATTTTTGAAAACAGTGTTAGAAAACATGTCTAGTTCAGCTCAGCAGACAGCTACAGACCAGTCTGCAATGCCATGAGCCCATCTGAACACTCCACAAAGTTACCAACAGAAGAATCAGCCATAACAAAACCCACTCACACAAAGCTTGACAATAAAGCCGCGTCAAACAAATGCAGAACGAGCTCCTCATACTCACGTGCTAAATTGTTTTATTGCACATTTAGTACAACCTGCGTGGAACCAACCCCCTGGAAATCCAACAGGTGCAGGACCATTCTCTTACAGCAAAATCTTACTGCCCCAAAGCTTGCACAAGATTGTGAGCAGTGAAAGAAGTGAGGGAAAGCTGCAGCAGCCCTGTGTCAGAATAAGGAAAAGCATCTCTAGTTCAATAAAACCGAGAAGATTGCACACTGTTGTAACTGTCCAGCACGGAGAACTCTGGGATTCCTTCCTGACAGGAATGTTTGTTAATGCCATAATGGGAAGGTGGTAACAGGGAGCCCCTGAGGGAGCACAGCCAAGGAGTTCCTCTTACCAAATGTAAGACCAAGAAAGTGAAGTTCTCCAAACTGGGATAAAAAGCAAGGGCCACTTTATTAACACTAATGGCCTTTGGGGAGGCTGCCCAAAAAAACTCTTTAGTAGGAAAAGCAAAGAAAAGCAAGAAAAATTAATCCCTTCATCTTTTCCCTCTCCACAACTCCACTGAGTGAAATCCTGGCAGCTTTTCAGGGAAATCAAACCCAGCAACCTCCACCCCCTGCTCAGGCAGGAGCAGCTCCAGCCCCACACCCGCGGCTGTGTGTGCAGGGTGAATTCCAGGACATCCTTGGGAAGGCTGAGGTGCTCCTGCAGCCCCTGGCCCTGCCTGCAGCGACTCAGGGCACAGGGGGAGGAATCCCTTCCCCGGAGAAGGGCAGGGCTGGGGAACTGTCCCACTTGCAGTTGGGCCACAGCTCTCCAGCACCAACACACCTCCTGCTTCTTGCACAAAGGAGAACACTAGCGACATTCCAAGAGCAAATTGCCTTGGAACTAAACAAACCCAACTCCTCGGAGCTCTCAGATCCTCCACTGGGGCCCAGGAAGCACATCTGAAATCAAGCACAAGCCTCCACACTTTCTACACCCCTCACTTGAAGGATGTAAAGCCATTTCAACGTTTCTGCAACAACATCAGGAGAAACAAACTCCAGACTTTCTCCAAAGCTCTCAAGTGAGTGACAAATGCAGCTCCAGTGACTGCAAGGAGGGATCTCTATCCCAGGAATTCCCTTCCAGAGAAACCACAGGGTTCCCACTGCTCTGCCTGCAGCAGGGCCCTCCCCAGGGAAGCTCCTGTGCCCATCCCATGCCATCCCTGGCAGGGTGCCCCTGCAGAACCTGCTGCTCCTGGGTGCTGGTGTTGAAGTTCAGCCACAGCCCCAACTCCTACTGGGAGAGATGGATGGCAAACACAGGAATCTCCTCACAGCTGAGCCACGTAGGGACTGAGCACAGGGATGCCCAGATCATCAGGAAGCTCTTCTGTCTTCCTTCCACCACTTCACGAGCCAGGAGTACCACACCACACAGGGATGTGCCTCTGGGGAGAAACCCTCAGAATTCTGCTAAAGGGCTCCTCTGGGGGATAAAAAGGTTATGGAAAGTGACTCCCCCACGCCAAGTGAGGGACTTGGAAACACATCAACTCCCTGCCCCAGACACAGGGCCACCTGCAGTTTCTGTACACTGTGCTTGCACCAGATTGATGGGGAGGGTGTTGCTTTTTTGGGAAGTCTTACAAGCTGAAAAAGGAAAGGGAATAGGGGTTACATTTCCCAACTCAACAAAAAACCCTGGCTCCCTTCAGGGAGTGCCTCTCACCATCTCCTACCAGGCAGGTCTCCCAGAAGAATCCTGCTTTTTTGAGAAAGACAAGACCAAGAGAACAAGGAGAGAAAGGACAGTGCCAAAAAAGCACCAAATAATTAAACAGCTTTCAGAATTCCTGGTTCTCTCAACCCGAAGGCAGTAGCCAAAACGAAAAGCAGGATTACTCAGAGTTCTGTGAAATGTTAAAGGAACCCCCAACCCATGTGTTCTAACAAGGTCCCAGAGCTCCATGTGAAAATGGACCCATTCCAGAGCAGTTCTCCACCTCCACAAAGCCAAGGCCACAAGGTGAGGATGAGTTGGGACAACAAAGGTGCAAGAAACCAAGGTCTCCACAAAACCATCTCAGGTTAGAGACAATCCTTCCTTTCCTGACTCTTCTTGGCTGAGAGAGAAGCTCAGCATGTTCCAGGGCAGGAGGAAGGACCCAACTCAGCTTCATCACAACTGCTGCTGCAAAATGCCACCACTTGAAACAGTTTAAAATTATCCATCTTCCCTTTCTAATGCTGGACAACCACGTCCTTTCTGGGAGGTGGGAGAGGATGCAAAGAGGCAGCACTTCACTCCTTGGTGACACAGTTCTTCCTGCAGCTCCCAACCTCAAGTATCCATGTTTGCTTTACCAGTTCTTACCCTGCTTTATACCAGCAATTTATTTGTCCCTCTTTCATCAGGTTGATGACCTCAATCCAAATAATTGGGTTTGGCTTTTATTTTTAGTCTTCAAAAATAAAAAGAACGCTGGGAAAGAGATTAAAACATAAATGTTACATTTTAATACGACAAAAAGACATTCTTAAAGGAGAGATAAAGCTTAGAGTATTTTCCATTTGAAGTTACACATACTTATACCATCCAGCAAGTTCAACAGGTTTTTGTGATTTAAATAGTATTTTGTAAAATGGGGTTAAGCTGTGCAATTTCAAAAAATGAAAGACAACAGATTAGGAGACAGCAGCAGCAAGCTGTCCATGGAAGGAGGTTCAGCAGTGGGGTTTGGGATACTCTACTCCCATGCTCCACAGAACAGGGATGGCATTTTAACCATGCCCAGTTTAGCAGTGCCATGGCACTCCAAGGAAAGCTATTTCCCAACTCCTGGCTGCATACTGAAGGCTCCAGTGAGCTGCTCGTTTTCCTAGGGTGACAGTTTGCCTTTAAAGAAGTCTCATACAAAAAGCTGAAGCTGTTCTTAAACCAATTGTGACAAAAATGAGAAAGAACCAAGCAGGCTGCAAAGCTGGGCATCACCAACATCAGGAGCATTTCCATGCAGGGAATAAATGCTCTTGGAGCTTGAGCACTTGGCCAAATCAAGGAGCCTGTTGCTGCTCTTGGGGAGTGAATCCAGTGTCATTTCAGAGCCAGTTCAGCTGTTCCAAAGCCAAGCTTCCCCTCAGGAGCAGACCCTCAAAATTGCCCCCAAACCAGCCCCTCTACTCCCCGTTGAGCCCCTTGGCCATTTGCTCTGCCCTGTAAGTGCTCCAGGAGCAAATCCCTTCCCACTCCAGCACGGAGGGGTTGCATGGGAAGGACACTCCCAGTCCCCCCAGCCTGTTTCTACAGCCACACACAGCTCCAACTTCCTCTCAGTTCAGACTTGTCCATTCCTTTGTTCCTGCAGGAAAGGGATCCACAAAAGCCCTTCAGGAGCAGAACTGCACAGAACATACAGTGCAGGAATGGCTCCAAATTCGTGAGGTTTTCACTTCCATCTCCAAAATGGAAGAACATCCAGAGAGAACAGAGAACACTCAGATGTTTACTGATCCCACAAATACATAAAAGGGAAAGATCTGGGGGTTCAGTCCATGCTGAACTCCACTGTCCAACCCCAGTGCCTTTGCCAAGGCCTGTCCTTTCCCTGTTTAAGTCCTTGGCACAGATGGGATATGTTTGACCCTTCACTGCCTATCACTTCAGAACAGGAAGTTTTCCTGTTTCCTGGTTTTCCTAAGGAAGAGCCTGCCCACCACCATGTGAGTGAGAAACTGGACACCTCAAAAAGGGCACAAAATAACAGGTTTGTTTGGGATTAGAACCAATACACTTCTCCAGATTTTCCATGAAAAACATGACAAACATTTCACATCTCTGCTGTAACCAGCTTGGAGACCATGGGCATCATCCTGCCAATGCTCAAGGAAACTCAGATCCTCAGCAACCATCAAACAATGGAATCATTTAGATTGGAAAACAGGTTTGAGATTGAGCCCAACTGTTAAGCCAGCACTAAACCATGGCCCAGGTGCCAGTGCTGCCACTACAGATGTGCTGGAATCCCCTCCACAGTCAGAGCAACACACACCCTGAACATGACCTGGGATTTCTGCCCCTGATATGGGTAAGAATTTATTACAGATCTGTACCAAGACCCAACTCCTTCAGCACAGGCCAAGCTTACAAACCAGAGGATGACACAAGAGGTGCCCAGGGAAGTCAGTGATGCACAAATCCTAATTTTCACTGAGGAATTAGAAGGCAACTCAAAAGCAGTAACTGTTGGCACAGAGTAAAAGCATGAGAATGCATTTCAATTCCTTGTGCTGCCTCTGTCCACAAGCTCTGAGCAGAAAAGCCCTGTGTTTAACACAGGTAAAACCCACTTGCCTGATGACCATCAAGTGTGAAAAGCTTCCCCTCACTGAGATCCTTCTGCCCAAACCTGGAAGATCCTCAGGGATGGATCTGCCACCACAGCACACTCAGTCCTGTAGGGAGACAGACCTGCTGCAGTTTGTTGAGAAAGCAGCCCCATAAATCCTGTAACTGCTGGTTAACAGGGCCTGAATGGGGAATGATTGTAAACCTGGGAGCACATCACCAGTTCCCATTCCTGGGGAGCAAAGTGAGGGAGGGACACTCCTGTTTTCCAGGTGCTGGGCCCAGCAGGGCACTAACAACCAAGAACAGCCTCCCGGCAGCACAGCACCTGCACAGAGGCACAGCAGCTCCAGGATGGGTACACACACTCCAGCAGTGGAGAGCTGGAACAGCAGCACCACAACAGGACACAGAGAAATGAATGAGAAGCAGCTGGAGGCCTCATTTTTGTGTAAGTGAGATGCATTTCCTCCAGTTGTCTCCACTTTGATTAAGAAAACACACACAGTCCCACACTGGGCAGGACCTACACTTCAGCTCCCAGTAACACAACAGCAACTTTTTTTTCCTCATTATTTTTTTAAGGGCAAACACCAGAGCCTGACATTCTCTAAGTCACTCCCCCTGCACTCCTGCGGTGCCTGAGCTGACACCCAGGAACTGCAGGGGGTAAATCACTACTCAGACCTGTGTGCATCCATTCTCCTGCTCCAGCCCCCCCTGGCAGCAGGTTCCACACCTTCCCTGCCCGCCGAGCTGTGGTTTCTCTGCAGCTGTTTTGAAGGAGCTCCTGGTTTCACCCAGTGACTCATCCCACTCCAGGCTCTTCCCCAGGCTCCTCTCCAGCCTCTGCCTGACATAGAAGGAAATGGGTTTAAACACTCCACGAATTACATACACCTCATGCCCAGGGAAACACCTTGAGACAAACTAACAGGACTAAGGCTGACAAATCACAGCCACTGCCTGCAGTTAAATACCCACACTCCTTTTTGTTGTGTAGTTCATAGTAAACTACCATAACAAGTGGTGGTAACACTGACAATAAAGTGATACTGAGATGCCTGAGCTGTTGCAAAGTGTTTGTTTAGGGAGCAACACCAACGCTTGCTACTCCTCCCCACGAGCCAGGCCAACGGTGCTGCTCCTGCAAAGGGGAAGATGCTTCCCAACATCTTTACTGTCATTCCAAAGACATAAATCCCCCACCACCTTCACAGTGTGTTCCTTGCAGCGTTTCAGTGCCTGAGATAAAACGCCTGTGGAATAAAATCGGACATTTTCATGAACTAAATCTGGGATCTAAATAAAAGTGCTGCTTTCCTGTAACAAGACCAGAAGCCTGGAAAACCAACACAAGGTAAAGAGTGGCAGTGTTACAGGATCAACCCATTACATATCCGTGCCTTTGCCCCTCAGATAATTGCCAAGATGAGATAAAGAACACAATTTCACACTTTCTTCAAATTACAAAGAAAACACGGTCTTGAAAAATAACGTGCCATGGATGTGACAGAAGCAATCAACACCACGGGCCTGGGGGATCTGCAGAGGTTGAGGTGTTTTGCCTTGTAGGTTTGGTTTTGTTCCTTAGCGGAACCAACACCTTGTGACTTCAGAACTACCTCGTTTGAAGCTACTGCTTCGTAACGGTACTAAAGCCTCACAGATTATGTCTTATCAATGGTATGCAATGCGACAGTCCCAAAACCAGCCCTCTTCAAAGAGCACCCCAGGAATCCCTTTAAACAGGGCCTGCCCTCAGTATTTCATGTTACAGTGGCAGTTTTCACAAAACTTACTCGCTTTTGAAACCAAAAGACAAAACACTTGAGCCGAAATACTTGAGCAGTTTTCCTCGACTTCAGCCATGGGGGAGAATTTGGAAGTGAAGCTGCATTAATTCCCACCCACAGCACGTGAATAATTCATTGCTGGCTTTTGCTCCATGGCAGCAGCTCTGCTGGAGCAAGTGATCTTTATGAAGTCCCCCAGGACTCTGGGCAGTCAAAGGGGGGCCCAGAAACGTTTGGATTTTGCAGTGCAGAGGCAGCTCTGGGGTGTCCTGGGTGCTTCCCAAACAGCTCCACAGTGCCCACATTCATGGGGCTGGGAAAGCAGATCCATCAGCTAGTCCCAATCAAGTCAGCACCTTCCCAACCAATGGGAACAGGGTATTTCCTGCATTCCAGGTGTTACAGGGAGGCTTTAAGATTCCCAGTGGCCCTCAAGCTCCACTTCCAGCACAATCTTCCCAGCCCAGACTGGGGAGTCCCTGGGAACAGGAGGAACACACACACACAGGACAAGAGGGATGGACAGCAGAGAATGTGGCCACAGCAAAGCACTGGGACAAAGCAGGAAATGGGATGGAACAAAGGGAGCAAAACTAGGGAGGAACAGTAAGAAAAAGAGCCCAGGGCGAGGAGGGGCCTCAGCAGGACCAGGGAGCAGCTCACCCACAGCAGCCCCAACAGCCACTCACCTCTTTACACTCCCTGGGCACAAACCCATCACCTTTTCCACCACTGCATTCCCTGTCCATCTCCTCAGACACCTCAGCTCCTACCAGGGAATTCTTTTCCCTCTGGGGATCCCAGAACCTCCTGAGGCACCTGCAAACCCCCAACTCTCTTCCCTTGGGCACCCACCAGTTCCACTTCACACATCTGACTTTACAAAGAGCTCAAGTGATAAAACATCACCAAGACCAAACCCACCTGTCAGTTCTAATGGAGGATCTGCAGCCTGCTTTTATCACAGACTCAACAGAGAGTCTTTCTTTGTCCCATGGGGATTAGATGTTAGGAACTACTTTACATGGAACAAGGGAACCCTCTGAAATGCATGTACAAACAGAAATACACTGCTGTTGGTCAAAAAGCCCAGGGGAAAATTGTGTAGCAGTGCTTCAAAAAGAACTGAAATGACTGACCAGTTTATTGTACAAACTGGGGGTGAGTTTTTATTGAAAATGAAGCCACATTAGCATCGAATCTGGAAGATGAGGGGGAGGAAGTAAATTAGTAAGTCAGTGAGATAACAGGGTCGGGGATGCAAATTAAGTGTTTTAAAGCTACTGGGACTCTGGAACATAGCACAGCTCAACCAAAAAACAAACAGTAAAAAAACAAAGGCAAAGCAACATCCCAAACACAATGAACTGCTTCTCTGGAAAGCCAAGACTTGAAACACCGAAGTACCTTAACTTCGACTGCTGATCACTCAAAATTTGACTCCTGCTACAACAATTTCCCAATAACCAAGGAGTTAATTTAATTTCTGCAGTGGATTCTCCCATCTTCTCCACTGTACCCTGAGCGAAACATCTGTGGTTGCCACAGCTGGCTCTGCAGCAAATCCAAAGCAGTTCTGTGCCACAGAGAGCCAGAGGCAGGACATGGAGAACACGGGAACAACCAGAGCCCCAGACACACAAACTTTATCCCCTGCCCAAACACCAACACTTGGGAAAGGCAGCTCTGCCTGCAGAGCTTCTCTCTATCTCCAGCAGGAGAGTTTTCCCCTCAAGCCTCCACTGGGAGCTGCCCTTTGCTCTGGACACAGCCCTGACACACACCTCTGCCTTCCAAACCACTCAGAGATAGAAAGACCCAACTCTTCCTTTCCCCCCCCCCCCACAGCAGCCCATGGGGAAAGCAATGCCTCAGCCCGCAGGGACTCTGACTGAGCCTCTCCTGGCAGGAATTCACACACCTCTGCAGAGCAACAGCACAGCAACAAGGCACAGGAACCCAAATCCTCCACCGGGACTGCAGCACTTGCCCCTGCTCAGTGTGCACACACAGACCTAGAAAAGGACAAGATGATGACCTTAACATCAGAGTTCTGGCTGGTTTTTCTCCCCTTTCCTTTCAAGCAACACCT
The DNA here is from genome assembly GCA_013399895.1 of Serilophus lunatus. Taxonomy (NCBI): domain Eukaryota; kingdom Metazoa; phylum Chordata; class Aves; order Passeriformes; family Eurylaimidae; genus Serilophus; species Serilophus lunatus. The sequence continues at coordinate 506,239 of VXBA01000260.1, forward strand.
TATTAAACAAATGGTTTTATTGTAACAACTAGATAAACTGAAATAGTAGCAAATATTATCGTTTTTTAACGGGCCTCTAACTTGGCTAAAGTCTTAATCACCCAGTTCTTGTAAAGCCTTGGGGATTTCAGCCTCCTAATGCAGCAAATGGGAAGCAGTGAACAAAGGCAGCAGCCCTGCTATTCCATGGGCTCGGGCATTGTGCTCCGTCCTCCTGGAAAACAACAGATGAAGAGGAACAGACCTTTAGCAGCCCCTTCCATGGAAGGATTATCCAAAGCAGTTCCCAATTACAGAGTGTCCATCAGATGGAACCTAAGGCAAGCCAGGGGCAGGGTTTGGACACTGCCTGTCCTCTCTCTGCATTTTTTATACTCCAGTCATTACATCTACAAACGCTTTGGAAGTGAAATAATTTGTTTGTAAATTAGCAGGTCATTAAAAAAATTTGTTTTAACAACTGTAGGTATCAAACAACGAAATAAAACACAGAAATCCAATCAGCTGCGGTCTAAATTAATTTCTTTGTAGGGGCATTTTTTTTTCCATCAACCCCCTCTCCTGGATAATCCTGGATTTCAGCTGTTTTGTTCAATGTGCATCTTAACGAGGCCACTGTTACTGAAGGACATGACCCGATTTCTTCTGAGGTCAATGGTTATCAGTAGAACTGGAACAATACAAATTTCTCCCCTGAAACACAAGGAAAGCCCTGAATCTGCAATACTTGTTGTGCATTTTCACATCTGACCCTTGGTTTGGATACAAGTTCTTTGAGGACATGGCTCTCCATTTTTGCCTGACCCAATGTCCACACACTGAACCGGGGCAAGATGCAGCCCCAGGGACAGGAGATGCTGCAGGAACCACAAAACTGCTGCAGGATCATGCACAGAAGTCCTTCCTTCACCTCCCAGAGTGCCTGTTTCTATTTCTCAGACTTTCTGTGAAGTGTGGGGCAAATTCAGACAAACCTTGAGTTCTGGTACTCAGGGCTGGGCACCAGAAGGCTCCACTTTATCCCTCAGCTCACATTTAAACGACCACCAGTTGAAACACCTCTCTGCTGTAATGCTAAAGCTGAGAAGTGACAGATCATCTAACTCCAGACATGTTATCCATCCCTTCCCACTCCAAGCTGAGGGTTTCTTCCCCCTCTCAGCAGCTACAAGAGCAAGGGCCAGCTCAGACCTCTCTGGACATCACACACCTGGCAAGAAAAAGGATGGACCAGTTCCCCTCCTGTAACATCAGCTGAACTCAGGCACCAGGAGGGTTAAAGGCAAATAATTCCTGTTCTTGTCGGTGATTAAAAATCGTATCCGTGGATAAGTACTAGTCATGTATGATCTGAAGGAAAGCTGTTACTTCCAGGAGAATCACAGGCCAGACTGTTAAAAAGGTGCCTCACTGAAGGGTATTTTCACCAGGGATTATGCCATGAATAAACAGTTTGAAGTAAGTGAATCCATCTGCCTCTGGGGCAGCTCAGCAGCCATAGCAGCTGCTCCAGGTTTTCCAGAGCCCCGTTGGAAGGGGACAGGGCTCCTGCCCACCCTGTCCCACCCCTGAGCAGGATGTGTCTGGCACCCTCCTGACAGGGCCCTAAGGACAACCCCCAGCACTTCCATGAAGAGGGGCTTCCAGACAGCACGAAGCTTGGAAGGAAACAGCAGGCTAAACTGTGACACAGAAACTGCTGGAAACTAGGAGCTGCTTTGGGTAAGGATTTTGGAGACCTACTAAAGGTTTCCTCATGGAAACCCTCCCACAAACATCCCCAACACTGGCACCGTTAGGAACCCAACACGAGGCAAAGCCAAGCCCGGTGGGAATTCAGACCAAATCCTCCACAGCAGGGAGCCTCACCTACACACCATTGGAGACTTGGTTTGAACAACAAGAGCCTGCGTTTCAAATTTCCCTTTAGCTGAAAGTTGTCTTTTTATTCAAAAGCCTTATCCCTGCCCCAAACTACAGTCAGTCTAGTCAGTATTTACTAGACACACAGTTGAATAAATCCAATTGTCTTTTCTGGTCCTTACACCTCCAGAGGCCTTACCAACACAACGTGCTCCAGCACTGGCCCATGCAGGCTTTAAGCCAGAGGAGCCAGTATGCTGCAAAACAATTCAATCCATAACCACAAGGGCCACATCAAAGCCATTTAGCATAACCAGAGAGCACAGCGAGGCAAATTAAACCCCAGTGCTTTCATTAGTGGATGGGGAAATCTATTTATGTTCAGGCGTCCTCTCCTCTAAAATTCCCAAAAATAGTCCTTGCCCAGTTTGCTGGGAGCAGTGCTGCTGAGATACCCCATGTGTGACACAGCCAGGGAGTCACCTCAGGACACCCCTGCACTCCAGGGAAACTGCACTTCCACAGGAATGGCCACAGCCTGGGAGTCTGCTGGGAGCACCTCCCCAGTGCCAAGGGAAGCTGCCAGCACACTCCCAGCTTCCTTCCCAGCCTCTGCTGCACGGAGAGCTTTTCCTTCCCAAATCCAGGCAGTGTTTGAATTCCACAGGAATGCATCCCAGTGCAATTCCAAGGCCCAGCAATCCTAAGGGAAGCACGGCAGGAACACTCTCCACGTGCCCATCCTGTCCTGCCTGTGGCCCAGGGGAGCTCAGCAGAGCCCAGGTGGCTCCTGCTGCTCCCAGCAGGTCCCAGCCCTGCACACGAGGGAGGGGGGACACACTTTCCAACCATTTTATGAGCAAAGGATCCGAGAGTTGAGTGCAAAATACTTCTCCTGTCCCAGGTGAGTCACTACCTTCCAGGAGCAGTCTGGGGACGAGGTGAGGATCCTCTCAGAAGCCAACCTTTGACCAACAGACAGATGCAAGTGAAGCTGAATCCAGAGTTTGCCTGCAAACTGCCTGGCCATGACACCTGCAGGGTCTCCACGTGGGCTCTCCTCCAGAGTTAACAGGGGCACACCCGCTCCCCAGAAAAGCACAAGTGAAATATCTGAGGTACCAAGGACAGCTGAGATCCATCAGAACTGCCTGCCCTTCAGCCTCCAGGGGCACCAACAGCAGCAAAAGGAGAGGGAGACCCCCGAGTGCCTTCAAGGAGAAGGCTCAGCACAGGATGGGGATTTAAAGCAAGGGCAGGTGGGGCTTCACGAGCACAAGGGCTCTCAACCAAGTGTCACTTGGGGTGTGACACCACAACTGCCTCCCCTGAGGATTTGACTGCGATTCCACAGAAAAACAACTGGGCAGCACAGGAACATGCAAAACTCTCACTAAATGAATTCTTTACAAAACTCTTGACTCTTGAGGACCCCACAAGTCTTTCAGCTTTAAGCAGTTGTAAAAAATGTGAATCTTTTCACTGTTCTCATGAGGCTGTTCCAACTCAGCAGAAATCTATAAATATCGGGTCAAATTCTAGCACCTCTTGTTACATTGTTAATTTTAGATTTGCCTTCACCCAATCACTTTGTAACCCCGGGAGAGGGACAGGGAGGGATGAGATGAACCCGGCCATCCACCCTGCAGCACTCCTTACATCACTCAGCGCCTCAAGGTCCCCAAAGTCTGGGTACCACTGAATTTGGTGCTGCCCAAACACATTTCACTGCAAGTCCTGCAGTTCCCAGTTGACACAGGGAAACAGGCAGAAGGAAGGAAAAGTTAAAGGGCCTTGCAGAGGTCATTAGTGATGTACTTTGATTTCTGTTCCCTTCAGAAGTAAATCAGTTTAATCACACTCCAATGGGTGCAGTTCCAGCAGGCAAGGACAGCGACCATGAGCCTGCCCAGAACAACACTCTGACATTTGCCAGCTCATCCCACACCTTCTAAAATGTCCAAATTCACTGAGAGGCCAAAACTAAAAGAACCCCCACAAAACTCCTGCTCTAATTTAGCTGAGCAATGAAAACTCCCTGCATGGCAGAGGAGGAAACAGCAAGTCTAAATCCCTTCTGTCCCCCAAGCAGCCACACCTGCATCGGTATTTCTGCTGCTTTTAAGTGCTCATTTGGTACATTCATGCTGTACATTTATGTTATGTATGAGCACACATAGCCCCTACATGCAGAAACTCCTGAATTTATATTTGCAAATCTGAAGCAAGCTTGACAAAGACCATTTATGAGAGGTGCCATAAATGAATAAAAACCAAATCAAATCAGGGAAGATTTACCACTCTCAAAATGAAAGCGGCTGCAAAGTCATTGTTCAGACCATAAAAAAAATCCACACAGCATTTCAATGCTAATTATAAATACATTGCAAGAACTGTACATTATTGATCACTTCCCTCCTGCCTCCCAGCTTTGTGCTGCAGACTCAAACCAAAGCACCAGGAACAGCACTGCAGTTCCAGCAGCTGCAAGGACAGGGGTGAGATCCTGCTGGACCCCAGGGCAGCACTCAGCACCTCCCTGGGACACTGTGCTGCAAGCAGTGCCACAAACACACCCCAGCACCTGGCAACAGCTCTCCTTCACACCCTGACAACTCAAAGCTTTCACTCCTCCTCAGGAGCAGTCTCCAATTCGAGATACACTTTGTTACGTTGTCAGATCAAGGAAAAACCCGAACTTGCACTCGCTGAAGTTTGACAATGGCCACATTGAGACACAAAAAAGCCACTCCTTGTTTCTATGAGAGGGGAACTGACTGATGAGATGCTTTTGAGGCAGTTGTCAGCCAATTCTTAGTCCTCAGGGACTATGTACCCACATGTCAGTAGGTCTGATTTACACTAATAACACAAAACCCACGAGCTCACACCTATTGCAGCAGCCAAACAACACGTTTAATCACCGAAAACATCCTTCATCCTCACAGACTTCAGTTCTTTAAAAGTCCCCAGACATACAGGGCGTTTAATCCCATGAAGAGATCCACCTTTCTTTTGCCACCCCCCTGCTCTGAGGGGACGAAGCAGCAGCAGTGACTCCCCCTCGGCCGAACCAGCAAAGCCCCAGGTGTCACTGCAGCGCCACTGCTGAGCCCGGGACAGCCGGGGGGCTCTGACAAGCCACACCTTACGCAGCCACAATTCCCTCCTGCCCTTCTCCTTGCACTTCCCTGGGCTGTTCCCTCTGCTTTGCCTGCTTTCCCCAGACCCGAGAGCACAGGCAGCCAGTGCTCAGTGCCTGTCCCTCAGCAGAGCTGCCAAGGTCTGCCCCAGCCCTTGTTCTCAGGTGGGTACAAACCGACAGAAGAGCCCCAGTTCTGCCCCCCAGCTTAGGAAGGTCTCTCTTCCCACGTTCCCAGTGGGATGCTGTGTGAAGTCTGAGCACACAGGAGCACAAGTTCCCATTTCCCAACGACTTCCTGGATATTTTACAATTGCTTCCCCTCAGGAAGTTGATTCAGTCTTTGCAGCTCCAACAGCAACAATTCTTGTTGAGAGGTAAGTTGTCCAAGAATATTAAAAGCACATTCCTGCAGTGCACACAGACCCTGCTCCTGGCTCCCAAACAATGGGTTTTTCTTCTGGCCAAACCTCATCCCAAGGAGGAGAGCAAGAAGGAACTGATCAGGTAATGCCCAACAGTCGCAGGCTTTCTGTAATTCTCCTGCAAGCAGCAGGGTCTGCGATCACAAACGGAAAAACAAGTCCTAAAGAAGCGTAATGAATATGCAGTAAACCACCACAGACATTTGGGGGAAAGGATTTCTTTCACAGCACATTTAACCTGATGCTTCATGCTCCAAACCCATTGTTTTTCTCTCCTCTTTAAGGTGACAAATATTTCTTCCCAAAACAGCAGGTGTTCTGTTTTTACAGAATAAAGTTTTACCTGCAACTGATCTCACTGTGCACTACACCAGTTACTGCCCAGAATTCCATCAGACTTCTTTTCCACACAAGTGCTACACCTGAAAGCAAAACAACTGAATGCTCAGGACCTTTAAATCAGGATGTCAGGGGTGGTGGCCACTCAGGGCTTAGTCAGACCAAAGAACTGATCCACTTGGATCAATCTGTTAATCCTATTACTCTGAAACACAAGAAAATGTAGTTTTCTCGTGTAATCCCATCCCCTGCTTGTTCTAAAAATAATCATTTTATTATCAGGAACATCTCCCCCTGCCAAAGCCGGGCTGATTATTTTCCAGATAATACCCTGTAATCACAACACCAAACCTTCATTTCTGGAGGGAGGAAGAGACCTCCCGTACCTCTCCAGGCAATCGCACTGCTCAAACCCATCTGCATTTCTCACATAATGCTCCAACATCAGAAAGGAATATTTATGACACAAAATTACTTAATATCAGCATCAAGCTGCTTGTCTGGAGGATTAACGTGACTGCTGTAAATGCTGTAAACACGGGCAAAAGTTGTTTGGGTGTTGTTTGATTTCTTTTCTAACAAGACACATTAAATGCTCCTGACTCCTGTTTTCCCCCTGCAGATGTGGGATGTGCTGCTTTGATCAGGGGCCTGTGATCTCCACGTCCCACACACCAGAGCAGGAGATGCAGTTGTCCCGATTTTCCTGTTCCTTAGGAATATTTTTAAGGCTGAGTGAAGTATCTCCTGTCTGTCAGAATCCAGCTGACTACTTAAACTCTACTTCCAGTGCTTATTTCCCCCTCCTGCTCACATGAATTTCTTTTAAATGTCAGGCTTGTACTGCCAGAATATTTAGTTCTGCATTAATACAAATGTTGATTTTAAAGCAGGCAAAACTTTAAATATTTAGGTTTTTTTTTAAAAAAAAATCAGTTATAAATGATACTCCCTGTTTAAACAATATTTTAACCACTGGGCCAGCAAATATTCAGATAACATTAAACAAAATATTCAGGAGCTAATGGGTCAGGAATTGCTTGGAAACGAGATCTTGCATTTCGTTAGGAGGGAGAACAGCGATCACTTCTAACAGGTTTTTTCCCAACTTGTTCTTGATGCCCAAATCCACAAGGGATTAACATCATAACTCCAATCTCTCAGCAAACAAGCAGGAGCTCTTTTGCCCTGCAGTTGCCAGCCCTGCCCTGTCCTGGGGGCGTTGATCGGTTCAGCAGCCCCGGGGCAAAGGCTGCTCCTCACTCTGCAGCACTTCAGAGCCCCAAAGCTCCTCCACGAGTTCCAGGAATAGGGATCTCTCCTCTCCTCCCAGGTCTCAGTGATCCACCCTGGGTTTTGGAGGAAGGACATCCCCCCTGCAACCCCAGGGAGCCCCCAGCTCAGAGCCCTGCTCCCCTCCTAGAGACAAACAATCCTGCACAGAACCTGGGCACCAAGTGGGGGAAACCAGCTTTCCATGCCCAGAGCTCTCAGCGTTCCCAGATTAATGGGAAGGAGCAGAGCAGCCTGGAAGTGGCTGAGCAGGGAGCAGAGGGAACATTAGTGCCAGGCCCCAGTAATTGATTGGGTTTGCCTGCACACTCTCTCTTTCCCCTCAAACTACATTTTCACTGCATTTGGTTTCTCTTTCTGCCACTTTTAAAGTGATTTATTCTTTCACAAGGGGAATTAGGGCTTATTTTGATCAAATATTTAGGACCTTTTAGACATTAAAAGCCACAGATTACAAAGATGGAAGGGTCAGAACCGTAAAGGCAGATTAAAATTGAAGATAAGCCACAAATATTGGAGTCAGGAATGAACAAACAACAAGCAAAACAAGATTCAAAGAACTAAGAGGCTTATCCGTCCTCCTCGGAAGGTCTGGCTCCTTCCTGCCACACAATGCTCCCACCCTCTGCCCCACAGGAGCTGATGAGAGGGGGCTGAATGTAGGTCAGCAAAAGCCTTTTGGATCCAGCTACACACACTAATTAGATCACTTTCAGTTATTAAAAAAAGAGAAAGAAAAAAAAACTCCTCCAAAACAAAGGGGTTGCCCCTCCAAACAATCTGACTTTCTCTTTCTTCTCCTCCCTAATTGCAGCGGCCTTTGGTGCTGCCCCAGCTCAGATGGTCCCCAGCACACCCCAAACACAGCAGTGACCACACCAAGGCAGAACCCCCGGCAAAATTAAGGCTGAACAACGTTTGCAGCAGCACACAAAGACATGGGGGGTCTTTAAATAAGTTTTCAAGATATAAAAGAATTCTTTAGTTTCACTAAGAGAACACTGACTGTTTTGTTTGACGCTGCCAAAACCCACAAGGCAAAAAAAATATTTTTTTTTTCTTCCCCTGAAATGCACAGTATAGCTCAGCTCATACAGGGCTCCTTGTACCAGCTTGTTTATGCCTTCTCTCCTGTGAAACAAGCCTTTATGTCTCCACCGTGGAAAAACCCACTGCTTTATATCCTTTTCGAGATGTATGCAGCCAATTAAATTGTAAAGTAATACCTGTTTCAAAGTCTAACTCAAAGAAACGATACATTCCTGGCCCGGGAGCAGAGCCAAGGAGGTCACCGTACACCCTGCACTCACGTGGGAATACCCAGCTCTTGGAATTTCGGAGTTTGGCCTCCATGGAAAGCAAAACTGGGAGATCGCGAGGGGAAAATATTGTGTATTCTCCGCACACAAACTGTGCTCGTTTCTCAAGTGATAAAGTTAATATTCCGAGGAACACAGAAGACAGTTCAAAAGTTCAGAGTGATTTCAAGCCATTCAGGAAGACTCGGGGAAGTGACAATTGCCGGTAGCTCGGCACTTTCCAGAACAATTTTAGTGATGAATAAACTCTTCTGTGACCAGCCCATCTACATAAGAATGGTGTAATCTGCACAAAACAACAGCGCGGCAACACATCACAATAAACCCCGCTTGTCAAAGGAACAAGCAAACGAGATTTATCTCCATACGAAAACTGTTATGAAAAGACCGGCACATTTTAATTTCTAGTTTTCTTCCAAACAAACAGGAGGGAAGCAGCAGAACTGGAGGCCAGTGCCCAGCCCAGCGCTGCTGCGGCACTGCCGGGAGCTCCCCCCGCAGCCAGAGCCGCCCCCCAAGGCAGCGGGAGCTGGGGAAGGGTCCGGGGCACCAGCGGTGCAAAGTGGCTTCGGTGCCCCCTGCGCCACAGCCCATCGCAGACTGAGGGAGCAGCACAATCCCACCGCCAGCATGGCCACAACTCCACCCTGCAGCAGCCCCTGACCCGCCGGGGAAGCTCCCCGAGGGTTCTGCTCCCTGCTCAGCGCCCCGGGGAGCTCCCCGGGCTGCCCCACACCCAGGGACCGGGAGCAAACCTCAGGCTTTGGGTGCAAACCCAGCGGCACCCAGGGGTCTCCAGGCGCCCTCCATCCCCTACCGCTGCCGTTTAAAAGCGCCCCAGGTTCTCAGGCCGTGGAGGTTTTTGGGCGGCCGCTGGAAGTGCAGGAAATTCACCCAAACAAGGGCTTGGATGTTTTTGTGACATCTGTGTCTGACGAGCTGTTGAGTCAAATTCACAGGTTGTTTTCTTCTAAATTAGTGAAGTGAACGTAATTACAGCATTTTCCGTGGAGCTCTCAAGACACAAGGCAGTTCTCGGTGTCGTATTCCCACAAACCTCTCTGCTTTAATATATTAAAAACTGCATTGTTTAGCCCACATGAAAAATCCTCCCAACAACTATATATTTAATAAGCTTAACTCCTTGGTCAGATCCATACCAGGCACAAAATTAATACCCGTGGAAAAGACACTTTTCTACCTGTTTCTCAATATAAAGCCCAAAGAACCCAGGAAAGCAAGAGACAGAAAGGTAGTATTAAAATCAATTTTTAGTATATAAAAATAAATTTCTTTAGATTGATTAGCTACTCGGTGTTCACAGAAAAAATGGACTTAACACTGGCACCATCATAAACATCACTGAGATTTCTTAATACTTTTCAAACAAAGGCTACATCAAGGAGCTGCAACAGCGAGGGAGGGGTGGAGAAACAATCTCTACATTTCCCTGTAACTTGTGCACATCCCAGGATTTTGGAAGGTTTCACAATAATACCAGAACTGTTTAGCCTTAGAAACACAAAAATTTACCTTTTGATGTAAGTCATGTGTGAAATCAATTGTGTTGACTGAAATATAATTCAAATATATTTACATCTTTAAGACTTTTCTGCATTTGACTTTAGGGTAACAAATTTCACTTGGCTTTCAGAGTATATGTATTTTTCTCACCAAGATGTAAAAACCAGGATTTATTTCTCTGTATAAATCTACAAAGTAGCTTCCCCGTGAAAGTATTTCCAGTGCAATTGTGCATTAGGAACAATAACCCAGGAAAACTGCCACAATGGATTGGGAAAAGCTTTGTCTTTGACAGGCATCACGTTGGAGCCATTGTTTTGAGTTCTAAAAAATCTTCCTACAATTTATCATCGCTGAAAACTCAGCATTTTGATCCTCCCTCCCCCACAGCAGGGCACGAGTCCCTTCAGGTGAAAGATGTCACCGGGTCCTTGATGCCCAGAGTCACAGCAACGCAGAGATGCACAAACCCACCCTCAGCTCCTCCCGCGGGAGCTGTTCTCCCTCCTGCCCATCCCATCCCGGGAAAGGCCCCTGTGTGAGTTCTCCCTCCATCCCATCGCGGGATGGCCCCCGTGTGAGTTCTCCCTCCTGCCCATCCCGTCCCATCCCGGCCGCTGTGCCGGGCTCCGCGCCGCTCCCAGGGCTCGATCCCGCTCCATTCTGGCCGAGAGCCTCCCCAGCCCCCTCCGGCGGCCTCAGACATTCCTGTGCTCTGTCAGGCAAGGAAAATATCCCCGCCAGGACTGGAGCCGGGCCGGGACACGAGTCCACAATGCGGGGAGGACTCGACATCCCACCCTTTGAGCCTCACACCAGTGAAGATGCCCCCAAAGCCTCTGACACTTCGTCATTCCTGTGGGATGCAGCCCAGGTTGGAAGCGCTCATTAAGCGAGGCAGACTCCCTGCACTTGGGGAAAAAGCAACGAGAACAAGCAAAAACTTCTTCTCCTATTCCCAGTGTGGGCACAGGCACAGCCAGTGACTCTATTCCCCCTTCAGCTTCACACCAGAGCAGCCAAGGGTTAAAGTGGCTTTAAAAACGCATTAAGAAAGGACAAATATTTCCTCTCCACGGAGGAACACTTGAGAAAGGCTGGGAGCTGCAGGCTAACAAAGAACCCGGTCCTGAGGAAGGAGGCCCTGGCTGCAGCAGTCGGCTTTGCAGTTTGCATTCACATCCTCAGCCAAGTAAATATATTGAAATAAAATTATCCCATCCCACTGTGGCTTCCAGGCCACATTAAGGTAGTAAGATTCTCATAATTATACTCCTCTTCACATATTTAAAAATCCTTTCAATGTTTACTTGAAAAGCTAATTGCTGACAGCTAGAAAGAGCCTGACTGTGATCCTTCACAATCCTGGGGGATGGGGAAGACCATTCCCCGCTTCCCACCGCAATTCCTGGGAGCCCCGCTCATGGAGCGGCTCCAACATCCCTGGATGTGCAGCCAGTCCCAAAGCCTGGAGAACAGGAGGCTCAGGGGGCACCTCCTGCTCTGTCCTGAGACAAAAGGGAACAGCCTCAGGCTGCCCCAGGGGAGGTTCAGGGAGGATACTGGGTGGAATTTCTTCCCTGAAAGGGCTGTGCAGCCCTGGCACGGGGATCCCCATCCCTGGAGGGACTTCCAAGCCCTGTGGATGTGGCACCTGAGGACATGGGCAGTGGTTGGACTGTGGTACCTTGGAGAGCTTTTCCAAACTAAACAATTCCCTGACTCCTCACCTGTGTGTCCATGAGCCACCTCACACCCCTTCCCACAGACACTGGGGATGCAGATGGGAACACAGCATTTTTTCAGGTTGAAAACAAAAGCCACAAGCAGACAGATTCACATGGAGAATCCCTGATCAGAACTCCAGCAGGATTTTAACTGCAGGACTTAAATAGCAATTAGGAAACTGCCTCTAAGTTTAGTCTGTGGATGCCACAAAGCAGGTTGTGTCCATATTCCACTCTAAAAATCTATTTTTGAACACCAAAAGCCACGAAGCAGCTTGAGAAAGATCTCAATGGCATTCCAGCTGTGCTCAAGAATATCTCCAAGTTATCAGCACACTTTCTCCAGAATTTACAAGCTTAAAGTGCCCGTCCTACTGACCAGAGCAGTTCACATTTTCCGTGACAGTTCAGACCATCCAATTTCGGTTTTTTAGTCAGCACAGTTTGCCAAACGCTGCCAGATGGCACAGACAGCCGTAAACAGACTTCCACAATAAAAATTTCTATTGATTGTTCTCTGCAAAGTCAGGTTTGTGAGTGTACAAACATATGTAAAGAGAGAAATTAAATCAGGGCCAGTTCTATCTTTACAGATACTACAAAGTTGGTCTTGGGCATGACAAAGCCACAGCAACTAAAGAGCATCACAGCAACGTTCCTAATGTTATCAGAAACTTGTGAAATGCAACTGAGAAGTGAGTTAGGAGGCAAACCCAGACCCCTGCAGGGTTTAGCCCAGGAGAGGGGCTGACCTGAAAGGCCCAGCAGCCCCCTCCCCAGAAGGGGCTATTAAAGCAAGAGCTGCAGCATCAAAGCACACGATAAATAATTAACGTGCAGTGCCTTTGTGATAAGGAACTGAACTTGAGCTTTCTCCTAAGGTAAAGCATTTGTAAATGCAAATTTGTCCAGCTGCTCCTTTCCTGCATCAAAAGCCTGCTCAAAGACAGCATTTATGAGCTTTTTGCCAAATATTTACACCATCTGCATCCGGTTTCCAGGCTCCCTGCTAGAGTAAAATGCAGGTCAGTCACAATTACAAAAAAAATAAAGGTTTGGGGGTTTTTAAAAGTTGTTTTTCACCCACCAGTCTATTCAAGCCCACACTTTCATTTTTGTCTGTGCACAGTCACACACCCGCAGACACATTTCCAGCCACCTTCCCCCAACATGCACATCAGAAGGCTTGGAAACAAGGATTAGACTTTTCATTTTAAAAGCATTTAGTAAATGGCACTTCAAAATGAAATCACACCCACACAGCCACCACTGAAGGCCATGGTCCAGCCTTGGAAGGGCACACAAGGAATCAGAGCAGGAACATGGATGTTTCTGATTCCAGCTGCTCCAAGAATCTGAATCCAAATGTAACAGTTACATCAGAAAAGGCAAAAATTAATTCAATGTGACACCCACTTTGGTTAGCACCCAACACCTGCCTTCCAATCCCCAGGAAAACTGCCTGGAGGAGTCTTCCAGGTGATGAAGCAAAAGGTGTTCTTGGTCCTGTAATTCCAAAACTCTGCCTAAGAAGCTGCAGCAGCTCCCCAACAGCAGCAATATTCCTGCTCCTCTCCCACAGGGCACCTCAGGGGGCCCTGGGAGAACATCAAGTCCTGTTTCTGGAGCCACAAACGAGAACATTCTGAGAGAAGAGTAATGCCATCCAGGGAACAGGCCATGGCCCCACTCACCACTGCCTGCCAGGGGTCTGAGCAGTTCCCAAGGTCTGGACAAGCCCCACAGAGCCAGGAAGAGGGAATTCCAGCACCTGCACCATCCCTCCCTGGCTGAAACCAAACTCTACCTTTCTTCTGACACCTCAGGACAAACTTCAATGTCTGAGCTCCTCGAGTACATTTCAAAACTTAAAACCATCCCTTGGTTTTGTCTGTGATGAGTCACACAAGTTTTTTAAAAAAAAGAATCTACAAAGGCCAACTATGACTTTATTCCCATTTTTTAAGTGAACACCCTCACCCTCCTCCTCCCACACAGCCACCAGCCCTTCAGCACCCCAGCTAAGAATGATAAAGTTACTCACATTACAGGAGCTAAATTAGATTTAAGCAATCAATATGCCCCATATATTCATCTGCAATAACAAACATGCAGTTGATAATCTTTCAAAGCCTTGTGCACACAAAGGAATGACATGCATAGGCTGAACTTAGGGAAAAGGTTTCTTTAACACCACACAAGGTAAAAATAAAGGCAGAAATCTATTTCTTACAGCTCCTTACAGTTTTAATACATAAGCAAAGGACACACTTAAACTCTACACTCAAGTAATGAAGTCTGTGCAGGATGAATGCAAAAGCAAAGAGAAATTGCACCAAGCTCTGCTACAGAGCCACAACCAGTGGTGCCTCCTCAGGAAGATCAGAGTGAACAACAACCAGGACCAACCAAACTGCACAGGCAGCTCAGCCCTGGGACAGACATTTCCAGCTGCCACCACTGCTGCTGTTCTCCCTCTGCGCTGGGTTCCAAACTGGCCACAGCGAGGAAAACCACTGGGAAAGGTTAGTTCAGAAAACCCACCTTTGGGATTTGGGGCTGTTCCCATAAGCACACGAGATTCCAACCAAGCTGAGCCAGGAAAAGCCTTTAACCAGCACTGCAAGGCAGGGAGGACGGGGTCCTGCTCTGGTTATCCTCCTTCCACGCTCAGAAATCCCCTTCTTCCCCCCCAGAAGCCTCAGCTGTGACAGATGGAAACCCCCATTCACACCCAAGGTGCTGCCTTGCAGATTCGCCTCCTGTGTTTCCATCACCCACAAAGAACACCCACAGACACCCCCAGCAAGGGGCAGAACACAGACTGACACTCAGCAGACAATGGAAAACCTCAGCAGCTCCAACAGGACACTCCATTTGCTGTAGCTATGGGTTGAGTGGGTTTTATTTCATCCACACCTTCAACAAGTTACATAAAACCACAGCACAAATGGTCACCAAACTACTGCAGATCTCTGATCTCACAGTACCCAGACACTTTCCCCAAAATACCTTCACTTCTAATAAGGAGATAAGTAAAAAGAACCCATAGCAACAAAAGAATAACTACAGAACCTAAAATTCAGGCTCTGAGGACCTGAAGTAGGTCTGAGCAAACAAGTACCTGTGAAGATTTGGATAAATAAGCTACTTTACACTTCAAACAGAAAACAAGTCGTGTCAGATTCTAGAAAAGGAAGCAACCTGGGAAAATGATGAGGGAGGGCTATCCCACCCAGAGTTTGTGGTGCACTCTGTAATAGCCCTAAATCCTAATGAAAGTAGTGTCCCAGAGCAGGTATGAATTCTGCACAAGAGAAGGCTGCTGTGATTTGAGCTGTGCCTTTGGCAGCTCCCACAGAGCTCGCAGGCACCTTCCAGAGGGGGCTCTGGCAGCCCCAGCATTCCCCCCTCTCTATTCCCATCATGTCCTGAAGCAAAAGGGGGTAACTGAGCCCCTGCCCAACACTCTGCCCCTCGACTTCTCTGAAGAAGCACCAAGAAAGGCCCCAGTGCAGGGAGGGGGCAGCAGGGTGTGAATACCCCCCAGCATTTCACTTCAACGTCGATTGTTTCCTAAGAAAAGGGAGCGATGTCACCCTGAGCCAGTGGAGGTGTCCCCACAGCAGGGGCTGTGCCAGCTGCCCTGTCCCTTCTCTGCCACTATGGCACACTGCCCAACACCTCCAAGTTTTTCTCATGCTCCCAACCAGGTTCCCATGCAGCGTTATCCTTCAGCAGTGGCACGGGGATGATTTTGCAAGTGCTGGTCCCAAAAAGCTACGAATCAGCTGCTGGAAACTCTGGATTCCAGCAAGTGCATCCAAGGAGCTGCCAGGGCTCTGTCCTTTTCCAAAGCTGTAACCTGATGGGCAGCTTTCCATTTCTTTCCTCAAGGGTAAGTATTTTAAGACCAAACCTGGAGCTTTAGTTCCATTTCAGAACCACACAAACAAATGAGAATCCAGCGTGGGAAAAAAGCACCAAAAGAGCCATTAAAGCTGAACTGAGAATTCATTGCCAAGGTGAAGATAAACTTTTATGAAACATTTTATTAGCAAATGCATTGACAAGCAATACTGCACACTCTGACCAAGTTTCAGTCTCTAGATCTGGATCTAGATGCTGTAATACATCTTAAATATTAAAATGGTGACATGAGACACAGGATCTGTTTTGCTCACATTTTAAGCAATACAACAGCCTGGCTTCCCTGTGCTGATGTCAGTTTTCTTTATTCCCAGTTCTTTTATAATCCCTCCCTTGCCTGTTTTCCAGCAAGAACATTTGGCTTTATAAACTGCTTTTGGAAATATTTAATCTTCTTGTTAATCCCCAGCTTTCCTCCCTGCCATGCCCAACATTGCACCTGCTGTGGCTGCCAGCACTCCTCCCATTCTTTGGAAGGCCTGTGGTCAGTGCTGGCCTGGGCAGTGGCTGGACTCTCACATCTCAGGGGGCTTTGTCAACGTGAAGGATTCTGGCATTGTTTGATGACTCCTGTAAGCACTGTGACAGTAACCTCTCGAAGAAGACGAGCCATGCTGCACTGCTCAGTCCTCCAAGGATTAGAAGTCATGGCAGGTCTTTAGCAGTTCAGACTCATGAACTGCACAGGGAAACTGAGAAAGATGCAGCTCAGGCAGCACTTGGCTCCAACTCAGCCCAACTGGGAGAAAGCTGTGGGACCAACACACTGCAAAGCCAAGGATGCACAAAGCCTGGAAGTTGCCTCCAGGTGCCCCAGTCTGATGAGGGCAGTGACACAGGGGAGATGAAAGAGGAATCAACGGGACCAGCACAAGCAGAGCTTTAGTTTGCTCTTCCAAGTGGGAAGTGCTGTGGTGTAAATATATAGAATACAAACACTGGATGTACTCAGTGATATCTAAACATGAAGACACACTGGCACTCACTATGGACCAAAATCCCATATGAAAGAACACATGAAATAAGGTAAAACTTTTCTAGAAAAGCACTCAAATACTGCCTACACACAGAACACAAATATGAACTATAAAAAGCAATGGAAGCTGTAGGAGGGCACAGTGCCTCTTCCAAACTGGATTAATTTAACTTCAATGGGTTAATAAGCAAGAAAGAGCAGCTCAGAGCCCCAAGTGCTGAAGGACACACACACTGCCCACTCACCTCTGGGCCAGCAGCCACACTGGACACGTGTCACAGGAGTTAAAACACAGCAAACAAGGGAAATCTATCACAGTATAATAATAATAACTGCAGACAACTGTGCTGGCTGCTGACCCAGGGTCACAAACAGTGGCAGCCTCAAGGCACCCAAGACAGACACCAGAGAAAACCAAAGGCAGAACAGATTGAGTCCATTGAGATGAGGCAGAACTAAAAACCCTCAGAAGTTTTCCACACTTCCAAGCCAAAGTGAAAGTTTAAAAAACACAAATAGGTGTCAAAGTCCAACAGAGCTTTACAGATGGAGCACTGAAGCCCCAAAGGAGATAAAAGACATAGGTGACTAAAAAATTGGTGACATTTTTAAGGATCAATGGGCTGAAACAAAAACATGGTGTTTTTAAGGCAGTAGTAAAATAGAACATGGCAAAAACACAGTATGATTCACTCCTGTACGAGCACCCTAATTAAAATCTCACCTGCCAACTACAAAGGACAGCAGTACACTCAATTCTTTGATCAGACTAATGAATTAGGGGGTAATTTAATCACAGAACAGTTTCTCCACTTTGAAAAGATCTCTGGACAAAACTTAATGACCAGAGGACACCAAAAATTATCAATGAGAGCCAAAAGAACTGGAACAGCAAAAGCCAATGCCAGGAGCCAACACCTCTGCAGAGCACAGAGAAACAGATCAATGGGAATGAAGAAACTCAGGGCAAGCACAACATCTGGCTGGGGGGAAGCAGCGAGTGGAGGGAGAGTTCACTCACGGTGTCAAAAAAGAAAATTCCTTTTCCTTTAGAGTAACTTGCCACTCAAGCAGATTGTTAACAGGGCATTCATTGCTTTTCATGAAAATTAAACATTAAACCTCTTCACTTCCTACACAACTCAAGCCCCTCATGGGTTGTTACACACTCTGGGGAACCACCCAAAATCCCAAGGAAGTTTAGCAACACATTCCCAATCCCTTCCCTGCCTTTGGGAAGGGCAGCTTTAGTAAGAAAAAACAAAACTGGTTTCACTGATGCTAGAAGGATTGATTAGAAATGACAGCGTGCTCATTTTGTAAACCTAAGATACTCTTCAGCATGAACAGAAATGGTCAAAGCCCCTGGAAATTAAAGCACCAAACAGACCCTAGAAAGCAGGATTTCAGCTTTCCTATGAAACCCTGTAACTATACACATACAAATCAGGCTTATCTATTTCCAGGGAATTAATCAGGATTACCACTTTCATCTTGGCAATTCCACTGGAGGATGAAATCAATAGCACTCCATCAGGAAAATATGACTGTTGTTTCCACTGGGCTGAGGAATTTTCTCTATTAAGAACAATTTTGTCTATTTTTAAATCAATAACCTCAGGCATTGTATTTAAATATTCAAGGCAGAGGTGTATTTCAACAGCACTCCCTGAGTGTCTGGGACTTTGCTTTCCACTGACATCCCAACACAGCACAGATTCCCCATGGGAAACCAGCATTAATTAGTCATTAACAACTCCAGCTGTCTGCTCATGGGCAATGCCCAGTGAAACTCTGACCATCCTGCCCCAAAGAAACCACTGTATGTCCAGAGAAGTTGGCAACAAACCCATCAGCACACACCAAACTATCCCCATGACACTGGTGATAGGACAAAGACTGTTTTCAAACCCCCACAACACCCAGGCTGGTGTTGCCCAAGTTAAGTGTTTTTGCAGCTCGAAAGCAAAGGTTAAGAAATACTTCCTCCTGCTCTCTGTGGAGCTTTCCTAAACTCCCACTCCATTTCCACACTCCTTTCTCACCCCTCTCCTCCTCTTGGCCACAGCAAATTCCAGCCAGGAGCCTCCAGACTTCTCTGACAATCTTTGTTCATGTCATGTAAATCACAAGGGCATTTTATCATCAGGAACAACCAAACGCTCATTTAGATAAGGAAATATCCCCCACATGTAACTTCCTCACTGAAATCTCTAAGTTTGTAGGAGGCAACAAAGCCAAGCAAGGGGTTTTTCTGGCACTTTGTGTTTGCTGAGTATCAGGCACAGGTGTGCACACACCTGACAGTGTTACACTGCACTGGCACTTCATTAGCAAAGCTTCCTAGGTCATTATCTTAGCTGACTAATTGCACTGCAAAAGCCAAACAGCTTGTCCATGTGAAACAGGAATGTCAAGCAGAGGGACCAGTGCTCCACTGACTGGGGACGTAACCGAGACCTGAATGTTTCTGCTCTATTTTTAACTTGGCACATAATTAGAAATAATCAGGCAGCACACACGAAACAGGGACAAGTGATGACCTTGTGCTTCCAAGGCCCCCAAAGGCCCCGTGCTCCCACCCCCTCCACTCCAGGCCCCCAGTGCTGACCTTGCTCCACTGGCACTTCCCAAACAGGCAGTTTATCCTCCCACAACAAAACAGGAACCCACTCCCAGGACTCCAACAGTACCAGGGACAGACAGAACCAACGTCCTGCTTCTGAATAATCTCATTTGCAACCTTAATGGTGTGCAGAGGCTATCTCAGCTTTCCTGGTCAAAACCAAGGGACACCAACTGCAGTTTTAACCCCAACAGTGCAATCCTGGACAGATCCAAGCTCTTACTTTGAGTTCAACTCGGTAACAAACAGTTAAAAGAGGCAAGATTTAGCTTAATTTTGCTTCCTCCTGATTTTTCTAAGACACTGTCCTGACTCTAAAACCAGTAGCTCACATCCTACCTTATCTGCAAAGCTACCAGCCAGACTGGGAAACACACCATCGCTTGCAAACACACCACTAAATGAAGTTAGACAGCTTTTTTTTTCCTAAAATAATTCAGCTGCACTCTTTTCTTCCTCAGAGAGCAACGACCAGCTATTTATAGATGGGATCAAATGTCCCTCCAACACACACGGCTCCACACAAAGAAGATGGGCTTCCAAATCTGCAACTTCTGCTCATTTTGGGCAGTTTTATCCACCCCACCAGGCCAGCAGGGGGTCTGCCTTGCATTAACCCCCCCCCAGGGGACACAGCGAGCAGCACTTCCCTCCTGACCAGCAGAGCTCCAGCTGGACCCACAAATCCGCTGCTCCCCGGCCTCTCCCACCCTCGGGGGTGCTCCCAGCAGGGGACTGGCAACTCATCC
Source organism: Serilophus lunatus (assembly GCA_013399895.1). NCBI lineage: Eukaryota > Metazoa > Chordata > Aves > Passeriformes > Eurylaimidae > Serilophus > Serilophus lunatus. The sequence goes on from VXBA01000260.1 coordinate 526,152, forward strand.
TTCACAAGGGTATGGAACATCCCCTGTGGAAGAGCAAACAGCAGCAACCAGGTGGGAAAGAGTGTGGATTAAGGTGAAGCTCACCCACTGCCCACGGAGCCTCTCCTCTTCATGGAGACAGGACCAAGAGAGCCTCTCCCAGCCTGAGAGGAGCAGGGACAAAACCCCCTGAGGGAAGGACAGCCCAGCTCCTGCTCCTGCCTAGGGATCCCACGGGACACAGCAGGGGAAGGGTACAGGAGGTCACCGCAGCTCCCAAGGGTTCCACAACGACACCTCGAAATTCCTGCTCCAACAAAGGGTTTATCCCATTTTGTTTCAATACATCAGCTCCTCCTTTCCAGACTTAACTCACAGATTTGGCTCCAACAGACAGAACTTCGCCTACTAACTCGATTTCCTCAAACCATAAGGGGTTATTTTAAACTAGCAAAGAAAACCAACACAACCACAACACCAGAGAGCTCCCCCAGCAGAGCGGGAATACCAGAAAAGAATTTTAAACATCGAAAAAATAACTTCTCTATGACACATGTTCTATAGATCACTGAGTCCAACTACAATATTTTTCGAAGGAAAAAAAAGAAAAGATCTGCTTCAGGTCTGGAATCTGCAAAGCCTGTGGTGTGTAAGAGAATAAATAAATACATTCCCTGTCAACAGGAGTCAGCACACACGTTTCCATCAGCGGTGTCCAAGAGAACTGCCACGGACATTAGTTCCTCATGTGATTGGAAACAGAACAATCACACCATTTAATAGCACACTTTAACCATTCTCACTTTCCCAAGTTGCTAAAAATCACTCATCTGACCACCAGTTTTCTCTCAATTCCATTTGCACAGAGCTTTCTCTTAAAACACTAAGACTCAATCCATCCACACGGTAATTTATTTAAAAAAAATATCCCAGCATTCAGTATTCGAAACCACATTTTCTTACAAGCTTCCTACGAGCTTATTGCTGGCAAGGAGGAAAAAAAAAAGAAGTTACTTTTAAAGCAAGTATTTGGCAAAACGAGGCGGTAACACCGCTGCAAAGCCGGGGAGGCTCCCACGCTATCAGTGGTCTCATGCGAGGGCTCTGCAGAAAGCCTTCCCCTGCCTCACCTGGGCCGGACTGCGGCGGCCGCAGCCTGCGAGGAGCCGGCAGCGAGCCACGGACCGTCCGAGGCAACAATGGGGAAAGGTGTGAGGCGACCGCGGCCACACCGCTCCTCGCCGGGCTCCCTCTGCCCGCAGGCACCGAGCCCGGCTGCCCTCGGGGGGAGCGGGACACGGCGGCTCCCCGCCAGCCCTGCCCGGGCTCCCCCTCAGCGGGGAGCGGGCGCCACCGGCTCCCCTCAGGGCGCCCGGGCGGGCTCACAGGTGGGTGCCGCGCTCAGCCGCCCGCGGGCGGTGCTCCAGGTGTCCCCGGGGTGCGGGGAGGCTCCGCGGGCGCTGCCCGAGGCGCGCAGTGGCCCCTGCCGGTGCCCGCCCGTGCGGAGCGGAGCGGGCTCAGCCCC